>JBBPBQ010020323.1:6224397-6286116 GCA_037974755.1 Cicer yamashitae | reverse complement strand
AAAAAATGTAAATAGACAAAAAAAAAAAAAAAAGTAGTACTATCCTTAACACAATTTATTGTTTTTACTTATAATTGATTGCGTTTGGAGGTAGATGACCCATGTCAATCTCTTGCACTCAACACAATGTCATATTGAATGTAAATATGGTTGGATTGAACATTTTCTTAAATGTTCTAAATTACGATGTTGACGGTCTTACATCAAATGTGATATGCCTCTCTCGTCTTAAAAAGCATATTGATGTGATTGAGTTAAACTTATATCTAATTTGAAGATACAACAAGGAAGTTATACTAACAAACAACGATGATTATCTCTCTATGCTATGCAGAAGCCATAAGATTAAGATAATCATCCCACTCCATAACTTTCTATATCATTTGGCATATTTTCCCTTCTTTGTCTTTCGCTTTTCCTTTTGCATCACAATCTTTTCTTGTTCAATTACAGATACAAAGCCAAGAGTGATTTAATGTTTGTCCACAATTTTAGATTTATTATTTTGACACATAAATTTGATATTAATTTGGATAATTAAGGCAGTTAAAATATGCAGTTAATCAATTAATTTCAATAGATCGTTCATTAATGAACATAAGAAAGTATTTTTATTAACCATCCACCAAATACAATTAATCATAATTTTTATAGGCAAATTTTAGTAGTTAGTATATACGTTAGAGGGAGAAGAAAGAATGTTAGTAGCAGATATTGAACCATCAACCTATCGGTTGAAATTCATATAGAACTCATATAATTTAGTAGGTCCCTTATAAATTTCAACTAATAAAAAAGATAGTGTTGTTAGAATTTTTCAACGGACACAACTTAGATAGTTAGCTAATGAATAAATATTACATTTGAACATTTTAAAATTGTAATTAACAACGTTCAAAATTGTGATTAATTATACAAGTATTATTATTTATCACGAAATCATCATTCCAAGCACGGGAAACACAAATAGTTTGACCCGCATAACCATACACTATATCTCTATGTTGAAAAGTCAAATCAATTATATTAAATTATTTGTCTTTTGTGAGTTTCACAGTAACATTGTGCCGTGACATTTAACATTTTCTTATTTATATTTAGTGAGTAGTTAACCATACACCAAGAGGGAATGAGCCTAGTAGAAGGACTAGTCCCAATCCCTAGTTTCACAATAACATTGTGTCGTGACATTTATCATTTTCTTATTTATATGCGGTGAATAGTTAACCATACACCAAAACGGCTTGAGCCTAACTGAAGGGACTAGACTCATATAACATGGTGAACTCGAATTTGAATCTCTCCAGGTACCCACATTTAGTGTCCAATACGCCTCATATATGATTACCTTCAATGGAAGAAACTTGTAAAAAATAAAAAATAGTTAATAAATTGTTACACCTTAGTATATTCATTAACCATGTATTTGAATTACGTTAACCATTGAAATTGTTATCGAAATTTGTTGTTAAATTTGTGTCAAACAACACAACTCAATCAAATAATATTAAAATAACAAGAAATGATATTGCGACACAAAATTTGACATCAATTTGAATGATAAATGCACTTCAAAGTTGACATAAATTTTGGTGAATAAGTATCAAGTATATTTGAACGTGTTAAAATAATGTATATTTGAATGGTTAATTGATATCACTTATATGATACTTCTAAAAACCGTTGTTAATGATATTCAAAATTGTGACAAACTAGGCTGATAATTAATAAGTTGCAAAACCTTATTATATATTAATCATATACCGAAAATCTTTAACCACAAATTTAAATTGCGGTGAGGATTCATGTTAAATTTGGTTTAAAGTTGTGTCAAAATATCATTTATATTTCATTAGTCAATTATATACAAGTACATACACATCAAAATTTGTGTCAATCATTCTAGGGTGAAATCAATATCTTGCTCGTGGGGATTGTGAACTCACTACAAACTCCTTTCACACGTAGAATGCTGATTACAATAGTTGCTGCAGCCGACTTATTTTTTGTTCCTTCTAATTTTTGTATTAGTATGAGTAACCGAAGCCGTTGCTGCTGATACTTTACATGCAGAATCTACATTAACAAAGCCATTTCATCATGTAATAAGAAAATCAACAAGCTGCCATGGAAAAAAAGTTGAACAACAAATGCTTACTGCTTGATGCTTCTGCAAGTTTTGCTGCAACTTGCTCTTTGGTTAAAGGTAAATAGTAGATTGCAGGAGTTGCTATCGTTTTGGGAAAGAGATCATTGATTGTAATAATAGTTTGGTCAACATCCTCTGGAAGTGGTGGCGGAGGTGGAAGCCCTTCTTCAGCTGCTGGCGGGACTTCAATTATAGGTTTGTCGACTTTCTCTGGAAGGGGTGGCGGAGGTGGAATCCCTTCTCTAGTTGCTGGAAGGGGTGGCGGAGGTGGAAGCTCTGACGGCGGTGGTGGTGGAGGAGGAATTGTGACTGGAAATGGAGGTTGCCTACTGTGATGAGAGGGAGAAGGATCTGGGAGTGAAGTAGGTGTGATGATGACAGAGGCAAGACGAGGAGGAACTTGTAGTTTCATCTTCACTTCTTGGGGTTCAACATATTCAGCATATAAATGGTGTTTACTATTTGTAGGCCATTCAAGATTATGAACAGCATTTCGGGTCTTAGTGGCTTCTTCAACAGTTGAGTACTACATCACATCATTACAAGATTACTTAGAAGTATATATTTGCTAGCACCAAAACAGAGGAAAGATCATTTCTTACAGTGACATAGCAATGGGTTTTAATATGGTCCATCCAGAAATTGGTGACATTCCCAGTTTTACCAAGAAGTTCTTCCACTGCTTTTAAGGTAAAAGGTCGGACGAAACGATCAATCCTCAGGGAATTAGTTGGGGCCCTTCGTGGTGGTGAAACTACCAAACATAAAAACAATATTATTAGATTAGTCATGGTTCGAATCTGAAACCTAACAGTTATATACGAATTTCTTATTCATTTCATTTACAGACAAGCAGAATAAATATCGACTTACCAATGCGTACTCTGGGTGCAGCATCAATTCTTGGGGAATTAGAACCTTTAATTGTTTCAGAGATCCACCTTCTTTGTCGTTTTGCAGACTCATTATTCCCATCTGATTCTCGATCTGTGCCACAACTCTCCAAATAATTCAGAGGGAGAAGAAAAACGTAAAGTGTTCATTAAAAACAAATGCATAGCATGGCAAAAAAGCAGCATAGGTTGCACATTTAGTTTCTTGTTTCTTCAAGGGATCCCCATAACAAGAAAGTCAACATAAAAGGAATTGTAAACGGAATAAAGCAAAATTAATGCATACAAGTATGTGAAACTATAAATGCTATCATCAACATTATTGTCATAATGAAGTAGTAGGCAACTAAATTGAATATAAATTAATTCTTGATGCCTCACGTCTCTTTTCACCACTCCTGTCACGCATCATGAATTGTTGCCACTAGAACTGTGAGAGTAAAAACTAAAACATAGTATAAATTTCTTGCAAGAGACTCTTTTGATCCATGATTTGGATAATATATGGTATATGATAGAGCCTTATGGTGTTATTTGATCTATGTAGCTGACTTCACCTAGTGGGATAAAGCTTAGTTGTATTAGAAACTAAGCTACTGAGAATGAAGGAGAAAGTGCAGAGAAACTGAAGAAAAATTTTGTTTGTATTTTATTGATCAAGAGATAACAGTTGCATACAGAGTTTGGTATTTGACTATTTACATGAATATCATCTCTCAAACTACTTCTAACTGAGTGAGTTCAGTTAGTTTCAATCAACTCTGGTTAGTTATGCTGACACTGGTTAGTTCAGGACAGCTGAATAACAGAATTTGGAATCTGTTATTCAGTTAGTTAGTCAGTTACTCTATTAAGTTGTTGTAGACTCTTTTGGTAACAAGATTTTGAAAGTATTTTAAGTGACAGTAGTTGTAAGTAAATGCAGGTTGTGGAACACATGATAAATCTCTATCAAAACTTATCAGTATAGCAAGTGCCTCTTGTAGTATTTTAGAAATCAATTAAAAAATCAAAAGAATCTTGGATTGACGCAAATGTTATATGTTTGTCATCATTATTAAACTGCAGAATTTGTGAAACACTTCGCCTACAAAATCCAAATAGTCATTTTGCTGCTTGGTTACAAAATCCTGACCATGACCATTCTGTGGCTCTGCACTGCATGAATCCTCCTGACTGTTGACTACTACTTCTGTTAAGACACTCTCGGCAACTGTAAAAGTGGTCTCTTTAGTAGAAGAGTGAATTGGGATTTGCAGAATCTGCACCAACGCATTATTATCAAACAAATTTAACATTTACAATGCATTGGGTAAGAAAAATAATTATCCAGATAAATTCATCACAGGCTTCAGACAGACGTGTAATTTAGCTGAAGTGAAAGAGAGTGAGAATGGAAAAATGAGATAGCAAGATTCTACTGTTTTATTAAAAAACTTCAGGAGCATGATAATAAAATATAAACTGAACTAACTACACACTTTTTAATTCATACTTTCTAGTTTATTATTGGTTAAAATTTACATATATCATACTAAGTTGTATAGATCTCATAAATTTAATTAAATAAACTTTAACTAATCAAAAAGAGTGTTTTGGAATATGTCTATTAAATAATTCGTTGCTAGTATTATTCTTAAAATATTATTTTTGACTTTTTGAAAATTTGAAATATAATTGTGTTTAGACATATCAATTCTAAACTAAATGTTAGAACACAATAATATTTTAAATTTTCCAAAAGGTGAATAATTTGACATTCACAATAATTTTTTATCGAAACGTGATTTTTCTTTTTAAAAAAAACATTAGCATTAATGTAAGCCATAAAATATAAAAACCAAAAACGCAACGTTCATTTTAATTTCTAAATTTTTTAAAATGTTTAAAATTCAAATTTCTAGATTTTTCAATTTTCCGGGTTGACAAAATATTTTTTGTTAAGAACGTGGGAATCAAGGGCTAGGTTTATTGAGAATAATTAACATTTCATATGATTCCTTGTAAAAAAAACATCATATATACAATCACATATATCTTAATATTTTTGTCAAATAATACCATTTTATATTTACTAAACTATTTTGTCAAATAATACCATTTTTATATTTACTAAAATATCTATTCACCGTACTTAAATCTCAACTCAACTAGCAATAATTTTAATAATTATCTACACAATGAAACATGATTGAAAGTATATGCAAAAAAAAAAAATTACATTAGCACTGCACATTTGCTTATTTATATTAAGATTGGACCAAATCAGCTAACAGACTCCAAAGGCTTTGTTTATAGTCTAATAATTGATATTTTTTTATATTCACTTTAAAATATAGAAATTTAATTTTATTCATTTTTTAAAAGATTAGTACAATTTTTCTTATTTCCTAAAAATAGAAAAATGAAAAACACTCTTAAAAAAAGAAAGAAAAATGAAAAAGGTAAAAATAATTTGACATTTATAATTAAAAGTGAATAAAAAATTACAGATAATGTTTTGAAATAAACATTAATTGAATTGAAGAGTAAAAATACATGTAAAGCTAACAACTAGCCGACACTCATTTATATTTAAATATTTTAAAATATATGTAACAGAAACCACTGGAAACAATTTGCCACCCAAGATTAATACATATCTCAGCTGAAATGCTTTCTGCTAAGCAAATCTGCACTGAGCACATGTTCATATTGATTCCAGTATTGCAGCACGGTTAGAGAAGTATCCTGTGTCAGAGATTTAAAACAAATCTACTCACTATCTTCATCACTATCTTCTATGTTCAAATGATTCATGTTCCTTTCAAGGGGTGGAAGCCCATCTTCAGAATCGGAAGAGTTTTGACTATTATCATCATTTTCATGCGCAACAACTGCCATGCAACATGGGGGAAAAGCACATTAGGAAAAATTCCAATATATTAGAGGTATTTATATGACTTTGTGATACAACAAAAAATCAGCACCCACAAAATATGCAACAGCCAAACTTTTTCTCACTAAGATAAGATTGAAATGCATGGACCAAACAACTTCATACCAGAGCAACCAATATACAGTATACTTAAACAAAAGTACTAGAAGCATATTTATGGCCTCATGTGCCCCTTTTGAAGAAGCAAGATAAAAACATATTTGACAATTGCCTTAGAAAAGACGATAGTATGCGATACGCATAGAGAACAAAAAGTTATGACTATGGTTGATGTATATGCATTGGTGATATTCATTAGTTCTCCCAGTTGGATCAACAGATCAGTCATGATTTGCTAAATATGCAGAACTGCAGATACTTTGGTGTGTTTACTTCCAATCCCAAGTGGAAAGGTGAAACAGCAAGAAATCAAATTCAAACCACAATAACACAGGACACCCACCCCATTGCATAAGGATCCTGCTATTATGTGGCCTGGACTCTGGAGAGAGTAAGATGTACAAAGCCTTATCCTCATGAATATAGAGACTGTTTTCATGACAAGAACCCGGGAGCAGAACCAGGCCACATCACAAGGCAACAAGATTAATGTTGCGCCTAGGATTGACATCCTCTCTATTGGAGGTTAAATGGTTAATTAGTTATGGCCTTCGTCGTGTAAAATAAATATTACAACCAAACATACCTTTGCTATCAGTAGGAGCCCTTGGAATCTGACGCGCTTGTGATAGCCAATCATTTTGAACAGAAATAATATCAGCACTGTTTTGGCAATTAGAGTAGGCCTTCAGTAATTCCCTGCATTGATAAGCCATGTGTAATTAAGAATATATTTCAGTGAATTACAGGTTAGTCACGGATCTCAAGGAAACAAAACAAACCCCTTGAAATTCACAGTGGTTTTACATAGAACCAAAATAATAGCCAGAGTTTGAACATACTATCATATTTTAACGTCAACATATCATATTATAAATCTATGCCATGCATGTGCTTGAACTTGTGCCCTCATAAATATCATAAGTGAAAATAAAAGAATCTTATCATACTTATTCAGAGACAAAAAAGCATGACCCCAGTTAAACTTGCCGAGCAACAGATTTGCTGTTTCTTCTTCTCCACTGCAAGATCATAGCAAAAAACTTCAATCAATAGTTTTCATTTCAATAACCAAGCATCTTAGAAGAATGGTTCAATGTATATGCTTCCAACTGCAAGGTCAATTATCAATTTCGGGCCTAAAGTTTTAGTCAAACTTTTGTTCCGTTTAAAAACTAAACACATTGGTGACAGCATGATCTGTTCTGCACAGCACATTTCCAGCAATGGTAGTCTAGTAGCAAACCAGCTAACATGAAACATATGGGACACCAAATTTCAGTTGCAAATTTTGCAGGGAGTGAATTGTAGGAACAAACCAGAACCAAAACCAAAGATATCATCTAGTCATAGATAATGCAATTTCGGTACCATATTATCAAAGCAGCAGATAAGGCCTCTACACAAGATAGCTGACATGGCCGACCATAATTTATTGGGTTTGCTGCTACAAACCATGGCACTGCAATAAAAACAAATTATGAAAACAAACCATTACATTCCTTGTTATTGAAGCAACCCTAAACAGGGCACAAAATGATTAAATGCATTGGTGGTAGAAGAAATTGTTAAGCATGATGGTGCAACGCTATTGCCAGATGGTAGCGGCCAGCAGCCACTTACCACTCCACTGGGATAGCGGCGCTATTTCTAGCTATAGACAACCTAGTCCTACAATGCTGTATTTGAACAGAATATAATGAAATAAGCATGTAAAAATTTGAATATATTCTTGTCAGTAGATAAGTTCTCATACAGAGGCGAGGAGCAGCGCAGCGCAACTTAACAAAAGGCACATCGTCTAAGCGTGCCCATGAACAATCCACGACAGCCAATCCTTTATTCTGGACTAAAGAGGAATCTTCTCTTGAGACACATTGCTTCCCAACAGGACTGTCACAACAGAATTACAATAGATAATCACTATTCAGTGAACAAAGGAACTTGCAGAGTTGCAATATAGTATATATCTACTCAACAGTCAAAAGAGAATACATTGCTTCACAAGGTTAGCAACTTAGCACCCATTTGGCCTTAAAACTTCAATAAGAAGGTAAGCAACAGAAAGATAATTTATTTATGACTAGTACCTTAAACAAATTCCCCCAAAACCATTAGTCACACGTAACTCCTGCACAAGATAGAACAGAATCAAGATTACTGACTTATTAAGCATCTTTCAATAACGTAATTAGACCTTCATAGATTATAAAATCAACAACAAAGAGGAACAAACTACAGATTATTTCTGCTCACAACGCACACAACCATCGACAAGCCTTTATATCAAATTTTTACTATAAATATCACTAGATATTTTGTCCCAATAATTGTATAGAAAACAAGCTATTACGTATATCTACAGATACTATGATATCTCCATGGACCAGGGCACCAAGGAATTACTAGATACCTACCCATTCGTATATTTAAGCAAAAGTTTCTCTTTCCATGCTGCCTTGCCCTTGCCCTCTAAAGTCAAAAGGCTTCCTCCATATAAAATATTTGAATTATTTCATCTTACATATGTAGCCCATTTGGAACTGCCTCGTCATTTCTAAATTATGATACGCTCTTCCCTTTTCACTATATTTTTTTTACGCTTTTAAAAAATCTCTTGATGACTCTAGTGAAAGAACGTCAAACAGATAGCAATTTGAGGCCTTTGACATCTAATGTAATCTTCCAATATTGTGCAACTAACTTTAATCAATGACTATATTGCTACCCATAGCATTCAAACCCATTTTAATTTTTATCTATGAATTAACAAATTTTATCGTATTATTTATTTTATGTGCTAAAGCTTAAACGAAAAGCGATAACCTACTCTTGTCTTGTCAATGACACTTTAACATCAAATTAATGCAGTTACAAAGTATAAATAGGTACTTGTGCAATTAATAATCATATCTTATATTCATAAATATATCAATGTGTGCACACACACACTTTTGAATTTAAAAAGTAATCAGTGAATGAAGAAAAAAGATAACAAATACTTGCTTTTAGAAAATGCAGTCTTGAAAGCTTGCGTCCAGTGCACTTTTTGGAATCGCATTGCCCAAAATCCTGAGTCAAGTCAACATCATGAGAACCAATCACATAAAAACACAAAGCTAAATGACATATAATATTAGATCCAAATTCAGTGATGATATATACAGTAATAAAATTTAACATCTCTAAAACAGGCAATTCACTTTGATCATTGACGGATAAATCAAAATTGATATTCCACCATATTCTATGATTTGTTATACATGTAAACATAACATCAAAAGTGATTTATTCATTAATGGTTGAGATTACATACTTAAACCTTAAAGTGAATTACTTACTTTATAGGAGCTAAATTCACAGTAATACTATACAGAATTGAAGAAACTTCTGCCAATAGAGTCTTCTTATTTAACTCTAATTAGTTAGTTAAAACTTAAAGATTGAATAACAATTTGATAAAAATAATGAAGTTAAAAAATTAAAATCATGATATGACACACTCACACTCAAGTGTGTACTGTGCCGCCATCATTAAATTAAAATTAGTAAAACGGTAGTGTTGAATTGTATAGATATAGATATAGATACATACCCACATTGCAAGCTTTATTTTGGGTTGTGTGAGTTCTTCAGCTTCTTCATTATCGCCTTCACAAGTTTCTGCAGTTAAAAGCACGTCATGAAGATGTTTAATTTGAAAATAAATAAAATAAAATAAATGAATGAATTGAAGAGTGAATAAAAAAAACCTTGAACGCATATTTGAGAATCGTTTTCTCTGAAAAAACATGAATAGAAGAATAAGAAAACACGCGTGAATAGGAAATCAAAATAGCGAAAAGGAGTGGGCATTCGGTGAGAAATTACAGTGCGGATTGGTTTTGACGACTGGATTGAGCATGATTGTTGCGGTGATTTCTGAATCGGTGTTGGCGGTTATTACCCATATCTGTGAAATCGGTTCACTGTGACCGTATCTTGAGTTTTGTTAATGCTCCTCTTCTGTGCTTGCTGCTTTCAATGTTTAGGTTTTGATTTATTTGGAGTTCGTTCTTCCCAAGTTCCAGCGCAATAAGGACGGTTTGGTCATTATTTATATCTAGCCTCAAAATTAGACTTATAATTATAAATAATTTACAAAAATATTTTAAAGGTATTTATTTAAAATTTATTAATTTGATATATTTTTATATAATTAATTAATTAATTTTAAATTATTTACTTTAAAATATTATTTATTAAAATTATATAAATTATCTTTAATTTTTAAAATTATTTATTTTCAATTATAATAAATAAAATATAAAGGTTAAAAAATTATTTATAATAATAAGGGTAATATTATAAAAAATAATAATAAGTTATAGACTTAAATTAACTTATCAAAAAATATTATAAGTTATAAACTCATAAATAACTGCTTTTAAACCGGTCTTATAGTTTACAAACTATAGATTTATTTATTTATCTTGTCAAACAAAGTTTAATATATTTCTTTCAATTATTTACTAAGATATTTTTTTTGATAATTTCAAAATTCGGATATAAATTGTAAGTAAGTACAGTTTAAATAAATTTTTATTAAGAATTTGTTTAAATGCATTTTTATTATCTTAGTGAGTTTACCAAACATATTTTAGTAAGATCAAATTTGAATACTTCCTATTAATTTAACAATAATTGAAATTAATTAACTTTTTTTTTGTGAATTAAGATAATTAATCTTTAAATAAATAATCCCTAACTTATTGTTATATTAATAAGTTAATCCTCTTCTAATTTCAAAATGTTCAGTAGTGATGTATCGCGTTAATTGATAATTGGCATACAAGCAGGGGCAAACACATGTTATGAGCTAGGGGGCCTGGCCCATGCAGTTTTTCTAAAAATAATTTTTACATGCTACTAGATTGTAAGTAATTAAACCATATGATATACTACAATTTTCTTTGGCATATGATATGACCATATAATGCGTTATCTTGAGAGCTTGGATACTGCGGCAATTTTAAGACTAACTTTTTATGAACAAATATCATTTTAAGCTTTTTTTTTTTTTTACTGAAAGTAACCATTTTAGTTTAGTAACTACCAAAAAGTATAATTAGTATCTTATAAAAAAATAAAAATAAAGAAAAGTGGTTATGTAACTAGTTGATACGAATATTGTATATTTTTTAATTAAAATATTCTTTAAGCAGTCAACCAAATCTTATCAATTCATACATTATGTGTTTTAATAAATTATTAATTAACGTAAATAGTTGATACGATTTTCTTTTTATTTTAATCCTAATTTCGCTTGCACACAAGTCTTATTAGCAAAGACAAGCAAAAGTTAAAATCAAATTAATACGAATTAGGATTTCAAATTGAAAATTTCTTACTTGTATAAGTATTTGTGGTTGTCTTTTTCCCCTCTACATTCTAAATTTATATGCAAATAGAGATATGTTAATTTCTAAAGATTTTGGAGAAGAAAAAAAATAAAGAAGACAACTATGATTACACGTGAGCATAGTTTCAAATTGATATTCTATCTCATATAAAACCATGATTAAGTGTGGGATATTATAAATTTGATATTCTTGTTGATATCAATGTCATAGTTTTTAATATTGTTGATACTTGCGAGGGGTAATATATTGAAGACGAAAGTAAAACTCTTAACTTTTCTCATTTATTTATTTTCAGACGAAACAGTAAATATTATCAGAAACTCACACACACATTTGTAAGATCTTCAATCCAATAATATCAACATCTTGTCGACTATTATAATTTAAACTTATAATTTTAGTCTCTTATTTTTACTGATTCACGAAATTGGTCGCCATATTTTAAAAGTCGACAGTTTTGGTCAATCCCTATGATTTTTTAAATAAAAAGTGATGACGTAACATGTTAAAATAATGTGACATATGATACGACAATATAAAATGATTAACATCTATGAAATTGGAATAAAACGTCGTAAAATCTTATATTTCAACTTTGAAATTTTTTCATATTTTTATTTTAATTAATAACATATGAATAATTAATACATCTAGATGGTTCTATATATCATACAATTGTATGTCACGTAATTAAAAATATGTCTAATCATCATTAAAAATATATTTTATCCTCATTTTTTAGTTTAAAAATCTTACGAAGAGACCAAAACTATCAACTTTTTAAACGGGAGATCAATTTCGTGAATTAGTAATAATAGATAGATGAAAAACTACAATTAAGCCTAAAATTTAAAGACTTTTAGCCACTTTTTAATTATTATTACTAACTAGTTACTCGACGTGACACATCATGATATCATAGACCAATAAATGTTTTTGGTCAATATTTTAATAAATCAGTCATTATTATATTTGATCAATATTTTTGAGGGATTAAATTAATACAAATGTTTAATTTAAGGGATCAAACTGAATATTTAATCAGTTAAGTCTTGCTAAGGGGTGTGAGTAGAGGACATCTCAACCTTCCCACCTGTATATTTTTTGGGTTTGGGCCCTTATGGGCCTTAGTATTTTTTTCAATACATTGAGGTACTTCTCTTAAAAAAACTATTATTTGGTTATGCAAATTATATTATTTACGTAAGGACACATAACTTACGTAATCAATTTTTGGCCCCCGAAAGAAACTTTTTCTAATTCTGATTCCTCCCCCACACACCACTAAAATCACAGAAACATCAATTTTGAGTTTTTGACACTACGGTTGGCTTGTAGATTGTAGCAGACTCTGCGACACAACACAACCACGGCAATCGGCAAAAGAAACTTCTTATTCACTTAACCGATTATTACAATTCCCGAATCCCGATCCACCTCTCAATCTCAACCAACTACTTTCACTCTCACTCCCTTTTTCTTTCTAGTTCAGTCTTTTCATCAAACACCTTGTCCCCAATCTCTTCGAAGCTACCATGTTCCGGAGGTACAACACCTATCTAAACCAACACCGCACTTACGTTTTTTTTTTTCTATTTTCATCTTCCTATTTTTTTTGGCACTGCAAATTTATGCGTTTTTGTTGTGAGTTCGTGATGCCGACGAATCGAATATTTTCCCTCTCATTTCATTCTCATTATTTCATAGCTGCTCTTTTTGATTTTCACTGTCTGAGAATTCAATGCGATCGCATTTTCGAGTTTGATGATGCCTTTTCGTGCTTATTGCAGGTCCATTTTGGAAATTTCATCTCGACAAACGTTTAGAAGTAACCCCAGACATTTTATAAATCAGGTGCCTCATTTCTACTCTTGATTTTTTTTTTTCAATGCAATTGATGCAAATAGTGCGTAGTTTTATATGAAATAGTAGCAACTGATTCATTAATGGAACTTAATATCTTGTAATCAGAGCACTGGAATTGACATTGTTGTTCACCTATATAAACAGTTTTTGCTTATTTATTTTTAATCATTTAGTACTCTTTTGTCATTAACACGGATCGGCACCATGTATGGACCTGGGAGTTGGGATTGATTATTAGGTTAAATAGAACAACATTTGAACATAAGAAATATTAGTTCACTTTTATAAGCTTGTCATTTCCTCGTTACTCTCTAGTACTTGCACTCTATTCATACCAAAACAACCAAAAAATTCTGTATCATCCTCAATTCAATGGTTTTGCAACCCATCTTAATTTAGACACCAACAATTGAAAGTTAAAACCCTTCCATGTTTCTTCTGAAGTTATTTTGTGCAATCACAGAATAGCAAATGGGTTAGAGGTTTATATTTGAAGAATTGAAGGATTTCATTCAGGATGCATGGGGGAGTTCTAGCTCGGAAACAATAGGTTGGGGTTTAAGAATATTAGGATACTGTGAGCAGAACCTGTGATTATAGGATTTTGCACTTGATGGGTTTTTATGGTAGACCTATGAAGCAGATATATTAAATTAAATTATTATTAATGGTAGGAGTAGGACGAAGACACAAGTGCACACATCAAATTGAAATTATATGGAAGTTTTTCCACAATTCATAATACCATTTGTATAAACTTCGCAAAATCTTAATATATGTCATTTGAGTCAATACTGGTGATAGCTAGGGTAGACCAACTCAATAGGTGGTCTACCATGATCAGGTCTCAATCAGCAGTTCTTTTAATATTTAGATGGTCTTTACTTTTTTTTTAAATTTCTGGTGATTTATCCCTGAAAAACCTTTCCGCCTCCCCCCTCTTATCTCTACTTCTGTTCTGCCCATTCCTCCTCCACTGCTCTTTCTTTGAGAACTCACCACTACCACCTCATTGAGACAAGACTCTGGAGAAGTGGGATTTGGAAAAAAAAAATGACGAGATGGGGGATGGGGATTGGATTTTACTGAATCAAGGAACAACAAAAACCCTTAACCTTGAAATGAAAGAGCTATGCCTATATACATTGATTTGAGTGTACCCATGAGGAATTTGAGCTTCTCCTATCACTGCTCCGCATCAAGGTTCCGCTCTCTGCATCTCTTCACCGTGAGAGCCAGTGACTAGGAATTTGAAGTTGCCTCTATTGCTAGAAATGTGTTGGAGATGCCTCCATCGAAAACTGGTTGTCCATTTGCTGATGCGTATTTTCCTTAGCTTGTCCTTATTATATTCATTTTTTTAGAACACCGAATGAGATGGCTCTGGATTTCATGGGGAAGGCGACATTTGGTTTTAATTTTTTTCTGTGAAGTCCTCTTTTGGAGTTACATACCTTGTCACTTTCTCCACTATAGGAATCCATTGCATATGATATTTGAATTCCCTTCGTGGTTGGGCAAATGTTAGGCTTAGGTTTAGACATTAGAGTCATAGGTCATATCTTCCACCGTCAATCTCGTCTGATGCCTAGCTATGTTGCAAATTTGGGATTGGGTTTGGGCAAACCATTAAATTAAAAAATGTTCAAAATTAAAGAATTGCAGATTAGGACTGATTCACAATTGATCACCAATTGAGATGGTCCACTCTAGCAATTTCCGTCAATACTTGCTAATTTGTAAGTCCCTCAGAGAAAAAAATTGCATAATTTCTATTGCGACTTTCCAGTAAAAGAAATCCTAAGCAAACTTGTCTTAGACTTAGTTGTTAGAACTAGCCATGTACAGGTCAATTACATCCAATTTTAATTCATATATTAAATGGTCACATCGATGCTGTTTCCAAGCTATGTCCTTGCCCATGTTTGAGTTGAAGAAATAATTTTTGAATTGTGCATGTACAAACAAGTGCCTACTAGTGTCTATGTGTGAGATGTGTCCAATGCGTGGACAAGGTCGCAAAATGGTGACCGTGCTTTACAGGGGTAGATGTAAGGATTAAGGAAGATTCAATTTGTAAAGGAATGAGTTTTGGGTGCTATATCCCTTTACATTCATATCTCTATGCTAATCATAAAATTACACTTAGTGTGTGGATCTATCACACCATAAGGAAGGCATCATAGTGACAAACAAACACAGTTGATAATCCATTCCTTCTTTGATAGTTAAATGCATGAGCATGAATTAAATAAGCTGTGTCCTTGCCTCTGAATACGACTCTTTGTCCCTAAATATCACTTGAGCAGCTGAGCTTACTTATTCTTGAAGAAGGAAATTACTATAATGCCCAATGACTTTGTCACTGCATGGTTAGAATTGGGAGTAGTGTTAAAATCACTCATAAGAATATCCTCCACACATTATGTTTTCTGGGTAGTTGAATCGTGCTCAGCTGTAACATCCATCTTTTTTCTCCACATAGTTTCCATATTCTTATCTTCTAAATCTAAATATAGCACACACTTGGTTTTTATCAGATTTTGGTCCATACTCAAATCTAGACAGTTATGCTACAAATTAGGAAAAGTACAATATCTAAAGCAGTAAGACTTTAGTAATTAGAAAAGAAAGAAATGCTTAGCACAAGTTGTTCAAAGTCCTTGATAATCTTAGAATATTTGAAGCAGGAAGAGTATTTTGTACTATTGTGACGGGACTTGTATCCTTGCCCCCTTGGTGCCATGTATGCTAATTATTACTATGTTGCATGAAGTATCAAAGTATTTTATGCACTGAAATGAAGCATCTGCCTATACTTTATTTTTTTTTTATATTTGTATTTTGTATGCTATACAACATTGTAGTAGCAACTCTGTTATTTATCTGCATATTTCACTTGTGTATAGCACAATGATATGTGACTTCAAATACGGATATAATGCAACACTGGTGCTAGTGTAGAGCTCCCAACTCTCATTTTTTATTTTACTAATTTAATCATCAGAATGTAGGGCAGGAAAGGTGTTAAATGTTAACGGTGAAAGACTTGCTCTTGCTATACAAATACATGTTCTATTTTACTTATATTTGTGATAGAAACTACTTAGGTTGTTGATTTGGTAGTTCTCATTTCCAAACTCTAGTCAGCTTCACATGTGACCCTTTTCTAATTTATTACCCTTCTTTTCTGCATTACATATTCCAGAAGATACCATCACATCTATTTTCGCGAAAGAAATCCTCAAATGCACCAAGACCAGGCCGTGCCTCAGATCCTGGTTCTACAGGCAAGCCACCTGAGTCTGCTGGTTCTCAATCAAAGTTTTTAATTGGAAGTGCTGCTGTAAGTGCTGCTCTTCTGGCAGCTTACCAATTTGGTTTCTTAGATAAATATCTTGAGAAGGAGAAGCTTAGTGTTCCCCACGAAGCTCAGATAGATGGTACCACTGGAGATTTGAAGAGTGGACAACATTCAATAGACGAGTTAGTTTCACCCAGTAGTGAGAAATTTAACAATGAAAATCCTGCTGTAGAGCATGCAGAGCAGAACGTTGATACCATTCTTTCACAGCCAAAAATTGTAATAGAAGATTCAGGTGATCAACCGATTCCTATGCAAGACATTTCTGATATTGCTAAAGATCATAATGTTGGTTCCATAGAAAACCAGTTTCCTGAATCTCCTCAAAGTAGTCCAACATCTGATGATCCTAGTAAAGATTTTGTGGTGCAACCTGATGGGATTGTTGGCATAAAAAGCACAGAAACAGATGTTTCCCTAAGACCGGAAGTGGGAGTTCAACATACATCCACATCTACACAGGACAATGCATTTCTAGATGAGAATGGAGCCGAAAATATTCAACCGAAGCAACGGGAAATGGAGGAGAAAAGAGAGGTTCATGTGAGTTTGTCATGATATACATGCTAATCATTAATATCAACTGTGATCTTTTTGGTAATCATAATGGCTTAAATTTTATAACAGAATGCTAGCTTATCAAATTATTTAGTTATTCCCTGGTGTTCATCAAGGATCTTTTTCCTTATTTTTTTTCTTTCTAAATTGAATTTTGACATTTATTGATAATTAATATATTTCCCTTCTTACTCCACGGCAGAATGTATTAGGTGAAGATACAGAACAACCACCCACCCTCCTTCAGGAATATCACTTAGGGAATAAGTTGGAAGGAAGCCCTTCTATTTATTTATACAGTCATGGCTTTACTGAGAACAGTCATTTTCCTGAAGAAAAAGAGGTTTCTTTATGGTCCTGCTTTATTTTCCTGTTAACTTTTTAGTGGTACATTCATTTCTGATTCTGATCATGCATGAAAGCTAACTTACTGAAATTAGACACGTAGTGGTGCAATGGAGGACTTGGAAGATGGTTATGCATCTAAGGATGGAAAACTGGTTATTGATTTCCTTCAAGTCGTCCATGCTGCGGAGAAAAGGCAAGCTTATGAAGATGCACGTGCTTTTAATGAAGAGAAGAAGGTGTTGAAGGTTAGCTTACTCTATAATCTATGCAAGTCGGCTAAGCATTTGTATTTATTTATTTATGAGCTTTTATAATACTAATTTTTACTTGCAACTTTGTTTGTGCTAGGAAAAATATGAAAAGAAATTGAAAGATGCAGCTGCCAAAGAACTTATGCTTGCTGAAGAAGCTGCAATGTTGGACAAGGTAAAAAGGGTTTTATTTTCTTCCTTTTTATTCAATTTAAAATGATTTTTGTTTGTTCATTTTTGTCTGAAATACATGGATGAGAAATAACAAGATTATGAAAGACAAAGACAGAAGCTGCCTCATTCAAACAAATCATAATCTCTGTATATGGGAGTACGGCTTTGTTGTTCAATGTATATACATTTAGGAGATAAGAGAGAAAATTGAGAGGGACATTGTTCTAGACTTGAATCTGTGAAAGTGTATTTTGTGAAAATGAGTTTTGTTACAGATACAAGAAGATATCAACTATATATAGCTGACTGGCCGACCCTTAACCTTCAAGCCTATATGAGTTTGGTTACAGCTGTCATTAACTAACTATTACACTACAATTAAGTATTACACTTCAAGTCTTTATTCTCATAATTTTATTCACTTGTAGTTACGTGGTCTTGTTTGAGCATAGTAGTTCATATTGAAATCCAACATATGATTATATTTATTTGACTTGATAGCGGTCTCACAAAAAATAAACATAATCAAATTTGAACTCAGCCTGTCAAGTTTGTTTTGTAATTGTGAGGCTTGTTCACCTATCAAGTTGAGTGTTTGCCTCTACAAAGTTACTAAGTCTTGATCTTTCTTTTTTTATTTATTTTTTTATTTATTTATTTTTTTTTATCTCAATACTTTTCAGGAGCTAAAGAGAGAGAAGGCAAAAGCAGCTCTTGCTATTAAGTCACTTCAAGAAAAGATGGAAGAGAAACTAAAGATAGAACTTGAACAAAAGGTGAACATTTAGTTTATTGGTAGCACAAGTGTTGTTCGCCTCTCTCTGTATATATCTACTATTTCTTGTATCTGTATATATTATATGATATTTGTTAATGTCAATTGCATCATTCATAATTGCAGAAAATTGAAACAGAACTAAAGTTGAAGAAAATTCAGGAGTTAGCAAAGGCAGAGTTAAATGCAGCCATAGCAAATGAGAAGGCAGCCCAACTTGAAAAAATGTCTGAAGCAAATATTAATGTGAGTCTTCTGCTAGAATCAAGGATGGGTATAGATACACCCATATTAAAATTAGTCATAGCTGACTTCATTATGAGCAGGGATATGATTTTCAATAGGTAGCATTTAGAAGAATACAAAATTTCAATAGTCATAATAGTTTTGTGGAGTAAAAAAAATTCCGGAGCTACTTCTACTAAGGGCAACATTGTCATAAAGGTTCAAAATTTAGTGATTACTTATGAACTCATGCTAACAAATTCAGTTCAGTTATGGGCCAATGGCGTTAACTTTCCTATGCAACTTTTAGTAGATTACATTCAGTAAAACCTGCTTAGTAGGAAATTGCATTCTTGGTCATTTCATTACTTGAAGGAGTTTCTAAATAGAGAAAATTTTGTTCACCAATGTAGATTTTTGGTATAGTATATAATAAACTATCTGTCATTCTTAGCAAATTAGTGCTACATGCTCATTTACATGGTAGGTTCATCATGGAGGAATTTTTGTAAGAGTAATGAAGGTATAGAAATGGAGTTCCTCTATGTACCGGTTTGAAATTTGAATTTTTCTGATTAGTGACAACTTTCTGTACATCCTAAAGATCAAAAGAATGTTCGTAAAAATGTTTGTAGACAATTTTCAGTACAACTGCACCAAGGCTGATGTGTTCACATTGAAAGAAAATATAAAATTAAAATACGTGAATTTGACATCTTCATTAATTCATTTATTTTTGTATATGGACTTGTGTTGCTTTTTCAAAGTTTGGAACATTGATAATACGAATTTAAGTTTCCATGTGATTTTGCTGGATATGAACTAATTATTTTGTCAATGGAAAGTATTGTTTTCTTTCCATATTATGTTCTGTCAGACGACTATGGCATGGCTGACTTGAAACTATTGGAAAATTACTTGGTTATGCAAACATAAGCTTATAAGTAGTTGATCAAGGAATACTCATTAGAAAAGGCAAAACACTTGTAGACTTTTGATAGTTGCAAAGTTGACATCATACTTTAGCTAGTGAGGCTTTGTTGACTTTCTCTCAATTATCAATATCTTTCTTATGGCATATATCAAAGTTGAAATTTGACATAGATTCAAAAATTTATTTCCCTCCAATTCTCTAGATAAATGCCTTGTGCATGGCATTTTATGCTCGATCTGAAGAAGCTCGTCAAAGTCATGCTGCTCAAAATTTTGCTTTGGTAATCTCTTCTCCCTGTTTCTTCATGTTTTATCTATCTTTCATCCATGGAGGAGCTTAGCGATGAAATATGAGTTTGTAATATTTTATTAGTTTCCAATCCTGCTTACCAATTACCAGTTTCTTGTTATTTGTGCATGAATCCTGTAGAGAGCACTTGCACTTGAAGATGCACTGTCAAAAGGATTGCCAATTCAGACGGAAATAGAATTTTTGCAGTCTTATGGTGAAGGCATAGATAAAGAGTCAGTTCTGGATTTGGTGCTAGCATCCCTTCCTGAAGAGACAAGAAACAATGGCACTGACACACAACTGCAATTAAAGCAGAAGGCAAGTTGCGTTCCTGTCTGTGGTTGACTTCATGGGTTACTTGTTCTTATAAAATTGCTACATTTCTTTTGTCATTTGTTATTTTGTAGCCTTGCTGAACTTTCTTTTGAGCATATGCTAAACGTTGTATTCTCTGGATGCTTATAGCATGAATCTGGATCTCTTTAAATTGATTTCCTTACTTTTATCAATGGCCAGTCCTTTGGCTGCTCTTATATTCAATAACGATCCTATCTTTTGAAGCTGCCTTAGAAATTTATATAAAACATTTGAATTGGCCATCAAAGAAATTAAGGGAATTATTGAACATTGTTTGCAATTTCCTGAAATGTAGTTGACTGTTACTATATTAATACTAGGGTAGATTAGATTTCAATCTTTTGAATGTTTCTAATTTGTGTTTATTCTGTTGCAGTTTGATTTCTTAAAAGGTAAAATACGACACTTCAACTTTTTGCCACCAGGTGGGGGAGGTATATTGGCACATTCTTTGGCACGTGTAGCATCCTTGTTGAAGGTACGTAGATAGGTGACCAACATGGCATTTACATTGAAATGTGTGCTTAATGGGAAAATAGAATTTGATGGGGCAATGAAATTGGTGCCCATTGAGACATAATTTGTGCTTTGATACATTTACTACCTTTATTTCTTTCCGGTGCCCTAACTCATTTTCACCTATATCAAAGTCATCCTGAAGTACAAATTGTTACTCCATATTCTTCAGGTTAGGGAAGCTGACCAATCAGGTGATGGGATTGAATCTGTGATTAACAAAGTTGAGAGTTACTTGGCTGAAGGAAAACTTGCTGAAGCAGCAGATTTTCTAGAAGAAAGTGTCAGAGACACTCAAGCTGCAGAAATTGTAACAGGTTGGGTGAAGCAAGCAAGAAACAGGGCTATTTCTGAGCAGGGTGTTGTTTTTCTTCAATCCTATGCCAATTCCATTAGCCTTACATAATTATCAAATTTTGAATATTTACAAGGCCGTGTTGATTTAATACCTAAAGGTTGCTGAGATTATTTGGTTCCATGAAGGATGCCAACGGGAATTGCCTTAATTATTGACCCACAAGAAAACAAGTTAGCCCTTTTCTTTCGTAGCACCCGAAATTAGTTGATTCTGTGATATCTGTATAAAACTCCACTAGCTTTGGGGTTTGGACCCAAGTGGTATCAGGCTCTGTATATTTTTTCTTTCAAGAATGATTAAAATGTTGCATTGCTTAGTATGAAAATTTCAATAATACGCCTCAGACGTCAAATGTCTATCAGTGCTCTCCATACAAATAATAGTTCAAGGTGGTTTCTTGAGGGATGATAATTAATGAGTTTTTCCACCTGCAAAATGTTAGATATGATGCTTACATTCATTTTGCGCTTTAACAGTTCCATTTTAGGTTGGTTGGTTAGGTTTTGCTTTTGTGCTTGTCAAGTGTGTTACCAAAATAACACCCTTGCTGATTGTCTTTCTTTCTTTAAAGGAAAACAATATATAATAAAACAGAAACAGTGGTTGTTTGGTTTCTATCATTTCGTCATATCATAGACCCCTCCGAAAAAAAATGTTTTTATATTAGTATCTCCAACACTCACAAGAGCAACGAGTCTACGATCCCAATCACTAGCGGTGACACATCAACTTCTGTTCTGTGAGATAGTATTTTGGATAATGGAAAAAAGAAGGCCCTCTTCTTGAAGTAAAGCTTATTCTAGTGTTCTAATTCCACTGTGATTAATTAATTTAATAATATAAACCAAACAAGTAATTGGTGTTTTAGCTAGCTGAAATCAATTGATATATGGTATAGTGTCCCAATCAACACGATAATATTAACAGTAAAGCAAATGCTTACGAGGCGCATCTGCAAATAACATGACTTGATACTTGATTTGATTGCATACTTATATCTAAATCAGTTGCTAATACAGCTTGTCCAAATCCAAATAATTCATGCTGTCATTTTATGTGCCAAAAGTCGAACTTACAATATTTTGCCATCAAGCCTCCCATTCTGTATTGAGGGCTCGTTTGCGAAAATCATAATCTATAATTCGAAATGTTTTATAGAAGAGGATATTATATACCCACACTTTAACTAACCAAAATCTGTATAGAACGAAAGGATAGACTTTGTTAGTGGAGATAATCTTTTTCAAACTGCTGTCTAGTTAGTTAGGCTTGGCGCTAGTAATGAGCTCGGCTCAAACCCAAACCCGTGCGATCAATAATTAGAGTTTCGTTCCTAACTTTAGATTAAGATCTAACTAGTTTATGATCTAGAATATGGCAATAGTGTTTTCATCTCAAACACAAGTTTATGTTACCACTCCTATTAGTGTTGAGATTATCTCAATTTCTTAAAAATAATAGGAGAACTCTATGTCTATAGTTTTGCGTGTGTAAATTCATATAAATACTGAAAATTTTCCATTTCTTTTCATAAATGAAGGGAATTTTTACCCTTTGTCAAGAATTAGTGATGTTGATTCACAAGAATAACTTAGTATTTTAGATTTGTGTTAAATTTATTTTTATCATTTTTTTTTCTCTTTTTTTATTTAGGAGTGACTTCTCCTAAAATTTGTAGACTCAATTATTTATGTGCGTCTGATCGCTATTACATGTTTTATTATGATTATATGGTATAATAGGTCAATGCATGTTCGTTTTAATCAAACATGTCACAGTCAAATAGTATAATTAGAATAGTAAAATTTAAGATACATTAACTCACTTTTGTTATGTTTTTATTATAATATTATTTTAATTGAGAATTATTCTCTTAATATTTGCTTAATTTATTGTACCTGATTTGCTTTTGTTTATAATTTATAGGACCTCTTTTCACTTTTTTTTTCCCCTTAACATAAAATTCTTCATAAAATTCAATATGTATTAATAAATTTTTATAAAAATATCTGTAATTAATTTATTATTTTAAAAGTAACATACTTTTTTATAAATTTATTACTTCAATTATTTTTCTTAATACACATTAAATATGTTGGAGGGTTATAATAAAGGAAGGAGGGCCTCATTTGCTAAAAAAATAATAAAATTGCATGAGTAGATGAATGTGAAGCCGACGCCAACCCGTGAGCTGATAAGCTCCGAGCTTCTACTTGGCAGTTGTCGGTGGACTGATCCACTTTCACTAACACCGTCAAAACTTCTTCCATGAAACATGAACATCAAAATTCTAATGGAAACGTAAGACACAATCAAAATACCCACAAAGTTAAAAAAAAAAAAAAAAAGCAATAACAAATTTTTTAAAATAAAATAAAAAAGGTACAACTATATTTCTTTTTCTTCTTTCTCCTACCAAAGCCAAAGGGTCTTCTTTGGTCTCTTTCTCTCTCTCTCTCTCTCTCTCTCTCTATCTTTCACCAAATCCAATTGACACTCATAGATGCATTTGCATTTTCAATCATTCAAGGTTTCATTCTCTTTTACCCTTCTCTAATTCCTCAGCTGCATTTCTTACTTCAACTACTACTTTTATCATCATGCATTTAAATTTAAATCCATAACATTAGCATGTTAATGTTGCACTTTCAGTGTTGATCTGAGTTACTCTGGATCCAATTATTGTTGTTGCATTTATGATTTGATTTTCAGTCTCAGATTGGTGATTTTCATTCTCTCGTGTTTTTAGCTTTATTTTGTGTGTGTTGAGTAGGTGGAAGCATTAAACAGTGTCTCTTCAGTGTAGATCTGAAGAGGAGTGGTTTTCTTCAAGTTAAAAAGTGAAGAGAAGAAGAAGCCAAAGCTGGCTACCACACTTTCTTGGAGGCATGCTGCCAACAATGGCAGCAGCCATGCAGCCACTGATCTGGTATTTTCATACATAATTTTTTGTTTCTATTCATGTTTATGCCATGACCCATCACTTTAATCCACTCAAACATGATTTGAGGTTAGTAAAGCTTGAAACTTTAAAAGGGTTATGGTCAGTGTAAGCATGTAGTGATATCTATGGATCATCTGGATATTTTCTGTTTAATTACTTGATGTTAGACAATTTTAACCAAAGTGATTGGACTCAATGGTTAATGAGTTTCAGTTAAGGACGAAATGTTCGGAAGAATCGGAGTTTGAATCTTGGTTGAAACAATCATTGATTAGACTTTACTTACTTCCCAACAAACTCTGGATTACCAATGCCTCTTTTCCTTGAGATTCAGAGGTTTAAGACAAAAATAAGATGTTAGACAATGCTAGAATGTTTAAAGAAAATCTTAGATTTTTTAATTCAGCAATCTAGTCCCCTCATTCCTGCTATTTATCTTAAATTGTCCCTTAGAAACATATCTGTGACAGTTTTTCAGATTGAGATATGTACATTTATGAAAATGACAAGAAATATTTATTATAGGATAGCTGACATTTATCAACTGAGCAACTCACCTTGTGAGATGCAGGGAAGAAACATCTATTATAGAATAGAAGGCCTTATTAACTGGGCAACATAACTTGTGGGATGCAGGGCAAAACTAGAAAAATTTAATTTTCTTGATTAGAAATATAATAATGAAGTTTAATATTTTTGTTGACATATTCAGGAATATCAAGATACATTGCTTAACATTCTCCACGTCTGTTCTTTTGTTTGCAGGAAAGGAACGTTGACGGGAAGGCTCAAGATTCAGAGCCCCCAACTCCCCATTCTGTTCTGAAGATGGGATTGAGGTTGGTTTCAACTTCAAGTTTACCTAGTTTTTGTTTTCATACAAGAGTAGTTTGCAAACTAATAAAATTGGTGACGAAGTAATGCAATGAGTCTAGAATCAATACACGTAATTTCTTTTAGTTGATACATTTTGTGCATTAGTGTCTATTCGTCTGCTTGCATTGCAGCCAGTTAAGATAAGAGTCTAACACATGTGGGGTACCTCTTGCATCAGTGTTACTATCAAAAGTAAAATATTTTTTGTTAATTTTTTTTATATAATAGAAGATAAGGTTGTTTTGGTATCTGATAATATATATGAATTAAGAATCATCTAAATTTAATGCTTCAATTTATGGACTATGGATACAAAATTTTGGCATCTTACATTTTAACTGGTTTTTATTGCAGAGATCGTAATAGCAGCATGGAGGATCCAGATGGGACATTAGCTAGTGTTGCTCAATGCATTGAGCAGCTGCGCCAGAGCTCATCTTCTGTGCACGAGAAAGAGTATTCCTTAAGGCAGTTATTGGATCTTATAGATATGCGTGAAAATGCATTTAGTGCTGTTGGATCTCACTCTCAAGCAGTTCCAGTACTTGTTTCCCTTCTCCGGTCAGGTTCATTGAATGTGAAAATCCAGGCAGCAACTGTCTTGGGCTCACTTTGTAAAGAAAATGAACTGAGGGTGAAAGTCTTGCTTGGAGGATGTATTCCTCCATTGCTTGGTCTACTAAAGTCCAGTTCTACTGAAGGACAAATTGCTGCTGCAAAGACTATATATGCTGTCTCTCAAGGTGGTGTGAAAGATCATGTTGGATCGAAAATATTTTCAACCGAAGGAGTAGTGCCAGTGCTTTGGGAGCAGTTGAATACTGGCCTGAAAACCGGAAATACAGTTGAAAGTTTACTGACGGGAACATTGAAAAACCTCTCTAGCAATGCCGAGGGATTCTGGAATTCAACAATTCAAGCTGGAGGAGTGGACATATTACTGAAGTTATTGGCGACGGGGCAGCCTAGCACTTTAGCCAATGTTTGCTTTTTACTTGCTTCTGTAATGATGGAGGATGCATCTGTTTGTTCGAAGGTGTTGTCCGCAGAGGTCACTAAACAACTCCTGAAACTATTAGGCCCGGGTAACGATGACCTCGTTAGAGCTGAAGCAGCTGGTGCTCTTAAATCTCTGTCTGCCCAGTGCAAAGAGGCAAGGCGGGAGATAGCCGGTTCTAATGGCATTCCTGCTTTGATCAATGCTACCATAGCTCCTTCCAAAGAATTCATGCAGGGTGAGTGTGCTCAAGCATTACAAGAGAATGCTATGTGTGCTTTAGCAAACATCTCTGGTGGTTTGTCTTATGTCATATCTAGCCTCGGTCAAAGCCTTGAATCATGCTCCTCGCCTACCCAAATTGCAGACACATTAGGGGCTATAGCATCGGCTCTTATGATATATGATAACAAGGCAGAATCTACCAAACCGTCAGATCCGTTGGTGGTTGAACAGACATTACTCAAACAATTTAAACCTCGCTTACCTTTCCTCGTGCAAGAACGGACCATTGAAGCTCTAGCTAGTTTGTACGGAAATCCCATACTCTCATCTAAACTAGCAAATTCTGATGCAAAACATTTGCTTGTTGGTTTAATAACAATGGCTGCCAATGAAGTGCAAGATGAGCTTATAAAAGCTCTATTGACACTATGCAAAAGTGAAGGCAGCCTATGGCGTGCACTTCAGGGCCGCGAAGGAGTTCAGCTACTGATATCTCTTCTTGGTCTTTCGTCAGAACAGCAGCAAGAATGTGCAGTTGCTTTGCTTTGCCTTTTATCTAATGAAAATGATGAAAGCAAATGGGCAATTACTGCTGCTGGTGGTATACCTCCACTTGTTCAAATTTTGGAGACAGGATCTGCAAAAGCAAAGGAAGATTCTGCAAGAATCCTCAAGAACTTGTGCAATCATAGTGAAGATATACGTGCATGTGTTGAAAGTGCCGATGCTGTTCCTGCATTGTTGTGGCTATTGAAGAATGGAAGTCCTAATGGGAAGGATATTGCAGCAAAGACAATAAATCATTTAATTCATAAATCCGATACTACAACTATCAGTCAGCTTACAGCTTTATTGACTAGCGACCTTCCAGATTCAAAAATATATGTTTTGGATGCTTTGAGAAATATGCTTTCTGTTGCTCCTCTTAGCGACATTTTACGTGAAGGTAGTGCTGCCAGTGATGCCTTTGACACCATGATAATGTTATTGAGCTCTCCCAAGGAAGAAACTCAGGCAAAATCTGCTTCAGCTCTGGCTGGTATTTTCGAAGCAAGGAAAGATGTGCGTGAAAGTAGCATAGCTGTCAAAACTCTTTTGTCAGCTATGAAATTGCTTAATGTTGAATCTGAAAGTATCCTAATGGAGTCCTCAAACTGCTTGGCTGCAATATTTCTTTCCATCAAAGAGAACAGGGATGTAGCAGCTGTTGCTAGAGATGCATTATCCCCGCTAGTTGCACTAGCTAACTCTTCGGTTTTGGAAGTGGCAGAGACAGCAGTAGGTGCCATAGCAAATCTTATTTTGGACAGTGAAATAGCAAAAAGAGTTGTTGCAGAAGAAGTTATCTTGCCTGCTACCAGAGTATTACAAGAAGGCACGATTTCTGGTAAAACTTATGCCGCAGCAGCAATTGCTCGCCTCTTACATGCTCAGAAAGTTGATAAAGTGGTTACTGACTGTGTGAACCATGCCGGCACTGTTCTTGCACTAGTTTCATTTTTGGATTCATCTGTCGATGGATCTGTTGCCACATCAGAGGCTCTAGAAGCACTTGCCATTCTGTCCAGGTCAGAAGAGACTGGTGCAAATATTAAACCAGCATGTGCAATTTTGGCTGAATTCCCTGAAAGCATAAGCCCAATAGTCCTTTGCATTGTTAATTCAACACCGACATTGCAAGATACAACAATCGAGATCTTATCTCGATTATGTAAAGATCAGCCTGTTGTTTTAGGACATACTGTTGCTTCAGCCTCTGGATGTATATCTTCAATAGCTAAGAGGATAATAAGTTCCACAAATGTAAGGGTCAAAATTGGTGGCGCTGCCCTTCTTATTTGTGCTGCAAAAGTGAATCATCAGAGACTGGTGGAGGATCTCAATATATCAAACTTGTCTGCTAACCTTATTCAGTCTCTAGTTGATATTCTTATTTCTTCACAACCTTCTTCGAGCAATCAGGGTGATGATGACAACGAATCCATCAGCATATGCAGGCATACAAAAGAAGAGGTAGATAGCTGTGAATCCAAAACCAGAACTTCCATCATATGTGGTGTTGACTTAGCTATATGGTTACTGTCTATTCTTGCTTGTCGTGATGGAAAAAATAAAACTGCATTAATGGAGGCTGGTGCAATCGATGTTCTCGCCGATAGGATCTCAAATTGTTATTCACAATATTCTCAGGTATTCAAGTGCCTTTTACCTATCTATCAAGAAGAAAGAAATAAAAGAACTGATTCTGATCATAGTTATTACATAATAGGTAAAATTATGATTTAACCCTTCCAACTCCCTCCACTCGAAGTTTTGTCTAAAATCAGCTTAAGTACACCGAGCTTTTAATCCTACAACTTACACATATTATGTTTTCGAATTTTTGCAATCTAAACTGAATCCCCTTGATAAAAAAACATTGCATTTGATCATTTTTCTCACTTAACAAGGTGAACTTGTTATTTATATTAGTTGGGGCTGGGGATATATAGAGTAAAAGACTCTGAAATTTTGTTGTAAACAGTAGAAAACTAAAAGAATCAAATGAGTTATGAGAATGAGACAACAAAAACTATTTTAAAAAAGTGAGGGAAACTGTGAAATTAGAGGTAACTGTTTTATAACACACAATGCTAGCACTTTCTTTACTTGTACTGTAATCAATTCCCGAGTATAATTTTCTTGTAAAAACATGTTTTCAAATTTTTTTAAATATTTTTTATGTTTCTCCAGATCAAATAAAACATGGTGCCTTTTGTGTTGATTCATTTTCTTCTTTTTTCAAGTTACCTATCCTTATTGCAGTCTTCATCATTTCAACTTCATTATACTGTTTTTGGTAACTTTATTTCCAAAATCCATTTTGCATGATCTTGTATGGAAAAACTCTTTTAAGTAATTTAAAAAATATTATCCTCAAGTATAAAATACTTTGGAAAAAAAGTATGGCAACTTTTATAGAAAGGTTATATACCTTTCTGGTGAATTTTTACCAAAGAAAATGATCACAGGTGTGGTCAATGACCTATTCGTTGTCAGTTAACTAAATTATTAAACCACTAAAATGTTTATTTCAGGGAATTTAGGGGAGTAAGGGAGGTTAATCTTTTAAACTTGTTTAAATAAAAAATTCCAGGGAGGTGAACCTGTAATTTTTCCTAGTAAAATATTCACTTATTTGCACATAAAAGCATCCTTAGCTTTTAAAGTGAAACATGCATGAATCCTCTTGATGCATGAAATATTAAGATAATAGATTACTATATAAATGTTATTTTTTCATTTAAACTTTGTTTGCTTCTTTATGGTGAATATGCAGATTGACTACAAAGAAGATTACAGCATGTGGATTTGCGCCTTGTTGTTGGCAATATTATTTCAAGATAGAGATATCATACGGGCACATGCAACGATAAAGTCTGTACCAGCACTTGCCAATTTATTGAAGTCAGAGGAATCGGCCAACAAATATTTTGCTGCACAATCAATAGCGAGCCTTGTTTGCAACGGTAGCAGGGGAACAATTCTGTCTGTGGCAAATTCTGGTGCAGCAGGTGGACTTATCTCTTTGCTTGGCTGTGCCGATAATGATATACAAGATCTTCTGGAATTGTCAGAGGAATTTTCTTTGGTGCGTTATCCTGATCAAGTGGCTCTAGAGAAGTTGTTTAGAGTTGATGATATAAGAGTTGGCGCCACTTCTCGGAAGGCAATACCTGCCCTAGTTGATCTTCTCAAACCGATTCCAGATCGCCCAGGAGCACCATTTTTAGCTCTCGGGCTTTTGACTCAGCTTGGTAGAGATTGTCCATCAAATAAGACTGTAATGGTAGAATCCGGGGCTTTAGAGGCTCTTACAAAGTATCTTTCCCTCGGTCCACAAGATGCAACCGAAGAAGCTGCTACAGATCTGCTAGGAGTTCTGTTTAGTAGTGCTGATATACGAAAACACGACTCTGCATTTGGTGCTGTTACTCAGCTTGTAGCTGTCCTACGTTTAGGAGGAAGAGGGGCAAGATATAGTGCTGCAAAAGCATTGGAAAGTTTATTTTCTGCAGACCACATTAGAAACGCCGAAATTTCTCGACAAGCTGTTCAACCCTTGGTTGAAATTCTTAGTACTGGTTCAGAAAGGGAGCAGCATGCTGCAATTGCTGCATTGGTTGGTTTACTGAGTGAAAACCCGTCAAGAGCACTTGCTGTTGCAGATGTTGAGATGAATGCAGTGGATGTTCTTTGTAGGATCCTTTCGTCGAACTGTTCAATGGACCTCAAAGCGGATGCTGCTGAATTATGCTGTGCTCTTTTTGGAAATACAAGGATTCGGTCCACGATGGCTGCTGAACGATGTGTTGAACCATTAGTCTCTCTCCTTGCAACTGAGTTTAGTTCCGCTCATCATTCGGTTGTCCGGGCATTAGATAGGCTTGTTGACGATGAGCAACTTGCCGAATTAGTTTCTGCACATAGTGCAGTTGTTCCTCTTGTTAGTCTACTGTCTGGTAGAAACTATGTACTTCATGAGGCTATTTCCAGAGCTCTGGTCAAGTTAGGAAAAGACAGACCTGCTTGTAAAATGGAAATGGTAAAAGCTCGAGTCATCGAAAGCATACTGGACATCTTATACGAAGCACCTGATTATTTGTGCGCAGCTTTCGCAGAACTGTTGCGTATATTAACCAATAACGCCACCATAGCTAAAGGACCATCGGCTGCTAAAGTTGTTGAACCCTTGTTTTTGTTGTTGACAAGACACGATTTTGCGCCTGATGGACAACACAGTGCATTGCAGGTTTTGGTTAATATCTTAGAACATCCACAATGTCGTGCTGACCATTCAATGACTTCTCGGAAAGTTATCGAACCACTTATCCGTTTGCTTGATTCTCCTATATCAGTAGTGCAACAGTTGGCTGCCGAGCTTCTTTCACATCTGCTCCTCAAAGAACACCTTCAGAAGGATCCAGTGACACAGCAAGTAATTGGTCCTCTTATAAGAATTCTCGGTTCTGGTATACCTATAGTGCAGCAGAGAGCTGTAAAGGCCCTAGTTAGTATTGCACTAACATGGCCGAATGAAATCGCCAAAGAGGGTGGTGTTGTTGAGATTTCTAAAGTGATATTGCAAGCCGATCCTTCCCTTCCACACACTTTATGGGAATCTGCTGCCTCGGTTTTGTCAAGTATTCTGCAATTCAGCTCAGAATTCTACTTGGAAGTGCCTGTTGCTGTTTTGGTAAGGTTGCTTCGATCTGGCTCAGAGAGCACGGTTGTTGGTGCGTTAAATGCTCTTCTGGTTTTGGAAAGTGACGATGGAACTAGCGCAGAAGCTATGGCTGAAAGTGGCGCCATAGAGGCTCTCTTGGAGCTCCTAAGATCTCATCAGTGTGAGGAAATTGCTGCAAGACTCTTAGAAGTATTGCTGAACAATGTAAAGATCAGAGAAACAAAAGTTACTAAATCAGCCATCTTACCGTTATCTCAGTATCTCTTGGACCCACAAACACAAGCACAGCACGCAAGACTATTGGCAACTTTGGCTCTCGGGGATCTGTTCCAGAACGAGGCTCTTGCTCGAACAGGCGATGCAGTTTCTGCTTGTCGTGCTTTAGTGAACGTGCTTGAAGACCAACCAACAGAAGAAATGAAAGTTGTAGCAATATGTGCTTTGCAAAATCTCGTGATGTACAGTCGATCAAATAGAAGAGCGGTCGCAGAGGCAGGTGGTGTTCAGGTTGTATTGGATCTGATAGGTTCAAGTAATCCTGAAACTTCTGTTCAGGCTGCAATGTTTATCAAACTTCTGTTCTCAAATAATACTATTCAAGAGTATGCTTCTAGCGAAACTGTCAGAGCAATCACTGGTGAGTTTTACCTTTCTTATTGTTAGAATCTGCGAAAGATACTTATAAGACATTACTACTATACTCTAATATAATATCAAAAGATTCAGAGATATTTTCTTATATTCGAACATTCATTGTGTAGTTTTATTTTAAGCATGATCTAACAAAGTTGTGTTCTTGTAGCTACTATTGAAAAAGATTTATGGGCGTCTGGAACCGTGAACGAAGAATATCTGAAAGCATTAAATTCTCTATTTAGCAACTTCCCACGACTGAGAGCAACCGAACCGGCAACACTTAGCATTCCCCACCTGGTCACATCCTTAAAGACAGGTTCAGAGGCTTGTCAGGAAGCTGCCTTAGATTCACTTTTTCTGCTCAGACAAGCTTGGTCAGCTTGCCCTGCTGAAGTTTCAAGAGCTCAGTCGATTGCAGCTGCAGATGCTATTCCTTTCCTGCAGTACTTAATCCAGTCTGGCCCGCCTCGGTTTCAAGAGAAAGCAGAGTTTTTATTGCAGTGTTTACCGGGGACTTTGGTGGTGATCATCAAGCGCGGTAACAATATGAAACAGTCTGTTGGAAACCCGAGTGTTTACTGCAAGATTACACTTGGCAACAATCCGCCGAGGCTAACCAAGGTATTTTTTTTGAGACGGAACTTTTTTTTATCATTTTATTAATAATCAATCATTGCGGAAATTTACAACTATTTTGGTCCTTAAATGTGTGAGGTGCGGTCACCATAGTCTTTGAATATATCAAAATTACAAAAACATCCCAGGATGTGTATTTTGTTTGTCAGTTTAGTCCTTAAATGTGTCTTTGATTAGTTAGTTTGATCTTCAAATGTGTCTTCTGTTAGTCATTTTGGTCCATGAAATTACTAAAAGAAGAAGTCACACTCGAGGATGGTTTTGAAATTTTGATTCATTTAGGGACTATAGTGACAACGCTTACCTCATTTAGAGACCAAAATGACAGTTTATTCTATGCTAAATTACTGATATTCACGATGGTGTGATGATCAGGTGGTCTCAACTGGTCCTAATCCTGAGTGGGATGAGAGCTTTTCATGGTCCTTTGAGAGTCCTCCAAAAGGCCAAAAGCTTCATATTTCGTGCAAAAACAAAAGCAAAGTGGGAAAGGTAAAAGTGCAATTGAAAACTAATTATTATTTCAGTTTCAGTATTATATATATTAACAACTTCAATTATCTTGTTTTTACACTTGCACTTAACCCTTATCTTGTGATTTGTCGACAGAGTAAATTTGGAAAAGTAACAATCCAAATCGATCGAGTGGTAATGCTCGGAGCAGTAGCTGGTGAGTACACTCTGTTGCCTGCAAGTAAAAGTGGACCACCAAGGAATCTAGAAATAGAATTTCAGTGGTCTAACAAAGCAGCTGATACAACAAGTGAAACAGTTTAGTGTCTTGCTTTCAAATTGGAGCATTAGGCTACAAGCTGTCCAGGAAATTTTTGAAAAGAAATCATGTGTATATTTTGTTTTTTTGGTCTATAGTTTGAAACAGAATTTTTTTTTCTTTTGTTATAATATTCTTTTGTAACTTGATCCTTCATTTCCTAGGATCAGGCTTGCTTTGTGTTTCTTGTATGATTCTTTGAGTCTGTTGTATGTTTTTGGGACTTTACAAGTACAACTTCTTATTTGAGGCTTTGTATGTATAATAACATTATATAGATATAAAGATTGTCGTGTGTTTACGTATGATAATTATGATTAATTTTTTTTATGAAAGATTGTCTTCTTTTTACAAATATTAAAATATTAGCATGAAATGACAAATTAACAATAACAAATGTCTTATTATGCATCATAGTAAAGGGAAAATGGTCCTGACAAGAGATTCTCTTATATTGCATTTTATTATACTCTTACCTAATTCTGTTCAATGTCGTGTGCCAGCTGGAGTTGATTATGAATTTTTTTTGCCTGTTTGTCTCTTTAACAACACAAAATTATTCAATAATTTTATTTTTGAAGAATCAAATATCTATTTATGTGAAAGAAAATTATTAAATGATTGGTTGATCAGATACATAGAGGAAAATATTTTTGATTGTATTTTTTAGTGCTGAAAATAAAAATAGTAATCACAATAAAATAAGAGGGCACGTAATTTCTTAATTTTTGTTTGATGACTATGGTGTCATCATTTTATCACTTGTAAATTAACTTATTTCTTGTATTAAAAAGTATCTAGTGCTATATGATTTGGCCCATCGATGAAAATTTCAAAATGATATTCATTTATTGAAATTGGTAAAATTTATTTCGATCAACAATTATACAATTTAAAATCGTTAAAAAATAAAAATGAAGAATCTTCGAACAATTTCACAGCATTCATGTTAATAGCATAAAATGGAATAATGTTTATAAATGTGACAAAATATATGAATATGATAAAATTAAAGTATTCAGAATACTCATGTATCTAGAGTTACAATGTTAATGACACTAAAGTTTTACATCTATGCTGAATTGAGGTTGATTTGTCGGTCTAAATAAATAAACACCGCAACGGAACGAGAAATAAAAAAACTGCACTAAAACGACAAACAAATCAACATCGTTTTTTCACAAATAAAATAAGAAAAAACTAGATATACTTGTAAAAATGCGTTTTTATTAATGATTAAAGAGTTATGTAATTTTTTTTAAAATAAAAATTATTCAATCTTGATATATCAATTAATCATTCATTAAATTGCATAAACTACGAACTTGAACTGCATCAATAAACTAAAAAGTATCCCCAATTAATGTGTAATAACCTTTCAACAAAAAAAGTGTAATAACATTTCTCAAATAGAAAAAGAAAGTTAAATGCATGTTACTCAAATACACACAAAAAAGACATTTTTTTAAATAATATACATTTGATTTTGCGAACCATCAAAGAATAGCTTAAAAAATGAAATACACTAACCACTAACTGAACCAACTTGATTGCCTTGCGCAATGCGATGACTTAAGATTTAGGACTATATGTGACGTCTACTAGTATGTAATTCATTCCAACTACTCCAAACATGATGTATTAATGTGGTAAGATTTTTCACTTTCCAACAGACCAAATAAAAAGTAAGGGTTTGTAACAAATAAAATAAAATAAAAAGTAAGTGTATCATATCGAATAGAAAAAATATTTAGTTACTGAAGTTTTTTTTGGGTTCAAATTTAGTTACTGAAGTTAACATGTAGTTAAAAAATAGTTTTTCCTAACAAAAAGTAATGTAGAGAAAAAAGTGAAAAAAGAAGGCGCGGACATAATTTTCCTTAAAATTGGATAGGACAATAATTGAAATGAGATTGGGAAAGCATAGACAAGATTTAGATAGGACGTTCCCTCCCCATTTCCTAAAGGTGTTCCTAAAAGAATGTAGAGTCCAATAAGGTAAAAAGAAACCATATAAGATATTATATATTCATACTGCAGCTAACAAAATTTAGGAATATAACCATGATTTAGTGACCGGAATTGTGGAGTTAAAAAATTGAGTGATCTAGAAATTTTGGGTTCCATCTTCACCTTAATAAAATATTAATGATATTAATAATACTAATTACTATTATTTATTATTAGAAAATAAAATAGATGACACATTTCCTACAAAGTGAACTTATCATATATGCCATCAAGATTTCATCCCTTTGTTAGTACCTTTTCCCATCCTTCAAACACAATATGAGCTTCAATAGACAGAAACTCAATGTGTCAAAGCACGTGGACAAACAGTTTTCTTAAAAAGTAACTTGAATAACATATAAGAATTGTTAATTTCCAATCCCACAAATCAATATAATTATGTACATTGCTTTGCTGAGTGATATTCAGGGTTATCCAATGATAAGACAACACATTTGTTTTAGACTTATAAATAAAAACTTATTTTTTAATAATTTTTTTATAAATAAAAAAATCACATATACACACAACAAAAGACCGTATATCTTAAAACATTTGTTTTTTTATTTGTTATTAAAAATTATTGGGTCGGCTCTGATTATTATTTCACTTTAAATTTAATTTAAATAAAATTGACTTTACAAATTTAAATTTATTCAAAATTGCATTTGTAAAGATGTCTGTCCATGATACAATAAAAGAAAAGGATGCCTACCCAAAACTCATAACCTCTATTGGTTATTAATGCTTTATACTTCGTGCACAAAAAGCTTTTTGTTGGTGCATTATTTTAGGTTCTTTTTAATTTAACCTTTTCTCTTTTACTTTTTTTTCCAAAAGTGTGAACTTTCTAAGTAGCTAGTAGCTTTGTTGTTCATTGAAAAGGCTCATGCAGTTAGGTTACATTATTTAAATTGGTTCTTATGGATCCCTTTAAAATTATATCAGAAATGGAAGCTGTTGTTATGTTAACTTTTGGTGCAAAAAGAATAATTATTATCAAAGCTAGCTCTTAGTATATTATGCTAGTCTTAATTGGTACTGTTTGAAAGATTGCAGAAATGATAGCTTCGAGTATTTTTGTGCTAATGTAAGACATTACTAGGTGTGGCTGCATTTAAATAGCCATGGACTGGGCTTTGTTTTTGGGTTTTAATGTTGTTCCATATGTATCAAAGTTGTATTATTTGGACATCATATTATTTAGAATACTGTGCCGACACTGTATAAAAATATGGGGAGATTAGTGTGTGTAAAAATTGATGAGAGAAAAAGTATTACTAAATAAATGAAAATTGTATATAAATCTGACATCAATTGTGATGTTCAAACATCTTTTCTGTATGCATTATTAGAATATTTGAAATAGTTTTTCTTCTTCTGAATTCCTAGTTTGTAACCCTTTTCGTTATATGCTACATTGCTTGGTATTAGAAACTTTTAATATCATTGCAAATTACTAAAAAATAAAAAATAAAAAAAAAGTTTAATTGCTGTTTTAGTTCTTCTGTGTCTATTTATTTGCGAAATTGATCATTTTATTTTAAAATCCGACAGTTTTGGTCTTTCTCAGATTTTTTAATTAGAAAATAGTGAGTTGACATGTTTTAAATAATGTGACATACGATTTCATGATGCATAATTATTTACATACATTAATTATTTATATATTATTAATTAAATTACAAAAATAAATAATTTTAAAATTTGAAATTGAAGTTTTTATAGAGTTTTATTGTAATTTTATGAATATTAATCATTCAATATAATGTGTCACGTCATTTAAAATATGTTATATCATCATTTTTTATTTAAAAAAAATGAGAGAGGAACCAAAATTATTTAATTTTAAATTAGGGGACCAATTCCACAAATGAGTGAAAATTTGGAGATCAAAACTACAATTAAACCAAAATAAAAACTCTTAATAGCTAATTAATTGATACAAGAAGTTAATTTTTTTTTCAATATCATATGATGTACCAAAACGACGAGGTTGTTTTGAGTTAATCTTGCCTGGCGAGGACATTGGCGAGGCAAATGGTGATTTCTACCTTTTTGATTTTGTCCAGTCTAACATGGCGAGGACTTGGTTTGCCCGTCGAAGTAAATGAAATTCTAACCTTTTTAGATCTGTTCAACTCATTTTTCTTGTCAGATGCAAGTCCTTTATTATTGCACATTTTTGCATTGCATCTTCTCTCGACGTGACAGACTCACCAAACAATGACATTATTTTCTAGTCATATTTAAGGTTTTCACATAAGACCCTTGATTGTTTTTGGAGATTAAGATTTAAAGAAAAAGGAGATGAAATTGCACATAAGACATCAACAATTTAATTTTGGTTCTAAACATCATCTGATTTAATCACTCTTTATCTAAGTTAGATACATTTTGTTATGCAAATAGATTAAACATAATTTTTGTGGAAAGAATGTTTACTTATTACTATTACTAGGTACGGTTTGATACATTTGTCGAAGTGTTACGAGGACATAAGTTAATTCTACTTATATGCATTAAGCTTTAAAACAAATCAAGAATTAAAAGTCACCATTAATTAGACTAGTTGCATTGCATTAGTATTAACTATAATCCCCAAAGAGGTGATATTGATGGTTTTGTCCATATGCATCCACATATCGATATTGGTATACATCTTTTAGATGTGAGGAGCAACAATTTCAATTTTCAATAGGGCAACTACACTTTAATTTGAAGAGTTTGTCATTTTAGGTAGATTGATGGATCAAATAATACACTAGTGGCCACCAACATACAAGAGTATAGCACTATAGTAATATGCATGGACGTGGATAATTGAGTGGAAAGCCATACTCATGGGTTTGGTGAAAAGAGTGGGGCTTTGTTATCACATATTCACATGCATTCAAATCTATAGGACAAAACCAAAACGAGAAAACGACGTGCGTACATTTGTTATATCTCCAATTTAATCAAATCTATTTGTTATTAATATTTGAAATCAATTCAATATTTTAAGAGACAATTAGGACTTTGTTGTGTCCAACAAAGCATATAAAATGATTGAATGAGTTAAAGGTTAAATAAATTTGTTGTCTTGTAAAATTTTATAATTTTATTTTTTGATTTTATAAATAAATTTCAAATTTTTAGTTTCTATAAAAAAAATTATTTATTTTTATTTTCTATAGTTCTAATACGAACAATTCTAACAAAAATGATCACAGTCATTTCAACCAAGAAGATCAAAATCCTTTCAACTAAGAATTTATGCAGATGATTTTATATATGACATAAACTCGTCTCGGAAACTCAAAAAAAAATCATCTAATATTAAAATAATTTATATATGACATATATCAATAATACAATAATATTATTAAATCAAGGATAATTCAATATTTAATCTCTACAATAAAGCGTAAATATTTTTAAACAAATAAATATATTATAGTAAAATTTTAAAAAACTATCAACTCATGGTATATGTATATGCACAATAGTTATCCGTCATAAAAACATTAAAAGCTTAAGTTTATATTTTATAGCCTATCAATATTATCTAGAATTGTGAACTAAATTAGATATTGAATAACATTGATCAAAATTTTATACTTTGAACTCAAATCAAATGTAAAATTATAAACTCAGAAACTATCAATAAACCTAAGAGGTTATCAATTTTATCATAATTTACTTAAATTCGATAGAGTTTACAAAAAGAAAATTTACAAATAAATTAACTCGTTTCGGTAATTAAATAAAATCGTAAATCCGTATACTTTAATAACTTTACTGTTAACCTTTGAGCGGAGGACCATAGAAGTTTCCAAAATGGTACGCAGGCTTATATTTGTCCATTAAAACAAAATAAATACTCATTTTGGAGTTAATCATTATGCACCAACTCTTTTAACAGCTGTGCTGTGTGAATGTTCCCAAATGCCAACCAAACGCGTTCGTGGCTTCTGTCATTTGTGACATGACCAAATTTGTTACATAAACAAATTTGTAAAGTCAATTGTGTGTATTATAACCTTTTTGTTTGTAGAAACTTTCGACTTCGTATGATCATAGAAAAGGAGCATATCTTTTATACTTTCATCGTAAATATGATAGAAGTATGTCATATGGTGTAAACTATGGATTTGGATCTCGTGTACTTATAATTGCGATCAGCATATTTCGATGAAAATCAAACAATCAATAAATAAAAGATTTTGATTTTTGAAAAATATAAATTTTAAGCTTTATTTTTCTGAATTAGAATTGGACGGACTCTAATGTAATAACGGCGGCACAACTTCAATTTTGTAAACTATAGATTATTGTTTTTTTAATAATTTTTTTAAAAGAAAAGATAAATTCTATATTAATTAATTCACACAATTGTGAAGTCTTGAATTCGAACCTAAAACAAGACATTAGATTTAGAGACATTTTTTACTTTTTTTTTTATTTGTGTAAAAAATTGCTTTCATTTTCATTGATTGATTTACAAAATTGATTGACCAAAAGTTTTACTTGATCTAGAGTTAGATATTTATTTATGAAATTATGAAATTTTAAAAAAGTTTAGGCGTGCCTGTAATCCTTTTTAAAAAATAGAGAAAATGAGATATCTTTTTAGAGTAAATTAATTTTACATATTCAACAATTAATGATATAAAATGATAGAATGAAAGATTTTCATTGAATGTCAGTGTAAATGACAATGTATACTTTTAAACTCTTTTTCTATATTAAAAAATATCTAAAATATCAAAATTATTAAATAAATTTGTGAGGAAAAGGTGAATTTTTATTTTAACAATAATAGTACATGCATACATGTATGTCATTAAGTCTTTAAAATTACTCTCATGATCATTATAGGCTGCTAACGTTGCCTTTATAACTAATTATCATCACTTGGTAATAATTGTGCTTCTCTCTTCATATTTTGAGTTTAAACTCCAAGTATAGAATAGAACATAAAATACACACACAATGGGCATTGCCCACACGCCCACAAGGCAGATGATCCTAAGGCTTGATAAATATTTCAATTATAAAGTGTTGGCAACAAACGCTATAAGTCTAGCACATAATTTTCAGCACGCTCATTCTTATCAAGTAAAATTTAAATAAATAAATCCCAGTACTTAATAATATGAATTCCATACATAAATTTAATGCGACTCACATAGATTTCAACCAATATTTTAATTACACACTTAATTGTATTAGAGATAATCCTATTGAAGTACATTTGATATTAGATGTATATTCCCAACTGATATTCAAACCCATATTCACCGTGTTGTAAGAGTCTAACCTCTTTCGTCAAATCCAACCTCTAATATTCTTATTCATTATAACTATTTTTATGGACTCATTTTATAAAAATGGAATATCAAATATGGTGTCTCCTTATTTGTGTGGAGTATTTTTTAAATTTATATATACAATATGTAAGCTGAAAAATAAATAAAAGAAAGGAATATGTGTGTCATGTTATGTACCATGTCTCAAATACGATGTTGAAACCCCCAATTGCTAAGGCAAAACCAAAAGAAGCTTTTGTTTACTGGTGTAGGTGGGGCCCACGACCTTTCCTCTGTTTGAGTCTGATTAAACGCCTCTATAAGTAGTACGCCTAGGCAAACAAGCTCAAATCAAATTAAAGAAGTTCTTCACATAGCATAGCAGCATTATTTATTCATTATTACAAGGTAAGGAAGGAATCCTATTTTTTTTGGAAAGAAAGTTACTTGTAACTTCTTTTTGTTTCATAACTCCTCGAGTCGGTTCCCTCGTTTTTATTTTTCAATATAAAAATCCATTTTTCAAGACATAATCCACCTACTAACATATACATGCTCCCCTGCACAACTCTCATAAAACACCATTTGCAATCAACTTATGTTCTCTCTAATATATAGTTTTTGTCTTGGTTGAGACACTCAAGAAGTTCTATATAGTTCATGTAAGCAAGTTGTGTTCATTTTCTTTTCATTTATAGATCATTTTACTTTTGAAAATACAGAAATGGGAGTTGGTGGCACTTTGGAGTACTTATCTGATCTAATGAGCACTGGTCACCACCATCTCAAGAAGAAGAAGAAGCAGTTACAAACTGTAGAGCTAAAGATTAGGATGGACTGTGATGGCTGTGAGCTTAAGATCAAGAAAACCCTTTCTTCACTAAGTGGTAAAGTCACATTCTTTTAACTTTTCATCATTTAAATATTGTCATTTTATCATTGTTCATTCAACATGAAGTTGATGAAATGAAATGGTTATTGCAGGGGTAAAATCAGTGGAGATAAACCGTAAACAGCAAAAAGTAACAGTAACTGGGTATGTTGAGCCAAACAAGGTGCTGAAGAAGGCTAAGTCAACGGGGAAGAAGGCTGAAATTTGGCCTTATGTGCCTTACAATTTGGTGGCTCAACCATATGCTGTTTCATCTTATGACAAGAAGGCTCCTCCCGGTTATGTGAGGAGAGTGGAGAATGCTGCTGCAACCACTGGAACCATGACAAGATATGAAGACCCTTATGTCAACATGTTTAGTGATGAAAACCCAAATGCCTGTTCTATAATGTAGACAAAAAAAAAATGTTTTTTTAATGTTTGGCATTGTAAATTTTCAAATTTTAATCTAGTGTGTTCTTTCATTTTTCTGGTCAATTTTCAAGCTCTTGTTTTCTTAGATTGTGGACTTTTCTTTACATGAAAAAGGATGAGAAGAGACGTTGCTTTATCATTGCTTTTGTTTCCTAATTTTTGTTACAGACTTACAGTGTTCCAGAGCTGTACGCTGTATCTGCTTGTATTTTTACTGTAGGTAATTTTGGTGAGACTTGACCTAAGATAGGAAATTGTTTCTGTTGTTAACTTGTTATGGCCTTCTTTCTCCAAGAATGGAAGGTTGATTGGGTGTAAAAGTAAAACAATCATGTGAATTGCAAATAAATAGGGTCTGCAGGGTTGAAATGGTAAATAAAACAAACATATCTAGTTGTGTGATTTAAGATTTTTGTTTTTGCGTGTGTGCTTGGAGTTGAATAGGAAAAATAGCGTATCTAAAGATCACTATAGGAAAGGTGTAAACACGCAACCGCAATACTTCTTAATGAAAGGTCATACAAAGGAGGGGTGCAAATAACTGTTAAAGGCTCAAAAGGTAAAGGGTTCACTAATTTTTCCAAATAGTATAAACATTAACAGTATTTGGCATATAATTTTTGCCTAACCTGCACGATTGCTTGCTCCCTAGTTCTGGAACATTTGGCCCCTCTCTTCACCTAAGAAGAAACTTTGAGCGTCTCAATTCGGACTGGTAATGAAAAAGCATACATTCTTGAAATTAATTTTCCAAATAGAAGCTGGAGCTAACAGGAATAAAAATATTTCATGAAGGCATATCCTTTTCTCTAAATCAACGTGAAGCAGAAATCAGCTTTATCCCTTTGCCCTTTTTCTGTTTTCCCTATTAATTTCCCTTGGCCAGATCCTAACAAAGTGTAAAGGCACAGGAAGAATAGACTATAGGATTCAACAGAATTACACATGGCGGTTCTCATTATTATGACCACCACCATAATCATTACTTAACATAAAGTTCTTCAGGTGTTCAAAATACAGATAGGGAGTAAATAGTTGTAAAGGATGAAAGAACTGGTGTGTACATACTCAAAACCAATCAATATTCTTAGCAATCGGTAACATGTTACTGTTCATAATTTGATTATTTAGTTTGTAGCACATTGTGGGGTGCACCATATAAATAAATAAAAATTAAATTATAAAGGAATCAAATTGCCTCAAAATCTAGTCACAATGAATTATGATTTTTTTTTTTATTTAAAAAAGCCCGGTTGTACTTGAGCTTGAACTGGTAAGTATAAAGCAAAATTTGCATTTGAGATAATTACAATTTAGGAACATATTTCTAATTTTGATGAATTAAACCCAAAGAATGCTTGGTCAAGTCAACATAGTAACCAAGAATTTGTACATTTTATCTACTCTTTTTGTTAATCATCCGAAATCATGATTCGTCCTTTGCCTTTCATTGCACTCCGCATATAGAGGAAGAGGATCAAAAGGATAAAGCATACAAGTAATAGCATCATTGAAAATTACATTTACATTATAGATACAAAAGTTGCATCTTGTCATGTGCATAGAATAGATACACCACCAGACTAGTCTTAAAAGGGGTATTCAGGTCAATTATGCCCAACTGCACTAACCAGGAACAGTAACTTGAGAGAGCTGGAGCCAGGAAGGAGACTCTGCCTAACAAGTTGATCCACATTCACTAGCAAAAAAATCCATTTCATTGCTCTAAACTACTAAAAATAATGATTATAAGTATTTTAGATAATCCAGACCAGAGAATGCATGCATGCCTTATGTCATTATAGTTTTAAAGACTTTCTATTGATCCATAGAGAGATGTATTAGTTTATCAATAAGCTAAAGTAATTTCTACCTGATTGCCTGACACAACTGGATACAAGATTGAATAGATTATAAACAAAACCTCATTCATCTTAAATATCACTTAGTCATTAATTTGTAAACCTCAATAAATTTTAACAGCGAGATGATGAACACCACCTCCTCATGTTTGAATCCATGAGATCCCGACTTCAAGCAACATTTTCCGCATTTTACAAGAAAAATATTCACAAAGAACCCTGTATCAAAATATTAAGCAGCCTATGCTTTAACTATGATCAGGTGTGTTAGCACTAGATGGAATAAAAACCAACTGCTTAAACCCCCAAACCAGGTGATCAATGTTTTATCATATGAAGGTTCTGCATATATATCTACAAATGCATAAAAGCTTCTTGGTTACATGGTCAATATTAGAAGATGGTGCTTACAATTCTAATAATGTGGAAGTAAACCAACAAGTTTAGATGCAGAGCATACAGAAAGTAAGGTGGATAAAACAATTTGAGTGCTAGGTAGTAATTTCAGCAATCTAATAAGAACAATATTTTCAGGAGATCAGGAAACTCACTGAATCCATGTGTGGCTCATATGCATCCATGTATCTGATCAATTTTGACTTCTTTCACTTTGCATTGCCCGAATAAAGACCAATGAATTTAATATCATACAGAAGAGTGGCATTGCCCGGTATATTGCAGTCACCTATTGAATCAGTGACAAAAATGTCAAAATCTAACATATTTAATGACTTACTGCATCTTCCGACAATATAATGTTGCATTCAATATCTCCTCAGCCTAATAAAAATTCATGGTCTTATATTTCTTTCAATAAAAGGAACAAAATAAACACAAGACAAGCAAAAACATGCAAAAATAGAAATGTCAGAAAACCATGAGTAGAAAACAGTGTTTTCAATTGCATATTGCAGAAAATAGCAGTTTTTTCAAATTCTGCTACGCAACTGAGCAATAGCACTCGTATAGCCGTTACTTAACAACATTTTGTACTAAATAACACATCACATAACAATAGCGATTTCTCCAAATTCCGATACGCTATAGCCACTATGTAACAATACTTGTAGAAAATATACTAGATGAGGTGCATATGACCAAATACACAATAATTAACCAATGAGTACTGATTGCTCTCTTCATACTACTTTTTTTGTTTTTGTTTTAGGTCTAACATAAGGTTATCAATGTTGAAGACTAAATTACTTCATAATAATGCAGAAAATGAAACCTGAGAAGCACCCTGCAGGTTCAGGGCCATATGCTAACAACGGAGGAATCATGAGCTTGCGTTTCCCACCTAGGTAAAAATGATAGATTAATTTAGCAATTGTCACGACAATGATCAATGAAACTTAAACACTTAGATTGAATAACATAATACCTATCCGCATTGGAGGTACTCCTTCACCTCCCAAAATTCCCTGATCCAATCCCCTAATTACCTGAAACCTCATTCACCCTTATAAGTACATACTACCAAAATTATGTAACAAAAAATATATTAACAGTTAAGAAAACTATCTACCTTGCCAACCCCAATACGCATAGTGAGAGGTCTAGCACGTTTATAACTGCTATCAAATACTATTCCATCAGCAAATCTTGCAGTATAATGAATCTGCAGCATATAATATATCAGTCATTCATTCATTAACATTCAGATGACAACAATGGGAAACTAATTAATGAAATGTTTGCTAAAATGAGTGAGTGAGTGAGTGAGAAACTGACATCGATAAGTTCCCCAAGAGGAGCTTCATCACCGAAACCCTCAACAACATCACAATAACCAAGCCCAGACTTGGCGTAATTGAGTTCACACATAGGCTCTCCCACAGTAGCATAGTATTCAATTCTCGTTGCATCCGCATCCAACGCCGTTAAACCCATAACCCAAGCCGTTACAATCCCAACACCAATTCCAACAAACCGTTTCTTATTATTGTCATTACGCGCCGAACATAACACCTTATTGCAACTCTTACCATTCCGTTTCAATATACATGAAGGATAACGGTAAGAAACGCTAACGCCTGAAAATAGTGATAACGAGAGTGCCATTCTCTTTTCCACCTATCTCTATTGTATGGCTCTCTGCAGATTTATCAAACCCCGACCCGGGTCCACCTAATTTCTGTTTTATTTTTTTTTTCTCAAAAATAAAATACAAATATCTTTTTCGTCGTAAAAATAAAATAAAATTCCCAAACGTTCCTCTAACAACCACGTAACTAACTCGCACGCTTACAAGATTCCTCTAACCGTTTCAATCCTTCGCGCGCGAATTACGAATACATAAATACCTCTCTGCTTGCCCCTCCTCATTTGATTCGTTTTGCATTTCGCATACACTCTGAGATTTTAACCATTGCTTCTTCTTCTCTAACCAGCCATGGAAAACTCATCTTCCTTTTCCTCACTACGATTCTCGTTGATCTTAGCGATCTTCTTCGCTGCCATGCTATGCGGCCCTAAGGTCACTGCTACTGAAGGACTTGAAGCTACATTCATACCGTCAACTTCAACGCCACCGCCACCTCCACATGATCTTCAAGAACACTCATTCTTCTCTCACACTGCTTTGCTTCCACCGATCTTGTCTCATCTCGGTTTTCACGAGCTTGCAACCGCGGCTCCGTCACTTTCCGACGTTGCAACCACCGCTGCTTCCTCCGCTTGGACCGGTCCTTCCACGATTTTCGCTCCCTCCGACGCTTCACTCCGAAATTGCTTCTCTTGCTCTGTTCCTAATCTTCTCCGTGAACACATTGTTCCAGGTCTTTTCACTATTGAATATCTGCGGAGACTTGCTTTTGGCACCAAGATCGAGACGCTTAGTCCCGGCCGGTGCATAACCGTAACTTCCGATTCGGTTCATCCGAACACTAGTACCGGCGCCGCTGCAAAGATCTTCATCGGAGGTGTAGAAATCACGCAACCGGATCTCTTCAACAACGGAATGGTTGTAGTTCACGGACTTCAAGGTTTCGTATCTACGCTATCTCCGTTTTCTTGTGACGTAGAAAGAATGACCTCACTCTCGTTTCCGTTCCACCCGGATCACCGTTCCAGTCAGCACGTCCACACTCCCGGCGCTACCGTGCTTCCTGCTATAATGCGCCTCATGCTCAGAGATGCTATGCTCAGACTCCGTAATAACGGTTTCAGCATCCTCGCTCTCGCTATGAAGGTAAAATACGCAGAGCTCGTAACTCTAAACAACATGACTATTTTCGCCGTCGATGATCTTTCCATATTTTCCGGTTCTCATTCATATATCAGTAATGTACGGTTCCATATCGTACCGAATCGTTACTTGTCGATAGCGGATCTGGAGAAGCTTCCAGTTGGAACTGCTCTGCCTACATTGGAACGAGGCCAACCGCTGCTCATCACAACCTCCGGTGGTGGAGGAGTGACATTGGCGCCGATGAGGATTAACTATGTGAGGGTTAAGGTTGCCGACGTCATCCGCAATGTGAAGATAGTTGTGCACAGTGTGTATTTACCGTTTCCGCATATAAATCCTGTTGCGGCTGCTTATGACACTATCTTAGGAGGTGAAGGAGCATCAGAAGGAGCATCGGAAGGAGCAGCTAGTAATACTATATCAGATTCTTCAGGTCAGGCGACGGAAGGAACCTGTTCTGCTCTTGATGGACGTGGAGGTTGTGCTTCTGGTGTCACTTCTACAGCAGCAGGTGTGTCTCCAATGCCTCAGGTCAAGCCAATGGTGGAGATTGAAGATCACCATGGCCTCTGAGAAAGATGCTGATGATGAAGAAAACGGTTTACTTCTTTCTCTGCTGAAGTGAACTTACTCTGAAATTTGTAGTTAGATCACACTATCATCCAATCTAATGTTTGCTTAGTTCTTTTTGGATTGTGCAGCACTTCCTTCTCTGTTGAAGTGAAACTCTGAAATTTGTAGTTAGTTACACTGTTACCTATCTACTGTATGTTGCTTAATTCTTTAATAAAACTTTGTTGGTTTAGTCTTTACAGATTTCTTGACATTATCTTGATTTTTCCTTGACCATATAATCATTTCATGCATGCTTTGTAATTATGCTCAGCGAGTCTTTTGGTATTATCAGCTAATGAAATTGTTCATTTGTTCTCATTGCCGTTATTCTTGGCTTCCAAGTTGCTAGCAGCTTGCTATCTAGAGTGATATTTAATCGTTTCATTTGTCCTGAGATATCTTTTCCATCTAACTTCTTTATAGACATTTTTAAAATTAAATAACAAATTATAAATTTATTTTGATTGAAAACACTTTCCTAAACTACAAGGTAATCTAACTGTATGATGCTGGTCTAGTTGGTGTATATCAGAGTATTTGACCGAGAAAATACAAAAGGAATTGACTTTGTATATGTCAACCACGAGCAAGTAGGTAGTGACGGTGAGCATAGGAGACCAAGAGAAGTAGTCTCCTGTGGATTTTTTCCAATATCTCAATTTAAATCAAATTTTGTCCACATTTTGCCGTTTTGGTGAGAATCGGTTATACGTAAGCTTATATGGAAAAGTCCGTATGCTGTCAGTTTACCTGGTCTTCAATCTAAAATCTAAAAACAGAAACACTGTTTTGGGAATTTTTTATTTATATATCCATATTTTTTTAAAAACTAATCAATATATACATTCTGAGCATACGATTATATGTAAAGTTTTAATTTTTTTATTTTTTAATATAATAATTGAATCATTATTAATTAAATAAATAAAAAATATTAAAATATCTTTAAAAATAAAATTATATTAATAAAACTAAATAAAATACATTATAGTGAAGAAAAAAATGCAATTAAATAGATGTGTCAATGTATTATATTAATCCTCCTAGTAGATACATTTATATTATTTTAACAACTCCATCGCAGATAAACTAGTAACTTAATTTTATTTTTATTTGTTAACAATTTCCTCATATTTTTTCTTCGGATCTAATAAATAAATAAAAATGAAAAAAATAATTATAATAAAAAAAAAGTAAATTATATTAATAAAATCAAACAAAATACATTAAATTGAAGAAAAAAATACTTCAAAATAGGAGAGATTTGTTAAAATAATATATCAAATTATTTGTTTTGACACGTCTATTCAACCGCATTAATTTAATGTATTTTTTTCGATTTAATATATATTGTTTGATTTTATTAATATAATTTATTTTTTTATTTATTAGATTCAAAGGAAAAATATGAGGGAATTGTTAACAAAAATTAAGTTGCTAATTTATCACGGAACTGTTAAAATAATATAGCACGTTATTTTTTTGGTTATATCTATTCAACCGCCTTAATTTTTTGATGTATTTTTTTTTCAATTTAATGTATTTTGTTTAATTTTATTAATATAATTTATTTTTTTATTATAATTATTTTTTATTATTTTTTATTTATTAGATCCGGATAAAAAATAAGAGGAAGTTGTTAACAAATAAAATTAAGTTGTTAATTTATCTGCAAAATATGAGTGAGTTGTTAAAATAATATAGATCTACAAGATAGAAATGAGTTGTTAAAATAATACAGCACGTTATTTGTTCCGTCACATCTATTTTTTTTCTTCAATTTAATGTATTTTGTTTGATTTTATTAATATAATTTTATTTTTTAATTTTTTAAATATTTTTATTATTATTTATTTATTTAGTAGCCTCCCCGAAATGCAACCTAGGGTATATATTTTTAAAAGTGGTATATTAGTTAGGTTTTTTTAAAATAGAGGGATATTTAAATCCCTTGGACACATAGTGTATGCTTTTCTGGTTCCGTACTGTATAATGTATGGATGTAATTAAAACTTTAGATGTGTGTTTATGTCAAAGTTCCAAAGTCAAAATGTTTCGCGTGCATGACAATTTCTGAACTGCTCTAACAGTTGTTGCACAAAAAGATCAAGGAACAAATACAGTTGCACTTTACAACCTCTATAACATTTTTCTTTTTTTATTACAAGATTTACAACTTATATACTATAAGGAAGGCACAACCTGTATAATACAACCACTTACAAAAATACATATCATGATGATTGTTGAGTAAAAAAGAATTGAAAAATGAAAAATTGAAATTGCTTGTTTAATTATGGCCTTTGGCTTTGCCACAACCCATGATGGATGAAGGAAGCTTCCTAACCCTATCAATTCCTTCTTCAAAAACCACTCCCATGCCCATATAGAAATGAGACTCTATATGACAATGGAAAGCCCACACACCAGGATTATCCGACCGAAACCTCAGAGCAGTCCAACCAAAGGGGTGAACTGGCACAGTGTTCTTCATAATAGGGTTCACCAAATTATAATTCTTTGTGTCATTGTTCACATCAAACTTACCCTTTCCATATCCAAGAACCCAAAAATCATGTCCATGAAGATGCCAAGGATGTGTCTCACTATTGTTTTTATTCATGGTGTTTGCATTTTGAAGTATAACATCCACTGTTATATTGAACTGCAGCCTATAAATTCCATTGCTAGAAGTTGCATTTGTGTTATTAGCCACACTGAAAATATCATAGTTACTATCATAGCTATCAGGTGGAGGTGTTTGGCTGAATTCATCAGTAAAGTTCTCTTTAAGTGCAATAAGATAAGGTGTATGAGGTAGGAAAAAAGACACATTGTTCACGGACCAATGTCGAAAACCGTCTATACTGTTTTGTGTGTTGAGCATAACTATGACTCTATCTGATGTTGTTGGAGGTTTGTTTATGTAACTTTGGTGAGCTTTGATTTTAAGGCTTTGAGCTAGCCTTGAATCAACATTGTCCCAAGCTGGTGGAGATGGTGGAGGTGTTGGTGGTGACCTCATTGGGTGGTTAGGATAGTAGTTGAAAATGGCTAAACCAGGTGGGGTAGTTCTGTTTCTGCTGACAACATTTGAGGTGATCCAGTAGTTTCTTGATGGGTCTTTATCAGTTTTCACTATGACTGAGTATGTTTCACCTGAGTATATGTAGAGATTTTGAACCACAAAAGGGTCAACATAGTGTCCATCTGCTTCAACAACTGTCATGTTATGACCCTGCATCATTAGAAACATGTCAAAAACCAGTTCTGCATCAGCAAGTTAGGAAAAAAAACAAGGTTAAATAGCGGTTGTGAGTAATGTGGTCTTAATCGCAATCATTCTACAGTCGCAGATATATCAAAAGCCATGATGCCGCAACTAAGACTGTGGTTATAGACTGTGTTTAAAATCTTAGATAATACTTAGTCTATGTTTAATTTCACGTTAGTACCTCCTAAAATCACTTTTGGATTAGTCTAACGTGATTGATCACAAATTTGTTATGTTTGACTTCCAATCTCAAAATTGAAACTAGTCCCAAATCTAACTAAAAGCTAAGATTTCTAGCTTCTATTGTCATATTGAATCAATTCTCAAATTTATTAAAGTGGCAGTTATATATATATACAAAGAAAAGCACTTTTGATCCAAACTATCTAAATGTGCATTGATAAAAATCATTTTTTTATGTAAATGTTTCCAAACATAATTTACTATACATTCAACTCACTTTCAATCAAAATTAATTTTCGTCACCGCAAAACAAAACGGAACATTAGAATAATTGAGCGAATGAATGATTACCTCTATTTGGAAACTAAGTGCTGATAAAGCAGTCAAGCTTGCAACTCTAAGTCTGTATGTTTTCCCTGGGATGACAGTTTGTACAAAAGGAGCACATTGAGGGTTTGATGAATTACAAACATCAGCTTTTAAGCTTGGAGTTAAGGAACAGTTGAATCTTCCTTTTCCATGAATCAAAAGTGACTGAGGAAACCAAATATACAAAGAAATAATCAAACCATCAATTAAACAGTTGAAGGGAAAAAGATTATAAAATAAAAAATAAAATAAAAATTGTAGATTTTGAATTAGTATATTCATTTAATTATATTACCTGAGGTTCCCCCACCCATTGAAAAGGAATTGAAGACAATGAAGCAGCTTGTTCATAAGTACTCTGATGATACCAATCATTCAGAATAATGCTTCTATCAAAGTCATAAGAAAAGGGTTCAGGTTCATTTGGTGCCACACGAATCATTCCATATAGTCCTGCTTCCCTTTGCATTCCATAGTGAGCATGGTAAAGATATGTACCAGGCTGTAACATTAAATATGCAACCAAATTATATTAAAAAAAATTATGTTATGATTGATTATATAAATGATAAATTACAATACAAATATGCCTTATTAGTGTTGATTATATGGCTTACCCTATCAACAACAAATTGATAAACAAAGGTGTCTCCAGGTAGTATAGGACATTGAGATACCCCTTCTGTTCCATCAAACCAAGGAGTTCCAATCTGTCATGTACAAATCATATTAGTCATTAAACAACTTAATAAGTTATTTCTGTAAACAAAAGGTAAAATCAAATTCAATTGTTTTCATTTTCATAAGTTATTCTGAAGAGTTTGTATAAATAAGCTGAAAACAGCTTATGAATATGTCATAAGTTCTGTCAAACAGCCTTACAAATACTTATGTCAGTAGACAGTCAATCCAACCGGACCTTAAATATTAATCATTAGTCACCAAAATAGATTTTCTTAAGAAAATCTATCTAATTTGATATTTTTATTAACATTTAAAATATTTTGGACAAGTTAAGGCCAACCTGTCTAATACCATGCCAATGAATAGCAAGATTTTCAGTGAGCAAATTATTGTTAACTTCAACTATAACAGTATCACCCTCTTGTGCCTCAATGGTGGGTCCTGGAGTTTTGCCATTAATGGTTATAACTAGTTTCTTAAAACAATCAGGGGACCTATAATCATATTTAACCTCCCATTTATAATGTCTAACTCCAGCCTCAGCTTTGTAGAAATTCCCTATAATAAGGAAGAAACATAGAACCAATAATTTTGGTGATGCCCTTAAGTTTAATTGAAGTTGAACCATGTCTAGATAATTAAGGAAAAAATATGTGTAGTATTGTGACTGAGAAAGCTCAAGGGAGAATAATGTGAAAGTTTAGAAATACGTTGATTTTGGTGATTGATTTTTGTACATTTTGTTTTGGGATTGATGGCCTTTAAATAGTGAGTGGGTCGGTTATGTTGAATTTTTATAATAATGTTTGTATGAATATATATTATATAGTTGATTCAGCCTGGTCAAACTAAGTTAGCTGGTAATTGAAATTTGAAATTTTTGCCGAGTGAGATTTGTATGAAAATTTCTTAGCTGTGTTTTGTTAGAGGATTCATTGCCTCGGAATTTCCTTTATCATTCAAATTATGGTTGGTGCTAGTTTATTCAAATTACTTAGCATATAACTACAAAGTAGAAGACTTCAAATTTAATAATATAATATTTAATGACAATCTATCTATCCATATGTATTAGAAAAGTATAGATAGAATATAACCTGAAATGTTCCAAGTTGATATTTATGTATAGAAATATACTTCTTCCGGCAAGTTGATATATACTTCCAAGTTTTCTTTAACAGAAAAATATACTTCCAAGATGATATATACTTTTCTTCTGCCAAATTTATTTTTTATTTTCATTATAAATCTAACTTTGTAGTATCAGATTTGCAACATTTGCGCTATATTTTGGTGGTTTTACTCCACCGGTCCTTTTTTTTTTTTTTGACGAGAACCTCATCTTAAATATAAATATAAAATTATTTATATTTATAAGGTACCTTTTTAAAGACTATTTTATTTTAATATAATAAGTTTTCATAAATGATATTTTTGAGAAAGTATGTATATTTTGTAATAACATTAAGAAGAACAATTATACTTAACAAAATTCTTTACAAATGAAACCAATAAGGTGATCACAGTACATTTGGAGAATGAGTTAGTTGAAATGATTCATTAATTGACAACATCATAGAAAACATAAGACTTAAAAATAACATTGGTGTTATTCTTACTTGTTAATAGAAATTAATTCTTCTAAAACGAATAACTTACTTTAAGACCAAAAATATACATCATCAATTATTGATAAATAAGTCAAATATGAATATTACATGTGTATTATAATAAATTATAAATTTGTTGAAATAACAACTTTTGATTTCCACGTCACACAATACTCACTTTAAAATAACCAAATTCTTGTTAATAGACATGGAAGTAGGATGAGCTAAATAAAATTTGAAATTTTATAAAATTATTGTATAACTATTTAATTAAATTATCCAAACACGCCCCAACTCAAATAGCACCTCAAGTATAGACATCAGACATGGTTCAATATATACTCAGTTAGAGATGAAAATTTGCTAAGGAGCTCATCATAATCACGGGCAATTAACCTATTTATTTTTTGCCTTCTTTGACATTATTTATTTAATAAAAACAAGTTTTTTTTTTTTTTGGAAAAGAAAAATAATTAAATTAATAAATAAAAACAAGTTAACTCTTGATGAAACTTCGGTGAAATATACTAGCAACACAAGTTTTGACTTTGAGAATACCTATTTTAATTAATAGGCTTCTTACTTAAAATTCCAACAATCGTGAAACTGATTTTTTAAAGAAAACTTACACATCAATTGTTAAAAATATAGAATTGTCGTCATCACAAAATCAAAGGAGTTATGTCTGCCATAAATTTGTTTGATTGTGTGTCTATATGTATAAACTATGAAGATTGTCCTTATTATAAACGCGTTTACTACATTCCACCCTTATTTGAAGAGAATGTACATAAGGTATAGTTTAACATATTCCGTCAATTTCTTAGAGTCGAGTTGTATTTTTTAATAATTATAACATTTACCTTGCTTTTAACTATTAAAGAAATATATTACACAAATTGACTTAATCGTTTATTTAACATTATAGTCTTTAACAAGCTTAAGTCAATGAATCCAATGTGAAAGAAGACACATAACTTCTAGCAACTTAGCACTTGGAATAAGTCGTTATGATCATAGTTCCCGTGTAAAGGCAAATATGGGGTTTGTTTCATCTTTGCTATTTGAGTTTAATTATTATCCATCGATAAAAAATTTGTATTTAAAATAACTCAAACTATATTATATCATAGACACTACTTCCAAAAACTTTCACATCATTTAAAAATGACTTTTCACATCAATTATTTTAAAGTCGTGTATAATATCAATATAGCTTGTAATCACATTTTACATCGGTGAAAAATTAATATGAAATTAATATGAAAGCGTACGTTCCAAATTAAATAACGAAAAAATTGTGAGAGGGTATTGGATTTTTACGACTCTCACACAGTGCAACAAGTGTGGAAAACTCCAGCAACGAAAAAATAAGTACAATCAGTTGGAGGAGAGCCAAAAAGAAAGCAAAAATCCCACGTTTGAATGGTAAAATGGAAACCATAAATTTCTATACTTCTAAATATAAAATGAGGAATGCAGAAACCTCTTGTGTTATTCATGGATAAACGTAGATTTGTAGCAAAATTAAGTTTGTATAATTAATTTTCAAGAGAACTCAAATATAATATTAAACTACTCTTTCATTATAAAATTATATTTAGAGTTGCAAATGAAAAATCAACATGTATGCTCTATATTTTATATTCTAACTCAACTAGTAGATATTGTTATATTAAAATTTTTGTGTTGAATTCGATCCCGAGATCTCACATTTAAGTTTATGGTGGAATTTATCTTTTTTTTATATTGTCAACAAGAAAAATAGCAAATTATTGATGAATAATAATAGAGATCATTAATGTTAGAATTCTTGTAATTCAAGCAATGTGTTAGTTACATATGACAACCAACTAACTAACCACTTGATTAGTTAGTTAGTTGGTTAGAAGATAGTTAGAAAATAGCATAGCTTTATCAATAAAAAGTAATTGAATATTTTCAAAGAAAACACATTTTCTGTCTTACATGCAACCTAAGCAACAACTTGAAACTTTAAAACTTAACAATTACGCTAACAATTGGTATCCAGAGTAAGGTTCATTGATCCAAATAAAAGAGTGCAAACACGAGTGGAGTGTGAGGATCAAACACGAGTGAAGTGAGGATGAGTTCAAGTGCAAACAGTGGAAACTTTCCAGCCCACATGCCACATTTTGATGGAAATGATTGGGATAGATGAAGGGTGCAGATTCGAGCATTGTTTTGGTTCCAAGAAGTACTGGTAGGTTATTCAGATTGGTGTGGAGACAAGAGTAATAGAAGAAGCACATCAGACTATGTATTCAAGTTCATGAAATCTGCAATAGCATGGAGCTCAAAGAAGCAACCAGTCATAGCATTGTCATCGTGTGAGGCTAAGTACATTGTTGACAACTATGCAGCCTGCCAGACAGTGTGGCTGGAATCATTGACAGCAGAATTGAGAATTGAAGTATGCAGGCCAATACTATTGATGATAGACAACATCTCAGCCATAAATCTAGCAAAGAATCATGTGTCTCATGGAAGAAGCAAGCACATTGAAACAAGGTTTCACTTCCTAATAGATCAAGTTGGAAGATGCAAGCTAAAACTCATATATTGTCAAACTGAAATTCAAGTGGCTGATATCATGACAAAGGCATTGAGGACAAGTAGATTTGAGGAATTAAGACAAAGTCATGTATCCATAGCATAACTTTATCAATGAAAAGTAATTGAATTCATTCAAAGAAAACACATTTTCTGTCTTACTTGCAACCCAAACAACAACTTGAAACTTTAAAACTTAACAATTACTCTAACAATTAAGGCCGCCAATATACATCAAAACATATTAAAACACTAATATTGTTATAACTATACAAGTTTTTTTTAACAAACCAAAAACAAATATATTTAAGAAACGTTCCAAACACAAGTAATATTTATAACAAGTACAAAATAAAGTTTATAATTTTTCTACCGAATGACCAAAACATACCAAAAACACAAAAATTGAGTTATTCAAATAAGAAACAAAACAATTAACCACTAATTATGCATATGCACACAAGGGTTGGGAGCCTCATTGGTTATACCAATAACAAAATCATTTTACATGCAATTTGATATACCTCGTGCTAATAGTTTAACATGCTCAATAATAAGATTTGCATTCAAAACATGTGAATAAAAAAACGTTTAATTTCATAATTTCCAAATCGCTCACATCACCGTAAATCAAACTAAATTAATTCTTTGACGCATTGCATGACCACATGAAAATGTTATCAAATTGATTAGCGTGATTAATTGCGTCCATAGGAAACACACAAAATAGTTCAAACCAATTTAAAACACCATATCATATGATCCAAAAAGAGGGCAAGCAAATAACAATTGACGAACTCTTTCAACTTCTCCACAACCTGCTACACACTTGTTGAATTTCAAAAGAAATAATTCCTCAATTGAACAAATTTTTCTTTGTAGATAGTCTATTTTGAAACAACCCCTACGCAAATAATAATAGTTTTCAAATGACAAAAAGATGTCACATTAAATCTTATAACAATACAAGTTATATTACAAGATAAAAAAAAAACACTCAAACCAAATATTCTAACACAAAAACAATACAAGTTACACATTCTATATACTCTAAAACTATAAACCATTCAAACCAAATATTCTAACTGCTAAGATAATAAACACATGTAATTTTGTATTTTTTTTCTCTCAAACTCCTTTAAATTCTTAAAAAGAACTTAAAGTAAGAATCTAAATCAAAGAATCTTAACACAGTGCAATAAATCTACAAAAAAAATTATCCACACAAGAATTTTAAAAAGAAAAATTTCAAGACAAAACTAAAAGAATTTAAAATAACAAAAAGAAGAAACTAAACAAAGACATACACACTCGAATAAATTATCGATAAAACAATTCGAAAAAGATTGAAACCAACTCAGTAATTTAAATACGTGTATGACAAATCTATGGAGGTAAAGAATTAAAATTTATTATTAAATGCAATTACAAACATTTTTTTTATAAGGATAGATTACAACTATATGTGAGTTGGAATAGATATGAATTCCCATGGAATTCTAACATAGGATTATATATACGGATAACTATTTTTAAATTTATTCATAATTTTGGCATGTTTTTTTATACCTATTTTCTTTTCAAAGTAAATTAAAACAATTATAATTATACAGTAAATTGTATTTTTAAATTTATTTAAATTTTCGGTATGTTTTTCTATATATTAAATATATTTTTAAAATGCATACTTATTCTTTTTGACTAACAACAAAAAAATAAAACAAATGCAAATTATAAATGTCAAAATTATCAAGAAAAGTGTAGGCGTTGATAGAAATACTGATAAAAAGAGTCTGATTTAAATAAAGTGATCTTATTAATATACTTAATTGTATAATTATCTAATTTTCATACATGTGTTTAATTTAAAAGCGGTTGAAAATGGTGTTTCTGTGTCTATTATTTCATCACATAATAAATAATAACTATTTAAATTCACAAAAACTATAAACCATATATTACAAAATATGTATTTTATCCTATTTAAATTCACAAAAACTATAAACCATATATATACAAAATATGTATTTTATCCTTAATTATTTATATCGTGAATATATTATATGTTATTTTAGTGTGTGAAATTATTTTAGAATTATATCATTACATATATCGAAGTGTGGGAATAATATATATCGGTGAAATTTTAGAACTATGATCGTGAGAAAGTTGCAACATCGTATTCTTAACGTTAACTGTAAATTCCCATGATAAATCTATTCATATTTTGTTGTAATATGTAAAGTTAATTTGTAGTATGAAAAAAATTAAAGATCTTCCAACTCAAACAACACCAAAAAACATGTATAGAAAAATCTCACACAAAAGCGATGTAATGATTTAATAAATAAATTATTAACCCTTTCACTAGTAAACGATGTATTGATAAAATGCATTCATGTAAATTCTATTTCGGTACCAACTTTGCACATGATATTCCTATGTGAAATATCATAAGCTACAATTATATCAATGCATCTTAAAATTATCTAAAAATTATATGATTAAATATTTCATCCCATGATTAAAAATAATTATAAAAGTTAATAAAATTCATCTTTGTTTATTTTAGAAGAATAGTGTCAATATTTGTTATCATTTAAACAATAAAATATAAATTGCATGCATTGCTATAAAATATATAATTTGTGTAAATGTTACCATTTAACAATAATAAAATTTTAATTATATCAATGGCAAAAATTTAATTATTTATCATTTAGATGTCCTGGTTTGATATATTAATATTTAATAAATTTTTAATTTAAAATAATCCATGATTACATTTTGAAGATGCCATCTCTTACAAAAGGATAAAAAAATGAATTTTTAATATATACAACCTCTTACTAAACTTTAAAAATACTATATTTTGATATATATTTTCTTTTAAAGTAGAGTAATTTGGTATTATTTAAAAAAAAAAAAGGATATTCATAAATAAAAAATTCTAAGCATGTCTCCATTTTTGTGAGTTAAGACCGGTTGTCTTTTAAATTGCAAGCCCGATATCTCATGTTCAAAAAAAATTAGTCCACTTTCACAAAATTAATATAAAACTTGGGCTCCTTAATTTTTATTCCTAAGAAGGGAATTATTCATTGCACTTAATTTTCCTTTGCAATTTTTCTTATGACTTTTCTCTCTAATTTTAAATTTGTTTATGGCTTAAGTCATTCTTTTAAAAGTTTATTGTGTTTTTAATCTCTATAATATAAATGATATATGGCCTTACAAAATATATTTTTTATTAATTAAATCCTTATCATTGTGATTTTTATAGTTCTAGTTTTTTTTTTTTTTTTATATTTCAAACACATGATGTGGCTTGGACATGTGGCAAAATCTGTGATGAGGTGGAATGATAATTTTTTAAACCATTTAATTATTACTTTATTTATAAAAAATGAAAAACATAAATAAAAAATAAGAAAATGCATAAGTGAAAGAATTAAAGGGGAGAACGCGAAAAGAGGACACGCAAAGAGAAAAACTTGAACTATCGCAACATTCATATTTTCTCCTTTATTCATTTTTATCTTGCAAATGAAGTTAAGGGTGAAGTTCTCTTTAAATAAGATTGTTTTGGATTTTAGAATGAGAGATAATGGAGTTGAGAATAGTATGAACAAGTTCAAAAAATATGGATTTTATTATCTATTTACAAGTTGAATTTTGGATGATTTTGGAAGAAAAGACTTTGAAGAATTAAATTTACATTTAGATATATATTTGATATTTTTTTAAAAAAATTGAAAATAATATTTGATATTTAAAAAAAATAAAAATAATATGATAAATTAGTATATAATTTAATATTATTCTTTTAATTTTTAAAAATATCAAACATATTTCACAATATAGACTTAACACTAAAAAAAACAACTCACAAACACATCCTAAAAATTGGATTATCAATTAACTTATAAGATTGTACCGTTAAATGAGTGAGTAAACTAATATCTAACTCATGCAATTATGTTTTCTCCCGTTATTTTTTTTTGTCCGACATGCATTTTGAGAATGGTATTTGTTTGTTGTAACAGGAATTTGGGAGTGTTATTATTAGTATGTTGTTAAAAAGTTGAAAACATAAATAAATAAATAAAAGTTGAAAACTGATTTGGCTTATCCTCAGAACAAATAAGGAACCAATTACAATTCTTGTGTCAAGTTGCAATTTGGTTCATGTTACAGTTTGTGTAGTTGCAGTTAATTTTGCTTATTTGATACACAAAAGAAAATCTACTTTTAAAGGTTAAAAAGAAATTCATATATTAATTTCTTCTATAAAAAATAAATAAATAAATAAAATAAAAAACTTTCCTTTATTGTTACCTACTTTTCTACACTACTTTCTCTTATGGTTTAATGTTTTTTTTTTCTTCTATTATTCCTACTTTTTTTTTTCTTTCTACTTTTTTCAGCTTCCATTTAACTCAATAAATAAAGCGAACACTAGTCTAGACATTAGTTTTTAGTAGTGTTATTCATTTATTAGTAAAGTAATAATTAAATAGTAAAAAAATTATTATTCTACCTAGTTTTGCAACATGTTCATGCCACATCATTTGTTCGAAATGTCAAAATTATAAGAGACTAAAAATACAAGAATACCAAATGATATAGATATAATTAAAAAATATACTTTACTGAAATTAAATTCATATTTGTTTTATATTACAAGACAAGAGTTACGATAAACTCCATTTTAAAGTTATATTGCTAAGAACTTTAATTTTATGTAAAATATGATAACTTGGTGATATAAAAAGTAAATTATACTATTTATATGCATAAATAAAAGTTATAAAAGAAAATTTAAACGGTGTAGTTATTTTTTGTATTAGATATTTTGAAAATAGTTAATTATCTTTTTAATGCATGTCTCACATGTAGATGTTTCAACGAAGTAACATATTTAAAATTTACCA
>JBBPBQ010020323.1:6196250-6224124 GCA_037974755.1 Cicer yamashitae | reverse complement strand
CATATATCTATTTTCATCCGACAAGAAGAATAGAGAATTTTATAATATCAGTTCTAGTAATTTACTCTTTCAGTACAACAAATTGCATGCTTTTAGGTTAGAAAACATATTACAATCTTCAAGAGCCATAATTATATTCTATTATAAGTTTAATGATTCTATTTTATTATAAGATTAATGAAATGTTGATATCACCAGAGAAGAAAACAAAATCCAACAAATTAAACTAATAACAAAAAAAAAAACATAGCTATTAATTTTTTACTTTTTATGTTCCTAACGTCTAACTTTTTTCACGCAAGTTATTAGTTTTTAACATTAGTCTTCGTAATGTTTAACTTTTTTCACGCAGGTTATTAATTTCTAACATTAATAGTCTATAAAAAAAGGAAATCAATATAGCCATCATTTTTTAACTATATCCTTAAATATAATTTTTTTTGAGAAATTTCTTAATTACATCAATTTTTTTAATAATTGTTTTTATATTTCATAATTTAATATCATAATTTTTAAACTTTTGGATTCTCTTAACTGATAAAAATATGTGACATTAAAAGTAAGTTTGTTGCAATTTTTTTGTTAAAAAATGATTTATTTTTGAAAAAATTCATCTATTTTAAAATGAGAAATTATTTTTAATAATCTATAAAAAATTATTTTTTATAACTCGTCTTCATTAAAATAAATAAATACAAAACAATTTTTCCTAAAATCTCTTAAAAAAAACTAAATTATTAATTACCAAAATAGTTTTTTTAGAGTATGTTGGGACCTTGATATTCTTTATTTATTATTCAATAAAGAAAGTTGAATTGAAAATTGATTTTGATTTTGAAACCGCAGGGTTTGAGATTTTCACCAACTCTCTTTCTCCCACCCACTTCCCACCAAACCTCTTCTTCTTCACTTCTTTCTCATATTTCATATCATATCATATCACTCACCTAACTTATTCCATTTTCTTAATCACCAATCACAACTTTCTGTCTTCACTTCCTCGTTCACATTTTCAGTATGTCTAACTCATTATTATTTAATAATAACGCCACCACTTACCGAATCTCTTTCGCCGACCAATCTCTCCGCTCTTATTCCGCCGTCTCTCGCCACGTTTTCAGATCCCTCTCTTTCTCCTCAAACCTTCATCACAAGTCACTGGATATGGATGTTGTTGCGGTCGAGGAAAACAGAAGAAGAATAATAGTGAAGGCGAAAACCAATTTTGATGAATTGGACCTTGATATTTCGTTGAGTCCACGTGTCAATGCTGTTAAGCCTTCAAGGACTGTTGCTATTACTGATCAAGCCACTGCTCTTGTGCAAGCTGGCGTTCCTGTTATTCGCTTAGCGGCTGGTGAGCCTGATTTTGATACTCCATCTGTCATAGTTGAGGTCTTTTCTCTTTACATCCCTTTTTCATTCATTCATCCATTTTTTTTGTCTTTTTATGTTTTTCTTTAATGATGATATTACTTATTAGGTCATGTTTTGATAAACAATTTAATTAAGTCCTTATCATATAAGTCTTTATTCTATAACAAAAGATAAAATTTTCATAAGATATATAATAAGTGTGTCTTTTTATGTTTCTATTTTGGTGGATAAACAACTTAATTAACTGCTTATCATATAAAGTTAAACTGTTTCATATTAGTTATATACTACTGTTTTCTTAAAAATAGGTTACCAACATATCAATAGTACTGCAAGTACTATACCACTTGATAAAGTCAAATAAGTCAATCCAAATAGGATCATAGGATAGGTAAGATTCATCATGATTTGTATGGTAGTGCTTATCATATAATTCTTTATGTATATGTTGTTTCTATAACCAAAGGATAAAATAAAGTCAAACTGTTTGCATATCAGTTAAAAGTTGTTTTCATAAGATATCTTGAAAAGCTTATGCAAATAAGCTGAATACAACTTATCGACACGTCGTAAGTTGTTTTCATAACTTTTTCAAACGATTTCACTAGTGATTATACCACTAGATAAACTCAAATAAGTCAATTCAAATAGGTCCATAGTGAACGTCGTGATTTGTATGGTAGTGTAGGCTGGGATTAATGCAATTCGCGAAGGCCACACAAGGTACACCCCTAATGCTGGAACATTAGAACTGCGCCAAGCAATTTGTCATAAGCTTAAAGGTTAGTTTTATTGTATTATATGGTTTCATTTGGATTGATTATATGGGATATGGATTTTGACAATTTGCTAATATTGATTTGGCAGAGGAGAATGGAATTGATTATACTCCTGATCAGGTTGTTATTAGCAATGGAGCCAAGCAGAGTATTGCTCAGGCAATAATCGCAGTTTGCTCCCCAGGAGATGAGGTGAGTAATGGGGTTTAGTTCATTACACTATTTTTAGGATAGATATTAGAAGAACTACTTAGTACTTATGCTTGATTGGATTTGGATAGTTTAATTGGGTCAAATTCATTTGAATTATTCAAATTCTTGTCATCTTTTGTCATAATGAAAGCCTAGGAAAATCTTTGATGCGTTAGATTTTTTTTGGCGACAACTTTGCTGTCCTTTGGATGCCACTGTTGTATTATGCTATTAGCATTCCACAATCTGTCTGAGCTTATTATTGTGTCTTTTGTCTGTTCAAAAGCTACTGCAGCAGACCTTTTATTTTATAAAGTCTTTGCTGCATTTTTTATTTCTGTTAATCTGTTTTACTCACTTTATCATCAGTTTATCATATATTCTGTGTACCGTAAGACTAATGCTTGGTTAAATTTAAATAAATTAAAAATAATCCACTGCATAGTATACTCTACATATTTATCTTCATTTACAGAATCATGCCTGATTTGGTTTAGGACAACTTGTTACATATGTCATTTTCTCTTTTGGTAGTCGTGATGGCTTTCATTTTTATGATGTGACTATTTCAGGTTATTATTCCAGCTCCATTCTGGGTTAGTTACCCAGAAATGGTAAGGTTGGCTGATGCTACACCGGTGATTCTTCCAACGTCGATATCAGATAATTTCCTATTAGATCCCAAACTCCTAGAATCCCAAATTACTGAAAGGTCAAGACTGCTTATTCTTTGTTCACCATCTAACCCAACAGGATCGGTCTATCCTAAGGAGTTACTTGAACAGATAGCCCAGATTGTAGCAAAGCACCCAAGGCTTCTGGTAAAGTTATTCATCTCTGATAAGATCACTAGTGCTTCAATGTGCTCAAGTTGGTTAGTAGTTCCTCTTAAGATCTTATAGCTGTTTTGTGCAGGTTATCTCTGATGAAATTTATGAACACATAATTTATGCACCAGCAACACATACAAGCTTTGCATCTTTACCGGGAATGTGGGACAGAACTCTAACCGTAAATGGATTTTCTAAGGTTAGTCTGTATGTCATGTTCTCTTTCTGTTATAACCGTATCAAATGATTCTCAAAATAGACTACTTCTACTATTTTTTTGGGCCTGTTTTTGTTTTGATCCTTGTTCTTATCTGCTAATCAATGATATGCGGCATCTCATACTATGGTTATATATTATGAAATAAACATGGATGACCCTGATGCTTTTAAACTGTTTAACTGCAGGCCTATGCAATGACCGGTTGGCGGCTTGGTTATATTGCTGGCCCAAAACATTTTATTGCAGCATGTGGAAAGGTTCAAAGTCAGGTACGCCGCCTTTGCCTAATTTCTCAGCCTTATTCTTTTCATCATCTTGTCTTGATTTCCTTTTGCTACAAGACATGCAACAGGTTCATAGGTTTAACCATATTCAGTATTTGAGAGAGAACTTTAAGAATCTTTTGAGCATTCATTTCGAATGAGTTGGAATACTGTTGTTATTTGATATTATATATGCAGTCTTTAGTAGCTGACACATCTTATTGAATTTAGTTCACTTCAGGGGCCAGTAGTATATCTCAGAAAGCTGCAGTTGCTGCATTAGGACTAGGCTATGCTGGTGGGGAGGCTGTTTCTATCATGGTGAAAGCATTTAGGGAACGAAGGGATTACTTGGTTAAAAGTTTCGGCGAAATAGATGGTGTTAAAATATCTGAACCCCAGGTGCAGATCCATCTAAGTTTATTTGCCTATTCCTTCACAATTATTCTCCTTGTTTTGTCTTTTTTCCGTCTGCTTTTCTACTCATAAATGTATACTTTCTTTTCCCTTTGCAGGGAGCATTTTATTTATTCATTGACTTCAGCTTCTATTATGGAAGAGAAGCTGAAGGATTTGGTAAAATTGAGGATTCTGAGTCCCTCTGTCGATATCTGTTGGATATAGGCCAGGTATTATCATTTAATGGCTTTTAATGATATTTTATTAGCAGGAAATTTTCAAATGCCCCTTTTTTTCGGGTTTGAAAGAGCATAGTGGCAAGACTTGCACACATTACGAGTAGAAAAGAGGGGTATTGCGGGTTCGAACCCGCGCCCCAACACATCAAATGTCCCCACAACCTTTTACTATCTTAGCTACAGTTACGTGACAAATGACCTTTTATTTCATAGTTTTCCCTTGGAAGTAGGCGGGAAAAAAACTAAAGAATAACTGTAATGACAGCTGAAAAAGTGAAAGTTCTCTAGAAGTTTTGTTAACACTGTGTTTTGTCTATACAGGTAGCACTGGTACCAGGGAGTGCATTTGGAGATGATACTTGCATCCGCATCTCTTATGCAGCATCCCTTACTACATTACAGGCAGCTGTAGAGAGAATTAAGAAAGCACTTATTCCTCTTACCTCTGCTGCACTTGTTTAATGTTGTTTGTTTGTTGTAATGAGTGTATTTTATTTTTGGGTTTGTAATGTATAATCTGTTTGTTTCTTTTGAAAATAATAGGTTGTGGCTATTTTCATAAATAAAGTGATGCAACTGTCATCAATAATTTAAGATTACAATCTCAATTTTGTGGTTTGGGGAATAGAAGCCCACTTTATGTGGTAGAGCCCAAATCATAACGTTTATATGGAAATTTAATTTAATCCGCTGGGGACATACATACATGGATTAATTAATTGATATAATAAGACGTGGCAGCATAGTATATGCTTATTTTGGCATAGAATCAACCAGTTCCCATATAGAAAAGCGCATGACATGTCCAACAAACACGCAAGCAAGTTTTCCAATAGGTAAGGTTAAGGTTTTCATTGCAAGTTTCCTGTTGAAGAGGCAATAATAAGAAAGAAGCTAACGGAATCTTAACTCTCCATCTTACATATTCTTCTTTTCATCCAAACCCTTAATTACATAGTGACTTCAACTTGGAGACAATCAACCTTCACAAACAAGAATTTTGTTTTTCTGTTTTAAAGGATTACGTACCTACCTTGACTTACATCCTATAAATACATGAAATCGAATTAGAAGCAATTAAGGAAGAGAAAATAAATACTACTACAGAAAAGTTTTAATCAGTAATAATATTAATGGAGTTACAAGCACCAGAGATTGTGTTCTTTGATTTGGAAACTAACGTACCAAACAAAGTTGGACAAAGATTCTGGGTCCTTGAATTCGGTGCAATTATTATTAGTGCTCAAAAACTCACCGAAATTGAGAGCTATTCAACATTGATAAGACCAAAAGATCTATCTGTTGTATCAGTGAAATCTAGCAGATGTGATGGAATAACACGTGAAGCTGTGAAAAATGCACCATGTTTTGAGGATGTTGCAGAGAGGATATTTAGTATATTGAATGGAAAAGTTTGGGCTGGTCATAACATTCAGAGATTTGATTGTGTTCGTATTAAAGAGGCTTTTGATGATATTAATATGCCAGCACCTATACCTGTTGGAATCATTGATTCTTTGGGGGTACTAACCGAGAAATTTGGTAGAAGAGCTGGTAATATGAAGGTATGTGAAGTATATGAAATTAATATATAGAAGCAAGCAGCAAATAACTACCAAATGATTCATAATTTAATTCCTCACAATTTCATGTTCTTAATGACTATTATTTATCATGGGCAGATGGCAACATTGGCTTCTTATTTTGGCTTGGGGCAACAGAAACATAGGTAAGTTTAATAAAATGTATGTAAACTCTTTCAAAGAGCACAAGATCTGTTCTGTATGTCTATGTCTGAGACTTGGATTTCTTCTAATACATCCTCTCATGACCAATTAGTACAATTAGTGGTTGGTACGTGGATAATTTGGTGGATGGCAATATTAAGTTTTTATATTGAGTTAGGTCCATCCTTAAAAAACCAGCTTGTAATTAAGTGCGGAACGTCTCTCACCTATGAATTTTTTTTATAGAATTTATCTCTATTCAACGTGGAACTTACTTTTTCCTAATATCTAGTGCTTATGATTATAATGTTCTTTGTAAAATTTGAATAATATGGATTTCTTTTATGTCTGATTTGAAGCAGGAGCCTAGATGATGTTAGGATGAATTTGGAGGTCCTCAAGCATTGTGCAACTGTGTTGTTTCTGGTGTGCAATTCAATAATCTCCATGAATGTTCAATTCTGTTAATTACTGTTTACCATTGAAAACAAATAAATGATTCTCAAACATTTGTTATGATTTATGTGTAATATTATAGGAATCTAGTCTACCAAATACATTGGATAGCAAAAGCAAATGGTATGGCTCTTCCAGCATTATGACAAGGAGCAAAACAAATGGGAAATCACCATGCAGAGAAGAGACAAGCAGAAAATCTCCACCAGCTTCATTTTCATATCAAAGAAATGTTCCCTATGCTAGGGGAAGTTTGGGAAAGGTTTTTAAGTTATACATTAACATAATATTTTGCTAACATACTATATGTCACGCGAACAAAAGTTGTGAAATTACAAAGTGACGCATGTAAGATTTTTCGAACAAAAGAGAAAAAAATTAATCTGCTTTTGATGGAAAACACGGGTCAGTGGCCAATGATATTATTTCTGACACTTTGTGATATAACTCTTTTGTGACATCAAGCAATTTCCTTTTGTTAATTTGCTTTTATCTTAAATAAAAAAGGTGCTAACTACTATGATAATGATACTTAGGTGACTGAAAGAATGAAGGGATTGTTGTGTAAAGCACAAGGACAAGCACCTCTACAACAACTACTAAAGCATTCTCATTCATTGCTTAGGTGAAGCAGAATTACCAAGATGGACACTGCTCTCAGAAAATTATAGCATATTCTATTTCTACCTATCGAAGATTACCTTATGAAAGTGTTTGGTAATTGAGAAGAGAAAAGGCCTCAAGTTTTGTTGCGTTGGCAGGTCGAAAGAAAGATATGCATGCACAAGATGGCAGCCCAAATTCATTTGTATATTGTATATAGAATTCATTCATTATTTCAAATTCATAAATTAGACAAGCATTTGTAAATGAAATCAAAATGAATAGTGATCAAATTATTCTTCTCACAATGAGTCAAACTTGAATTTCCCATTTCCCTTGAATCACAAATATATTGATTGAAAAACAGATTCTGCTATAGAACTTTTCTAATTGTAACACATTACATAAATCTTTTTTAAGATGAGATTAATTGATATTTCATTAGCAATATAAATATAAGATTATGTGAAAAGCTCCAATTTATGGTGATGACACTATATGCACCATGAAAACAGACATAGCCTAATCATGTCCTAAACCATTTAAAATTAGATTGGTAATAATATAAGATAGAATTTGGAAGTGGAAGGTGAAAAACAAATTAATAATACATAATGACTAGTGTATTGATTAATTATTACAAATTCCAGCTATAAAAAAATACACATTCCAATTATTTCCTAGTCTCTTTGGAAGATTTCCTAAGCGGGATGCATTTCTCTTTCACTGCTCCTCCCCTCTTGTCTTCCTCCCTATCCTTTAACCTCACTTCTTCCATCCCTAGTCTACTTCGCCTGCAATTAAATATCGAGGGGAAAACAAATGAAACGGTGTAATAAAGATGCAGTAATAATAATGAGTAGAGATTACCTTTCTTCGTTGTAGGAATTAGATTTCTTGAGCACAGGGTCGGTATGGAATGCTAACCGGTTCGCTTTCATGGATTCAACAATGCTCCCGCTAAAGTATTCCTTCTCCTCTGATTGCAAATTCCCCAACAACCTCGGATTCTCCGACACGCATATACCATCATCCTCATGAACGTTGCTTTCCCTCCTCTTGGTGGTCCCCACATTGCTCAACCGCGTTTCCTGCTGCTTCTCCTTGAACTCCGAACCCGAACTTCCACACGCAATCAGTTGCAACAAAACCGAGTAACGACTCGGTGCTGCTGACGTAAGCGAAACCGGTCCATCCACTAGCCGTTTCGGGTAATTGACCTTTCTCTCGTCTCTTTGTTTGAGTTTATCAGCGAGGGTAGTATTGGAATTAAGAGGATTAGTTATAAGAACAACCTCATCGAGTTCTTCGGTGGATACACCTCTAGAGCATCGAGAGTGAGGTGTTGTAGTGGAGCTTGTGTAACTTGTTTTCTCTCCATCTAATAATTCCTCAGAGTATTCTTCATATTGATCTTCACCTTCTTTCTGTTGGGGGCATCTTGATCCATTCAATACCGCCACCTTGCTCTTTGAATTATTCTTATAAGTGCTACCAAAATTCTGTTCTCCCTGTTGCGGGTGTTTATCTCCCAAGTTAACTTGTTGAAATCTTCCTGCCACCATATATACTTTTACATATTAAACAAAATGCTAAACTGTAACATCAATTGCTTTAATGTTATGTCTTTTGTACTTTTAAAATTTAGTTCAAAAAAGGTGATATAGTAAAATATTCAATTTTAATTGAATGTTGTTGTAAAATGAGTTTATTAACCGTGCAAATCTCATTTATTTTCTGTATGTTTTGGACTATACTATTATAGGTATTAAGTAGTTTAACTATTATAGTAAAGCTTCAAGAGAAGATTAAGAAAGGACTAAAACAAACCGGAACATCCTTCAACTAATTCAGATCCTTTAAGTACATACTCTGCTCCTCCTTCTGATGGATGTATTATATCCTTTAGTGCCAAGTCATGCCACACATATCCGCTCTTATAGTTCCTTCATAATTAATTCACCGATCACCCCCACAACAACAAACAATTAACAACCTTTATGTTCCAATTGAACTACATTAATTGTCAATACAATTAATTAATTTTTAGTATAAATTTACCTTTTAGTAGACCATGAATATTGAGAAGGCATACCACTTCCTCTTAGCGCCATCAGCCGATCAAATACATCTTTATCAAATTAAAATTTAAAAAAAAAATAAAAATCATGTTTTGCTAGTAGTGCATATGATCAAGAAGAATGAATGAAACAATTAGTAAAGTACCTTTCAAACGGAGAGGTTGATTAGGCAAAAGAGTGACTTCCATGAAATGTGGATGCTCCAATAAGCCATTTCGAGATAGATAGTAAACAACTTGGACTTTTCTAATGGGCTTCACCTTTTGCTTCATCCTACATATTTTCGCACGGTCTGGACTCGTCTCTCTACCACCACCTCGTTGTGAACAACGAATATCCATATTTCCTAACAAAACTTAATTAATCACTATAGATAAGGGAGAAAACAAGTGCGGGTGAAAAATGTTGCATTGCATTGCATGGATAAGAATAAGTAGCTAGCTCCATAAATAATGTATTATTAATAAAATATTATTTTACGTATTCCAATGCATGATGCATGAAATGAGACACAGTCTATAGATATATAGACCTTAAAAAAAAAGTGAAAAAAACAGGATGGTACATGTCAATGCAGGGTAAGATTCGTTTTAAAAAAGGAACGTTAATTAGAAAGACAGAGAGGGAGAAGTTATGTACGTGAGAGCAAAAGAAAAAACATTGTGTAGGAAAAAAAGCTTTGAGGTAATGGTCACAATCAATATTTCATAAATGAATCAAATTTGACTTTACTCACACTCTGTTCCTGATTTGAGCTAACAATGACTAGTGCCAGAGATTGCTAAGTACGGAGTGCTTTTTTACTTTTCCGATCGTTGACGTTTACTTACTTTTACCGCTTTGCTTTATGAACTTGAGTGAAGTTTCTATCTACCTCCCACACCTGTTACCTCTTTCTACTGTTTCACCACACCTCTCTTCATTCTTCATCATTAGTCTTAGCTCACCTGTTTTATTTTTTTGTTGCATTGTAATTTTAATTCATTTTTATAATAATAATAATAATAATAGTAGAATTATTATTATAAATCAACATTTTAAATTTTGAAATTATCAAAATGTATCTCAATTTTTGAGATTTTAACAATCAATTTGATATATAAAATAAAAGATAAAATATGATATAGACATTATATTATATTTTAGTTCAGTGTTTGATGAATAAATATTACATGATAAATTATTTTTATTATTATATATTATTTCTCTAGTTAAAATTAATAATATAATTTGAATTATAAACCAACATAATACAATGAAAAAATAATTTACTCGACTATCTTTATAAAATATAATTTAAAATATTCATAATTGAAATATAATTATATAAAACATTTATCATGTCAATATTATATTCTATTTTTATCTCACTTTAAATTATATTATATCTTTATTCTATCATGTCCTTTACACATACTCTAAATTTACAAAATATTGAAATGCTCTCTCAAATTGTATTTTTTGAACTTTCTAATAAGTAAACAAAAAACTCATTAAAAAAAGTAGATAGATAAAGTATTTTTATTTACTTTAAATAATTTAATTAAATAATTTTATATTTCGTAAATTTTGTATCTCAAATTGTTATACACTTACAATTTCATAATTCAAAATGATTGTTTACTCTTGAATAATAATAGTCAATATTGTCATTTACGAGTGTCACTTAATTTTTTAGAGAAGTTATATTTAAATACTCTTAACTCTTTAAAATTCATTTAACTTTTCACTTTCTCTTTATTTCTTCTAGTTCATCACATTATCAACATATAACATCTATTATATTATCTTTTATATTTTCTTTCGCTCTCAAGGTGTATACATGTGCAACTATAATTTTTTTATTTTTTGTACATATGTTCTTATGTTCAAAATCGGAAAATGGTTATTAGCTTAACCTTACATTTAAAAAAGTACTAATATGACATTAAAGAACAATAAGAGAAGTGATAGATGTATATCCACATATAGAGTATATCCATTTGCTACTCCTTCATTGGTGTTGTTTGATGGTGGTCGACACGACGATCGATTTTAGAGCAATTCATGGTAGTCGGCGGCAGAGTTTCAGTGATCGCATAGTGGTTGCAGTGAAGTTTCAGCTTCTCCCTTGTAGTCAACTGCCTCCCACTACGATTGAAATTATTAGTTTATTAATAAATAATTTTTAAAATTTAAAAAAAAATCATTTTTATATATTAAATATTTTATTGAAGTGTCAAATAGGTGTATATCAAATATTGGGTGTACATCAAAAACTACTCAAACAAAAATGATATTTAATATATATTCATATTAAATATCATATTTTATCTTTATCTATCATATTAATAATATATCACTTCAACAACAAATCACATATATAAGATATCACATCTATTCTATTATTATTTATTTTTCAAATAGAAAATTGAATTCTGAGCGTCCATCAATTATTTTATGAGATTAAGACATGACTCCTCATGTTGGGATCCATTCCGAGCTATACCATTCTCCAAATGGCAATCTACTAAGAAGGTAGGCAATTAGCCATACAGATCACAGGAAAAACCTCTTTATTGTGCGGCTACAAGGGAGCTGTTGGAAGGTCATTTCACGTGACTCAATATTTAAATGGAAAAAACAAATTACCTCAAGACTCTTTTGGACTTTTGCACTTTGTTTGATTTTAAAAAGAAACTTAAAGGAAATAAAATGAAATGAAAAGAAAAGAAAGAAAGAAAGAAGCAAGAAAAAAAGAGAGTAGAAAGTGAGAGAATATTTTTTTAGTTGTTTGAATTAAAAGAAAGTGTAAGGAAGGAAAAGTAAGTTATATTATAAAAAATTATAAATACCCTTAAAAATGTGATTTTATAATTTAAAAAATGGTAAACTTGTAAAAAAGGAAGAAAAAAAATGTTACTTGGGCAGATTTCTCTCTATTTTAGAGATAAATCTTTATTGTGGGTCTCAAGCTCCATTTTTTCCTTTCCTTTCTACCTTTCGTTTTAACTATGCAATGAGAGTTTTTTTGAAATGTTTTTTTACCTCTTTCAATTTTTCCTCTATTTTTCTTTGCTTCAAAGACAACCTTGTTGGTGAAACTATAAATTTATGTTGTAAAATTGAAAATTATAAGTGATTTGATAAAAATAATATATGAAAAAGAATGAAAAAGGGTGAAAAAAAATATGAACAAAATTAGGAAATAAATCGTTTAAATTCCTTTAAAGATTGTTTCAAATTATTTGAAACTTTTTTCACTAAAAAATTTACCAATAAGGCATCAAATTTTACTTAAAACAAACAAAATTGAACTTCATATTTTTTTTATAAAAAACCTAATTTCATTTTCTACCAAAATTGTTCGATTTATGATTTCTTGATTTTAAGAGCAATTATGTAACTCTAGAAGTAATTCAATTACTTCGTTTAATAATTTAATATAAACAATGAATTTCATTAGTTCAACTATCAAATTAAAAATTTTTATTAAATAGATAAATTTTAAATTTTTTTATAAAATTTTAAAATTATTTAATATTTTATTAAATAATTATAAATAAACATATGATAAGATTTTAAATAATATAATTAGATAAATATTGATGGTTAGATATTAGTACAAATCCAAATTAGTACAAAATTAGTATAAATCACCTAGATATAACTTGTTTGAGGAACCACCATAGAATCTGGCCGGAGCTTCCTTTCATCTTCCTCCAACAACCATTGAGAAACACGGAGGACAAAAAATTCTGAAAAGAGAAATTTTGGAAACACAAGTATAAACAAATGTTAACACTTAAAAAAAGAAGGAAATAGTGATCCTCTAAAACATCAAAAACATACAACGAAAGAGAATTATGTGGAAGAAAGTATAGGAGGAGGAAATAGTATTTAATAAGAAAAACTTGGAAAAATAAATTGAAGGAATAACCTAAGGTATATATGTTTTCAATGTTTCTTGGCAAATGAAAATTAACTATCAAAAGATAAAAAGGGATGATGGATTCAAATTCCTTGATAGATGAACCAATGATTTTATTACACAAATCAACAGAAACAAATTAAATGGAGAAAATGAAGCATATGGTGTACACCGATAAGATTAAACATAAACAGAACCAAACGGTAATGTCAATAAAAATAAAAACAATGAAATGGTTAAGTATAAAAAATAAAATAAAAAACTCAACGGCATAATGCATATGTGCTGGGTTTTTGTAATTAGTCTCAGTTTTTAAAAAAAGGTTATTGCCAATTTTTTGTGGTACAATGCTATTTCTCTTTCTTTTTATAAAGATGTTATTATCCTTTTTAATTCTTGGAATTCACTCGTATGTAGGTTGAATTTTCTTCAAGAGGTCGTAAGATGAAGATGGATAAGATGAATGATATTTTTTTATTTATTTAATTTTTTTAATAAATGATTAATTGTTAATTTAATAAATAAAAATAATTAAAAAAGTTAAATTATATTAATAAAATCAAACAAAATACACTTAATAGAAGAAAAAATACATCAAAGTTAATGCGATTATTAAATGTATCAAAACAAATAACGTGTTATATTATCTTGAACAACCTTCGTTTTATTTTGCTTGCAACTTCATTCTATTTTGTTACAATTCCTTATAAAATAGAAAAGAATTGTTATATATCACGTTATTTGTTATGATACATCTACTCGTTTTAATTTTTTTCTTATTATTTATTTATTAAATTAATGATTAATTATTTGTTACAAAAATAAAAAATAAAAGACAATAGATGATCGCATCCTCATCAAATACAATTTTCTATTGGAGAAAAAATATCCTTATTAAGGTTGTCATATTCTCGCCTTCCAAGAATTTTAAATAAAAAGAATATATAAAAATAACATATTTACATTGAATACATGCATGCACTCTTAGTTTAACTTCCGAACAATTTTGTTAAAATTATATTAATTAATATCAAAAGTTAAATATACAATTAACAAAAAAAAATAATAGAAAGGATATTACAAACTACTAATAGAAATATTTAGAATAGGTAAATAATCTAATTAAGTGACAAATTTCACTCTTGTCAAAAAATTAAGCTTGCATTATTATAGTGTATAGATTCATGAGAATTATTGAAGTTATCTCCATCCTTGAAACCTTTATGCTTTGGAATTAATAATTTTTTTCTCAACCTTCTATTTGAGGGCTTGTTTGCTCATATTTAATTAAGGGTTGGTTTGTGTTTGTAGGTTGTATTAAGGATTGTTTGTTTATACCTCGGGCAACTGGTTGGCTGAATATATATATATGATTGGACTTGGCTTCTAGAAACATATTTGATCTTGAGAGTTAAAAATAATGCAAATAATATTAAATAAATAGTATAATTGAAAAGAAATCTACTTAACAATTTAAAAGATCAATTATTTTAGAATAATTTTTTTTTCAAATGACTCATTTATATTAAAACGGATGAAGTATATTTTTATAATAAAAGAAACTGAACAAAAAAAAACTAAGAAACTAGGCATTGAATCCCAATGCCTCTTCTGTCATCACCCATTAAATTAAGAGCGAAGAAGACAGTTACCACTATAAACATTCTCTAGTGAAGTAATATGTTCTTTATTAGCAAGGAGATCAACACAACAATTTTCTTCCTTGTAAATATGATACACAAAAGTTCTCCAACAGAAGAGCTTAAAATGATAAATTAGAACCTTTTTTAAGAAGAGGTTCCAAGAATGTACTATGATCGATCGTCTAACTTGAATTGATCATATCCACAACAACCTTTGAGTCTAATTCAAACATTACTCAATTTAGATTCAAATTCAGAACTAATTTAATACTCAAACTGAGAACCTAAAATCCAATCCAGACCATGAAATACGACCCAATGTTACGGTAAAAGCCTTTCACAAAATAATCATTAAAATGTCAAATGAGCCCCCGTTATTTTAATTGGTTTTTTTGAAGACAATTGAGCATTGTTTTCATGAGGCGTCACTAGAAAAAGTGGGAGATGCTTGACATATACAATTCTCTTTCTCTTGTGTCTTTGAAAACAAAGTTCTATGTAGAATAAAATTGACCCATCTAACCAACTATATAATGGAATAGACTAAACTCTCACACTAAATGTTGATTTGTTAAAATAACAAATAATTTGTTATAATGTATTTTGTTTTCGGTCATCACCACCGCATAGTGCATGGTACAAACACTAACATTATTTATATGTAATATAATAAATTGGAATTGCTTACCCTGTACCTAACATAACATTGTAAGAAAAGTTGTTACATGAATATTATGAATTAGTTAAAAAGTACACATGATAGATACGAAGTTACCATCTCATCTCATTCATAACAAAACTAACTAAAAATTAAAATGTTACGTAATTGTACAAACTCGTTTCTTTATCACCAAAACCTGCAATTCCTTAATGGATATATGTTTCTTAATGATACTTCAAATCATACCAAATAAACTAATAGAAATGCACTTGGCACTTGGTAACTGTACTTGATAATTCTAGAGTGAACTCTCTAATTTATAATTTATTATATGCACTATATATAATATCCTAATCTTGCGTAACACTCACTTCAAACACCTTGAGTGAGTGTAGTAAGATGTGCAATCAATTATTTTATGTGAACCTTTTCTTCGTTTTCTATTTCTCATTATTTCACAATGTTTTTGCTGCTCAAACCAAAAACTTCAATTTGCAACTAAAAGCTGTCAACCTTGGAAATTGGCTTGTTACTGAAGGATGGATGAAACCTTCTCTCTTTGATGGAATAACCAACAATGATCTTTTGGTATATATATGCTGAAATCTCTATCACTTTAAAAATAAATTTTTTATCCTATTTTTGTTCTTTTAGCAATGCCTTCTATTGCAATTATTTCTATCAATATAATAATATTACTTGTTAATTAATTTATTTGTTTTTTGGTCCTTTAAAAATCATTTTAATTAGGATGGAACCCAAGTGCATTTCATGTCAACAAATTTGCAAAAGTATCTCTGCGCAGAACATGGTGGAGGAAATATTGTTGTTGCTAACCGAACCAAAGCTTCGGGTTGGGAAACTTTCAGGGTCGGTTTTGAATATTACTATTTTGTATTTAAATCATTTAGTTGTATAGCACACTGTGACGATGTACTGAGATTCAGTTCTTGTCGTTTTGATTTGTCAAAAAATATATAACTTAAAGTATATATTTATTTATTTTTTGACTAATTTGTAATTAACTATGAGCAACGCAGTTGTGGAGGGTGAATGAAACATTCTTCAATTTTAGAGTGTCTAATAAGCAATTTGTGGGATTGGAAGATGAAGGTGGAAAAAACAAATTAGTGGCTGGTTTAGATTCACCTGGCAACAAGGAAACATTTGAGATTGTGAGAAATAATGATGATCTAAACAGGGTTCGAATCAGAGCAGCAAATGGTCTGTTCCTACAGGTACTAGAATATTTTTGGCTTATGTTATTAATGAGAATCAGAATGGTTCTAGATTGTGTAGATGATTTGTTTGTATATATCAGGCCATATCAGAGAGTGTAGTAAACGCAGAAGCAGATTATGTAGAATCCAGTTGGGAGGATAATGACCCTTCTGTATTCAAAATGACTGTTTTGACTGACACAGTTATAAAAGGCGAATACCAAATTACAAATGGTTATGGTCCACACAAAGCTCCCAAAATCATGCGGGTATTTTAATTTTTAAATATCATTATCATTATTCTTTCAATTAATATAACATTTATTTTCTAATAAAATACACTTATATAATTAATTAATTTATTGATAGAGATGTGTTGGGAATGCAGGATCACTGGAAGACATATATAACAGAGGATGATTTCAGATTTATGTCAGAAAAGGGATTAAATGCAGTAAGAATTCCCGTGGGGTGGTGGATAACTAAGGACCCAACACCTCCTAACCCATTTGTTGGAGGATCCTTAGAAACACTTGACAATGCCTTCACATGGGCACAGTAAGACTAACTAGGCTTCATATATACCTTTAGTCTATTTTATTTATTTAATTACCAAAAAAATCAAAAGTCCACTTTGTCTACCAATAAACAAGTTGTAATTAATAATTAATGCAATTGCAGAAAGTATGGAATGAAAGTAATTGTGGACCTGCATGCTGCACCAGCTTCACAAAATGGAAGAGTTCATAGTGCAACAAGGGATGGATATAGAGAATGGGGAGATTCATTCATTCCTGATACTGTTGAAACAATAGACTTTCTAGCTCAAAGGTTTATTTCATATTAATGAAATTAAATTCAATGTCCCTTTTAATCTTCTATAAAAATATATGCCCACTAACTTTGGTCCACTTCTATTTATAATAGCAAGAATTTGATTTACATAAATTGACTTTTTATACTGTATAATTAATCAATCATAACGGTTGTACTATTATCAACATTATTTTGAATTTAATGATATGTATCTTAAAAGTCATAGGAAAGATTGCTTATCATGTCTTTGTTTATTGCAGGCATTCATTGTTTTTTTCATTTTCATTAAAATAAAGTTTCTTTTATATATTTATTTATTGATTTAAGTTTCTTTTATATTTGAGACACATAAAGTGAATATATGTTTAACTACAAAATTACTCTACAGATATGCGGACAGTCCAAGTCTAATTGCAATAGAACTGATGAATGAGCCTCAAGGAGTTGATCTGGAAAGCCTTAAAAAGTATTATCAAGAAGGTTATGATGCTGTAAGGAAACACACCTCAAGTGCTTATGTGATAATGTCTAACCCTCTAGATAGAGATTCAAAAGTGCTTCTACCGTTTGTTAGAGCATTCAATAATGTTGTCATTGATGTGCATTACTACAACCTCTTTTCGGATACCTTCTCAAACATGAATGTGAAACAGAACATTGATTATATTAAAGATCATAGAGCTTCTGACCTTAGCTCTCTGACCACATCAAATGGACCCCCCATCTTTGTTGGTAAGTTTTTTTCCCCCTACATACATTCCTAGACATTTGAGTCTTATAATTTTTTTAAAAAACAAAAAGAGTGCAAAAGAATCACTCGAGAAACCAAAACATCTCATCTATGTTAATATAACCCTTGGTTTTATTAAAATTTGAGTCTTAGAATTAAAATTGAGTTTTACTCAAATTTATAAAAGTGATAAAGTTGGAAATCACATACGAATCCGAGTGAAAATGTCTAAACTAACTATATATGTATTTGTTGGTTCCGAACAAAATTGGAAATTTCTACAACTTATAGATATTATTATTCACATCATATAATTATTCAATGGAATGTGGCAGGGGAGTGGAGCGGTGAGTGGAAGGTTCAGAGTGCTTCAAAGAAAGATCACCAAAAATTTATGCAAGCACAAATGGAGGTATATTCTCGTGACACATTTGGATGGGCTTATTGGGCTTACAAATGCGACTCTAATCACTGGAGTCTTAAGTGGATGCTTGATAACAATTATGTTAAGCTTTAATATGACCAAGAGTAATTTTATATATAATACTAAGAGTGTTTGGTAATTATTTTATTATATGTTACCCGAAATCAGGTCAGGTGTAATGTACAAAAATAAAATAACATACTAATAATGTATGTATATCCCATGCAAAGTTTGGCAAAAGAGAATCTTATTGGAAAGTTTGATAAGAGGACTTACCTATTAGTAAAGTTGTTGAAGTAATTTGCAATGGAAGTCCATCCTTCCTTCTCTAATAGAGATTGTTGGAATGAGATTTTCAATCCAAAAATTTAGAGGTTGGAGATGCTTAATATTTATTTAATTTTTGTAAGCAAAAACAAGTTGAAAATTCAACTTTATTATATGCAATAAAGTGTGACAGTGATGCTAGAATGATTAATTTATTGGGTTATTTATACATGTTAAAATGATACTTGATATAGAAATATCTACAATTTTTGTCATACCATAAAATAGCAAAATAAAATTATTTTTTTCATGGAAATTAATGTTTCGTCCAATATTATTTGAAAGAAAGAAACCAAATGCAGAAATTTTATGGTAAAGCTTATGTTTGAACTAATGACAGTGAATGTAAACCTTAGACTTTTTCTTACAAGCAACATAGTTCGAACTCAAGAAATGATATTCAATCTAACAACATTTTTGTCAATTAAGACTTAATGACTATAACTTATTTACTTTATTAATAGTATACATGTTTTCACCGTCATTAGTTTGGTCTAGTGATAAAAACAAGTCATTGATCCTAAGGTTCTTGGGTTCAAGCCTTACTAGTGTCATTAGAGGGAGATAAAAGTGCTATTTGAATCCTCTCACCCTAAACAAATCCTTGGAGGAAGATCTTCTTATCTTAAACTAAAATATTATCCTTTCACCCTAAATTTTTTCAATAAAAAAAAAAAAAAAAAAACTGCATGTTTTCTTTTCATAGGACTTTTTATAATCAAATCAATATTTTAGACCTAAAGATTTTGTCTTGGTGACCTTTACTTTGGGCTTGGACTGGCCATACCATTCTTGAAACCAATTATACTCCGTTTTACGTGCAGCCCTGTTGAGAACAATTATATTATTATAATTTCCTCTAAAATTGTTGTTTTACACAAATGACAAATATTTTAATTTTTTTTATTGAGATTCAAGTAGTCTTAAAACTCTGTTTGTTTGCATATTTACAAATCGAAAAACACTTTAAAACACCATAACATTAAAGTAAGAGATTGTTGGCTTGGTTAAAATTTCAGTTTAGTGATCACTCAGTATACAGCAAAACAAATACAGTGGCCGTAAGATTAATATAGCCCTAGAACAAAACAAAAAGATAAATTCATGAACATAAATGGACCCTTCTAATATCATTATTACCCTTATTAGTGTTTATTTTTTGGGCTCGTGTACCCTTACTAGTTATCACAGACTTGGACAAATTTTTGATGGAACTCGCTTGGACAAGCAAGCAATCAATTCGGGAGAAAAATACAAAAATAACAACTTTAATGGAGATGCGGGGTATCGATCCCCGTACCTCTCGCATGCTAAGCGAGCGCTCTACCATCTGAGCTACATCCCCATGTTATTAGATACCTTACCAATTTCTTAAATTAATCAAGTAACACTAATGTTGCTTCACTGGACATAACAGAGCTACATCCCCACCCTGAACATATCAAAGTGAAGTTAATTACATCTACACTTTAAGAGAGGAAAAAAATAGAACTCTCCAAAAATAAAGATAGTGTTGTGATAGATGTGATATATTAGTAATGTGAATATGTGTTATATATATATAGAGAGAGAGAGAAATATGAATATAGTTAAAGGTGTTTAAATATATATAATTTCATGTGAGGCATGTTTTTTATATTGTGTTCGAGTATAAGTGTTTAATCTCATATAGACTACAAATAAATTAAATATTTGATATATAAAATATGTAACTATTATATACCATAATTTAAATTTTTTTGGTGGAGATGTGATGATTAAGTAGTACTAAAACATTTGGTTCTCATGTAATGTCAGACTTTCCAACACTTTAGACAAAGTAGAAGAAAAAGTAATGAAATGGGATGAAACTTGATAATGAATCGCTTAACCGTTTATGAGCTTTCATTATCTTAGACAAATAAAAGAAACGAGAAAATTGTCCATTAGTGAACTAATCACTTCCGTCGACCAAGTGATTGAAAGGATATATCCATGTGTGGTTGGTCAGAAATGGGCCAAATGGTCCAATTATATTGGCATTATACGATAAAATAACTTATGAATTATGGATCATTTATCACCCACGCTATTGACACGGTACGGGTAGTAACAGTAGTGAATCGTGATGTTGAAACAACAAAGGGAACGAGCCATAATAAAGGAATTTGTTTTACATTTATATCCTTGTTACGTCGCATCCCCGGATATTTTTTAAATTTTTTATTTTAATAAAAGAATAATTGTTAATTTTATAAATGAAAATACTTTTAAAATATAAAATTATATTAATAAAATTAAATAATACGCTTAAAAGAAAAAAATACATTCAGTTGAGTAAATATGTCAAAATAAATAACGTACTATATTATTTTAACAATTCATTCTTATTTTGCAAATAAATTAATAATTTAATTTTATTTTGTTAACAACTCTCTCATATTTCTCTAAATCTAATAAATAAAAATAATAATAATAACAATAAAGTAAATTATATTAATAAAATTAAATAAAATATATTATTTTTTACTTCTTCAATTTAATGTATTTTGTTTGATTTTATTAATATAATTATTTTTTAAAATATTTTTATTATCTTTTATTTATTAACTTAACAATTACTTCTTTATTAAAATAGAAAAATAAAAAATAAAAATGTTATAGATGATCGATTCTCAAAATACAACCTTCAAAAAAAATTTAAAATATTTGAATATATAAATTTTTAATTTAGAGTATAATAAAAAAATTTACATAAAAAGAAAAATATAAATACCAACAAACCTAATAATGGTGTCTCCATCATGCGTTTTTGTTGTTGGTAGTACTAACTTGGTACTACTCTAAATTATTCAACTCTATTGTACGCTGATTGCTATATTATTGTTTCCATTACCTTCTCGGTCCTACTAGGAGTGTTACATTTAAAAAAAAAAAAATTTGTCTTGAAATGATCGTCACATGTCGGAGGTTGTAGGAAGTAAATTTTATTAACGGAAAACTGTTTTAGACCTTACTTTAACGACTTGTTGATGTATACTACACATCTAAGAATAGTTGGCACAATTTGTACGGAGACAGCGAGACATCTTTAAAAAAGTGATAAGTAAATAATATAATCACTTTTTTTTTTAAAGTTCAGCCGAAAGATAAATAAAGTTTGATTTTAATCGAAATTAAATTTTAAATTTTTTTAAATATTTTGAGAATTTAATAATATAAAATTTGATTGAAAGATAAATAAAGTTTGATCAATATTCGTTTTAGTCAAAATTAAAATTCAATTTTTTCTAAATTATTTATTTTATAATTAAAATTTATTAAACACTTAAATTAAATTTTACTAAAACATCTTGACAACTCTACAAAGTAATACTTTGATAGGACAAAAATCTAGAAAGCTCTACAAAATAATACTTTGATAAAACAACAATCTAGACAAAGTAAAGTAATATTGTGTGGTTAGAAGAAGCCCTACTATTTCAAAGGGAAAAATCTCGTTATCTTATACTACCATAATCTAGAACGGTGTTCCTTCACAAAAAAAGAAAAAAAGAATGGTGTTGAACTTTTGAAGCGGATTTGACAACTTTCAAATTTGAGAGTAGTGATGTAATTTGCTTATTATTTGATTTTTTTTTATAAGTATATATTTGTAAATTATTGATAGGTTAGTTTCTAAAGTGAATTTAAAACTTCAATTCTCAAATCTTCTTTAATGTCCTTTAATTCACTCAAATTAAAGCGTAACTAAATTATTATTTTTCATGATTTTTACTTTAATATCTTTGATTTAACTTTTTTGTCTACATTGCTACATGTATTTAGGTATTTACAATTTTGTTTCTCTTATTTTCATACATCATGCCTTTAGAACGATTTAATATGATATCATTTTTTGTTTTTCTAAAATAAAACTGTTCTCTTTGTTAATTGAATATTATCTTATTTCATTACATGCCACCTATATAACTAATTTAACCATGGGACCTTTGTTTTTAGATGAGAAATTCAGTTTTAGAATTTTTCAATAAATAAAATTGAGAATTTATTCCCTAAATAGTTATGTTTTAAGAAACAAAAATTAGTTAATACTTATGATATTTTTTATAATTATTTATAAACATGAGTAATATATGTAATGGGATGTATCAAATTAGAAGAGTTTTAAAATTAGAGGGTGATACCACTATATTTTTATCATATAATTAAACATAGATGATTATAATTAAAATTCATTTGAATGACACATAATCACTTAAAAAAGTCACATAATATTTTTGTTCTAATCTTTACCAGCTCAAAATTTTGTCTTCTCACTCTCTTATTTTAAAACTCTTCTGATTTTAAACTCTCCATTTATAGGAATCTTTTCCTCATCCCTTTTCTTAAAATAAAAGTCTGGAAAATTGAAAGTTTTGTTTTAGAGAAGTGGAAGTTATTTAATTTTTTAACTGTGTTACATTGAAGTTTTATTTGTAATCTCCACCTATAAAACAAATGCCCCTTAATATACAATTGGTCATATGTAAAGAAGAAATCGTCATGGTATTTTTATAGGTGTAAATTCAATGATTTTAATTATCATCAATTAAGCACAAAATAGTTTAATAGCTGAATATTATTTCATATATTTAGATTATCTGCTCTGTGCTATAAAATAAGCCGGCAGGAGAAAATACATGACAATCAAATGTTCTACATATGTTATGATGCTATAGAACATATCAAAATACAGCAGCAAATAGAGGATCATCATCATGGGATAAGTTTTTTTGGAACACTGAAATAAACTGAGTTATCCCCAAATTCCTAACTGAATCGTTACTTCACTTGTATTCCAGAATCATGTTGTTCTCAGGAGCCAATCCAACACAAGCTCTTAGAATATTTTCCAGCATAGCTCTCTGCTTTGACAATGCATTCACCACTGGTGTACCTGGTGGGACCTATAATTAAATTGGTAACAATTAGTTATTATTATGTACACAACAACCTTATAGAAAATTATAAATATAATGAATCATGAATTTAATTTACATATCCAGTCAATATTTAAATATTTTGACTGGATATTTAAATATTTTTTATAATGTCATACAATTATATACATCAAATCATTCAAAATAATTAATTTTAATTATAACTACTTATTAAATCATATATATTTTACACTGTGATTCATCAGTATAAAATATTTTACATCGATAATATATGTTTATTAATTTCATTAATCATTTGCATTAAACTTACGAGAGGAGCTTTAGTGAGGTAACTGAGGATGGTAGCAACCGGGTGGAATGAGTGAAACTTGTCCTGTAAATAAAAATCACAACACAACACATTTAGCTAAAAAAACTTGGACAATTAAAAAAATAAAATGGTTTTAATGTAAGTAACAGATATATATACTGACCTCATGTTGAGATTTGAACTGAATTCGAGTGCTAAGCTCAGCAAGAAGGACTAAGTCCAATATAATAGGAGCTGCTAAAAGTGAATCTTCACATGTGTTGTGTAACACAATTGTGTTCTTTCCACCCATGAATATCTCTGATATGTACTCATCCATTGCTCTCTTACTGTCCGCCACATAAGGCACATACTACAAATAAATAATAATAATAATAATTAGTTAATTAACCAAATTAATCAACTAACCCAAGAGTACTATAAATAAATTAACACAAATTATTACTATTAACGGCGAATTTGACAGAATTATTGTACGTGGCTGTAATTTTGATTAAAATTACATTTTAAAATTTCAACAAAATGTTACCTTAATAACAACGACATGGTCCGGATGTTCACCAGGCTGATAGAGGATGGCATTACTGTTGACCATATCATCAACAACATTGCTCTTGGAGATTTCCTTAGAGCGGAATGTTTGTGGAGCTGAGAGATTCATTCCATCATTGTTTCCCAAATGGTTGTAACTCACTATTGATGTTGGCTGTCATTCAAACATCAATTCAATTTACTTCTTTTGTGCCATCATAATACACGTTTTAATTAATTAATCATCATACAAATAAGAAAAAATTAACCAACATACTTTGATACCAGCCCCAACAAGGAAATCAACCAACACAGACTTCATTTTTGTCTGACCACTCTTAAAATCATCTCCACCGATCAAACTGTTCCTTTGAATGGCCAGATCAATCAACCCTGATCAACCAAAATTCAATTTTTTTTTTTAGTAATTCGCAACATATTCTATTCATGACCCAACTCATCTAAACTTTTTATTATAAAAAAAAAAAAAATTAAAAGATAATTAACCTGGGACAAAGGTGTTTTGAGGGCTTCCATTGATGAAAGGAACATTTTCAAGAACACAAGCCAATGCATAAAGGGTTGAAGGGGAAATCTCAGCTTCATTCTTATCCAAAGAAGCCAAAAGATTTTCCATGGTGTCGTTTAGTCCCACAACAACATTACTGTACCTCTCTGTGTTAGCAGTCCACAGTACAACAACCTTGTCAACCTTAGAAGCTTCCTTAAACTCCCTTAAAATTCAGAAAACACACTATGTAAGTTTCAAATTAATCATAGTATATACTTCCTCTGAAATAAAAATGTACATGTATTTTGTCTTAGTTTTTTTTTTTACTTATATTTAATTTTAGATGATTTTAATGTTGAATTTTACTTGATGTCTTTGATAATTTGTTGGAGTTGTTCTTTCTTAGTTCCATTAATAACGTTGTTAGCACGATCTCCTTGATTAGCAGCAATGAAATCAGGGTCATAGATACCAGGGAGTGGAACCATTGATTCCATGTAAGGCCTTAATTGTTTCTGAAGATCGATATCAAACACCCTGGCTCTGCCCATGGCATCAGCTAGGTTCATGTTATTGATATCCCATCCCCCCCACACAATGTCCTCAGGGTTTACCTGCATAAATAATATAATAATAATTCATATAATTAAATTTTCACACATTACAAATCATAACACTTCATGTGAGTCACTCATGTTCCACCACATCAGACTTTATAGTAATCAATATTATTTTAGTTTGACTAACAGTGGAAAAGAATATTTATGAATAAATTAAATTCTTATCTATTTTTTTTAGGAAAGTTCTTACCTATTCTATTAACTATTTTTAGTGATTTAAGTAAAAAAAACTATTTTTAGTGATTAGTACTTCATTGATAAATAAAATATAAAATATTTTAATATTGTATATTTATTCTTTAAAAGTTTTTCTAAATGAGATTCATTACTATACAAGTATAATTTTTTTATCAATAAAATTGTATTATAATTTTTTTTTGGAATATCCTAGTATAATTTATATACATGTAGAAGTATGATTTCTCCAAGTTATACTATAAGTCTATAATTATTAGTTTTTATTTTTCTTCCTAGGAATGATGTTTCACACGGAGTTGGACTTTCTCCTATTTTTTTATAAACATGTTCTCTTGTTTGAATTAAATATAAAAGAGATCCCACTATTAATTTTTTTAAATCCAACTTATACTATTGAAATTGAAAATTTCAACTAACTCTTATAATAATATGTTAAATAAAATTCTCATGTTTGATTACATATGAGAAAATCCAACTCCGTTTGACATCTTATTTCACGTGTCTCTTAACTCTTATTTTTATAATAAATGAATTAATATATTTTCTTTTTTATAAACTAAAAAGACAATTATTTCTTAAACAAATAAATGATAGAACAAAGTCAAATAAATAATTTGTGAAAAAAAAAGCCAAATAAATAAGTATCCTTTTCAAAACAATATTTAAATTGTGTTTTTTCTAAATTTGTAATTATTCAACTTATACAAGAGAAAATGAAATGGCTGGGTTTCCATGAAAAATATATACCATTGGAAGAAGGCTTTTGAATGGGGCATAGATTTCCTCCCCTTGGAAAGACCCCACTCTAATAGCTGATGCCTGAGTCAGCGAACCAAAATAATTTGATTGCTGAATCTTGTCCTTTGTTGCCCATGAAATACCCCTGAAATGAAATTAAGTCACAAAACACATGATAATTAACCCACAAATATTATACCATATACTCCTTCCACAGTTAAATATAAATAAAAATGATATTGAAAAATAAATATATTGTTCTAAAATTAATATTAAATACATCAATTTAGGTAATTTTGCTTCCATTATTATAATAATAAATTAATAAATAATAATAATAATTCAAAAATTTAACAAAATAATTTAGATTCTCACGACAACATGATAAATTCAAATATCTTTTAAAAGAGATATTCATATTTACGTCTCAAATAGAATTTACTCGAATAAATAAAATATATGAAAAATCAAAAAATAAATAACAAAAATAACGGTGAGTAAGATGAAACTAACTCTCGGTTTGCAATAACACCACCGGTGAGGGTTGAACCATTGTTTCCACCCCACCCCACGAGCATTACCCTAACAATCAACAAAATAAAAAACAAATAAATACATCAAACAAAGAAAAAATTAAATTAAATTAAATTAAAATGAGGAATGAGGAGGAAGACGTTAAAGTACCCCAATTTAGGGACATGTGTTTGGGTTTTAAATTCATATTTGACGGTTTTGGGCTTGACAACCCATTGATAAGTGTTATTTCTGTTCTCGTGAACAAGTTCGGTTGTTTCGTAACTGTATGCTGACTGAATCTCAGTCTCTGTATACTTCACGTTAGGACTTTCAACCTTAAAACTCTCAATGAACATTTTCGTTACTTGAAGAAAATATATAACACAAGAGAAGAAAAGAACACTGTTTTCAAGAAGGGTGGTTGTGGTGCTGCTTCACGTTGTTCAAGATGGCTCTATTTATAGAAAAAAATACCGCAAGAGTGCTAGTACACGTGTTACAAAATGAGTGGCTTTGAGTCTTGGGCTCATACAGTTATATTTTTATACTTTTTTTTTGTTTTTTTTTTTTTTTAAGTATAACTTTTTCTATTTTGTTTTTTCTAATAAACCAAAGGAGCAAAAGCATATTA
>JBBPBQ010020323.1:6174841-6190347 GCA_037974755.1 Cicer yamashitae | reverse complement strand
TGGATTCGAACTCATATTCTTTTAGGGTGCAGTTATGTGAAAAAAAAAAAAACTAAAAGTCTTCTTAAAATGTGGCTTAGGGCATTTGTTGAATAATAAACAAAAAAATGTATTAAAAGAATTGAATAATTATTTTTAATAAATGTTTTTAAATTTGATTCCTTTTCATTGGGACCATATCTTATGCTTAAAAAAAAAAAGGAAAGTGAGATAATTTAGAATTTATTTATTTTGTAATTTTTGTTTGAGACTCCGTTTGGTAAAATTAAACTATAAATTAGTTGATAGTTGAAAAGTTGGCTGATAGCCGAAAAGCTAGCTGATAACTTATAATTAAAAAGCTAGTTATTTGAAATTAAAATGTTTTATAAATTTAGCTTTTAACAATATAAAATGACACAATTATTTAATTTAAAATAACAAAAAATGTGACATTTTTATTCAATATCTTCTGGATATTGTTTTACTCTATTTTTTTAATCAATTTTTCTACTTTATTTTTCTTTTTTTTGTTACACCATTTAATTTTTTTTATTACAATACAAACATAAATTTCAATAGTTTTTTTTTTGAAGGTTTAGCAAACTCGATATGTATAAATAGTAATAGTAAAAATAATGCAATTTATTTACTGTTTATAATTTGACATAAAAAATATTTATCACAATGATAAATTACAAGATAAGAAATTATAATAATAAAATAATAAAGTTAAAGAAAATATAAAAATGTATAAGCTATAAATTTAAACTCTCTTTTAAATAACATTTGTTGGTGTTACCAAACAATAATGCTTTACAATGTAATTCATAAATCATAATAATGAAAAATCATATAAACGGCGTCGTAAAACCTTTCAGACACAAGTCATGCCAACCGCATGCTCTCTGCTTTCTTGTTGGGACCATTTTCGAATCTTGGTAGGTATCACAGTTGATTGTTCTTTTTCTTCTTCTTCTTCTCCTCCAACTCTGACTCACTCCGATACACAACCATTCTCTAGTAAGTTTCTTCTATCAGTTTTATATTTCATCATTATTATATTATATGTATTACTATTTCCATTTCGAAATTAATGCCGTGTATGATCCTTATTGCATTGTTTTTAAATTAAAATTTTGACGATCCTATGACTATCTTCACATTGCGAGAAGAGCGATAGGGATTTTAATTTTTGCCATTTTCTGTTACTTTTTAATATCAGGACAATGGCTGCTACTTTTATTCTCCAACCTGCGGGTTTTCTTGGCGTTCCTCCCTTTGGATCTTCTAGAATATTCGGGAAATTAATCTCAACGCGCGTTTTTTGCAATGCTAGCCACCATAAATTCAATCCCGTTCTTGCATCCATTTCTAATGCTTCTGTTGTTGATCCCACACCATCACACTCCATTTCTCATGCCTCATCAAGTAAGGAATTATTCTTTCTTTATAACACTTCATTTTCAATATTATATTTACACACATATAGAAATATACTCTTGAGAAACTCGAGCAACCAACTAGTTATCAAACATTGACATAGACATGAACACGAGGTACCACACTGGTAATCAATTTATTCCATTAAATTTATGAAATGAAAAATTAGTCCCTTAAATTACAAAATATCAATCAATTTAGCACCTCAAACAAAATATTTCTTTAGTAAACATTAATTTCAAAACCAATAAAAGACATACATATTGACTTAAATAGTCTTATAAATAGATTGATATTTTTCAATTTAAAGGACTAAATTGCTATTTCGAAAATTTGAAGGACTAAATAGATCGAACCTTACAATTTCAAGGACTAAAATGCCTATTCATTCAATTTAGCTGACTAATTCAACTATTTTTTTTAAAAAATAATACTAACATAATTCTAACCATGTACTTGCCCTATCCATGTAAATTTTGTTGTTTAAATTGTATACCATGTATCCATTAAGCTATATAATTCTTTTGTGTTCTGTTCTATATTCTTATTGGTGGGTATTGTGAACTTGTTTTGTAGCTGAGAGTACTTTGATTTTGATTCGTCATGGTGAGTCGATGTGGAATGAAAAGAACTTATTCACGGGATGTTGTGATGTGCCTTTGACAAGGAGAGGAGTAGAGGAAGCCATTGAAGCTGGTAAGAGGATTAGCTATATACCGGTTGATATGATTTTTACATCTGGGCTGATCCGGGCGAAGATGACAGCTATGCTTGCAATGACTCAGCATCACCAAAAGAAGGTACTGATTCCATTTATAGTGCAATTGTAAAATACTTGCTCAAAAAAGATTCTTTATGTTGAAAAATGCTACATCATATAATTAGAAGTAGTGAATTTGTCAGTAAAATTTAAACTTGACTGTTAATGTTGCCCATATGTTTTTTAGTCATGCAATTGGTATGATGAAAAATGCTTACAAGAAAGTGACTTTGCCCATTTAACCTGACATTCATTTTGTTAATCCTGTATATCTGTCATAAGCCAAAATAAAGTAAGGTGGCTTTAGTCATTAGGTGATTTCATTTTGTATTTTGTTCATTATTCTTTCACTGATTGAAGTAAAGGAACAAAAAAACATACTGCGTTTTCTATGACCAAAATACTTGGTTTAAATTCAATCAATGTATATTCAATAATTTAAACAGTCACTGCTTGTGGCCTACTTGTAAATAAAGCTATTATTTGCACAACTGTTAAGTCTACCGATACTTCTTTTATTCTTTACCAATTGTTTACTCTATAGGTTCCAATTATCATGCATAAGGAGAGTGAACAGGCAACAACGTGGAGTCGAGTATACAGTGAAACAACCATAAAGCAATCCATTCCAGTTATAACAACTTGGCAGTTGAATGAAAGAATGTATGTGGCTATGCTTTTGCTTTTATTCATAGTATGTTCAATGAGTTTCAGAAGGATACGATGTCATTCTCTATTCTACTTCTACAGGTATGGGGAGTTACAGGGTCTTAATAAGAAGGAGACTGCAGAAAGATATGGAAAGGAGCAAGTGCATGAGTGGCGTCGCAGTTATGATATTCAACCTCCCAAGGGTGAGAGCTTGGAAATGTGTTTACGGAGAGCTGTTGCCTATTTTAAAGAATTTGTAAGGATGTCATTTTTCTTCTTTCTTAATGCCGAAGTGTTATATTTGATTTGTTGTGTGGATTAAATTATTTTAAATTGCTAAGAGAGTTGACGCTGAGAAGAACTCATTGTAGATTGAACCCCAGCTGAAATCAGGAAAGCATGTGATGGTTGCTGCTCATGCGAACTCATTGAGGTCTATTATAATGTATCTGGACAAAATGACCTCTCAAGAGGTAGCATGTTGTCGTTATTTTGATTTCCACTATCTCATTTTTGTGTGTGGGTATTGATTGAACAAGGATTGATCTTTACTTTACTTCTCTGTTAACAAACAGGTCACTAATTTAGAATTGTCAACTGGTATACCGTTGCTTTACATATATAAAGAGGGAAAGTTTAGTAGTAGAGGGAGTCCCGTGGGACCTACAGAAGCTGGTGTTTATGCATATACTCAGGTATCATCCCTTAGCATGGTTTTTACTTAATGTTAGTGGTAGCTGAATTGGCACTGAATGCTTCTTAAATGTACGTAGGATCATATGGCTTAGTTTTCTAGGAGCCTTTGTTTTTGGCTAATCATTACCTGTATATATCTGCACTGAATTCTCAGATTTGTAGTTTTGCTATCATTCCGATTTTCTAATCATAGGAATTAGGAACTAAGTGGCGTGATAATGCAAATCAAAATGATTTGAAATCTTTCAATGGTCTTGCATTTCAACTGGCATCAGTTCAGCTTTGAAGATTTCGATGTGGTGGTGATGTTGGATTCTCCATCCTCTAATAGGTCTCTAACTCCATGCACTACCTAGGTCCTCAGACCCGGACACATACAGACTTGAATCTCAGTTCAAGTCTTGAATAAAGTATATTTACATTAGATGGAGACAAGCTTTGGAAGCACATAGTTTTTGTTTTAAGTAGAAGTAAGATAAGTATATGGAATGTAATGTAAGTTAAGCAGAAATTGCACTAATTCTTACAGTGAACATCTGAGACTATACAATACCACAACTTATAGTTTAAATATTTCGAGTCTATCATACAAAATAATGGGATTGTAAAGAGGGATATAAACCATAAGATTCAAGTAAGGAGAGATAAGAAAATAAGCTCAACGGTAGAATCTCGCCTTAGGTGGTTTGGGTATGTGTGGAAAAGACTTGTACAATCCACACTACGGAGAGTAAGATTAGATGGATCGTATTGTAATTGATAGAGAGATAAGCGGAGACCAAGAAAGAACGTGGATAAAATCATTTAGAAGGATTTATATTGAAATGTGATAGAAGATACAAATGGTTTGTCGTAAACATGATTTGCAATAGGATATTGTGACCTTGTTTGATCCAATAAGCTAAGCTTGCCTAGTGTGAAAAGATTATTATTGTTGTTCAAAAGGAAGCTTAAGCTTTACAAGTTACAAAAGTGCTGTCATACTTTCTCTGTATGTCACATGAGATAGGTATATATATATCTGTTAACATTTGACAATAATTATATCCTATTGAAAAGCCGTAGAATCTGTTTCCTTTGGGGTTTAACAGGACCCTTTTTGTGTAGAGTTATACACCACATGCCGGCTAATGATAAGTTTTTGGGGTTCATATTGGAGAGGATATAATAAAGATATTCTCGTCCTTTTCCTGTATATATTATCTCTTCTAATTTGGTAGACATCATCAGATCATGTGTTTATTTATTTGTTCATGCTGTAAGTTGCCATTTATGTCTGCAGAGCTTAGCTGTTTACAGACAACAACTGGATGAAATGTCACATTGAAGTTATTGATTGTAACGTCACGTGAAAGATCAAAATGGTATGCTACAATATACACATTGATGATTCATATTTTTGGCGATGTTGTCCATACATGACTGAATCTAAGCTTAATTGATAATCTGAACATTGATGACTGAGTATGCTCATGTATACTTGCAGGTATAGTGGTCTATGTTCATTTTTGGTGGATGGTTTCATAGTTTAATTTCTGGGTGTGGCTGTTCTCAGAATTAACTTTTTCTCGTATGCTCTAACAAGCCTTTGATCAAATTTCCAAATTATCGGAAGGAATGTATATTTCAAGCAAAAACATGGGAGTCCAAATTTTTTTCTGCACTGTACAATGCACAGTCGCCCCAGAACAGTTTTGAATTGAGAGCTAGTGAAAAACAAGTAAGATCGTTAATGTGAGTCTAGCTAGAACTTGTGTCTGAATGTAAGTGATCATTTATCATAGGTGTAGGCCTAACTGTCATGTTTTAGAGCTTATAGAAAATGGATTTAGGGTTGAAAAGTGAGAACATCATGTCATTTATAATTTGACAAAAGGATTGTCCATGTGTTGCCTTATCATCATATACATGATCAAAAATAAGAAGTATTGGCTGGCAATGCCACATTCTTGATGCTTTTATTTTGAATAAGGAAAATGCTAGTGTTTACAAAAACTGTATAATCAACTTTTGTGCAGCTTTCTGCCAAATGTGTTGTTATTTGTACGCTGCAATTTTAAAAATTTTGACGTAGTAATTTTTGTGTTTAATTTGTATGCAACATCTGCCGTATCAAATAACATTACTATTTGAAAATGAAAATTTGAATATTAACAAGGAAAATAACAAAGATATTTTTTTGAAGAAAGTAACAAAGGGATTTAATTGTAATTATAAAAAAACATCATTTTTAAAATTAGCAGGGTTTATTTAACCATTAGCATTGCAAGAGTAAGATATCTTATGTCATAAAAAAGAACATGTCATATGATATATGCAAAAAAAAAAAAAAGAATTTAATAAATATGCATTAATGATGTAAAGTTTTATTCATATCTTGTCATACATATTTATGGTTAAATATTTTGAAAAATAATATGATAAAGTGGTAGGTACGATTGATAGCCTATGCACTATATGTCCAATTTTAATTTTTTGGCCTACGGTTTTTTGGTGAATATTTTTCGTTTTTGCCAATATTCTAAAGGGTTAAATAAATTTATATTTTTGGTAAAATTTAATTATTTTATTTGTAATCTTTATAAAAAATTTTGTCAACTTTTAATTGTTTAAATTTTTTTTTGTTTTTATTGTTGGTCTCTAATTTTTAAATCAAATTCGTCGAATTTTTTAATAATTTTTTCAGTAATATTTAGGACACGATTAACAACTTTCCTACAAAATTTTAGAATTTTCAAATTAATCAATTTTGTGAAAAAATTTCTTATAATGTCCTAAACATAAAAAATTTGAAAGAAATTCAAGAGTTCATTTAAAATCATGGAACAAAAATGAAAATGAAAATATCTTTGAAGACTAAAAGACGATGAGATTTTATATAAAGATTAAAAACAAAATAATAAAATTGTATAAGGATTAAAAACTTAATTAATACTGTTCCCTCTATTATCATTTATTTATCAATTTTTAATGTCTAAATGTCCAATATTCTAAATGTCTAATATTATTTATTTATCTATTTTTTGGCTTATTGTGTGAGCTGGTAAGTTACAACGGTTTTATACCACTTTATGGCTCCCTATCGCCCTCAACCTTAAGTGCTCCGAAAGCCCTGCCACCAAAATCTCCTCCTTTCAAAACTGAAAACAACAACATAGAAAATCAACCAAAAATTCAATCCAATTATTACAACCAAAAAAATAAAAAAAAAATAAAAAACATTAGAAGAAATACAATTGTGCAGTCTTGTTGTAGTAATTAATCACCAGAATCTATGCACACATTGTTATTTTCTCACTATCATGACAAATGTGAATGTAATGAACCTAAGAGCATGCTCAAATTATGAAACAATAAATGAATGCATGAAAATACATGATTGAAATTGAAATAATAATATAAATGAATGAATGTCTTCGTCTACATCTTCTTCACGTTCCAAACCAAATGCTAATTCTGAAATGACCAAAGATAACAACAACAACAACCTTTCTGTCAGCCCTATATATTCCAGCACTACAACTAATTCTTCTGACAATTCTGTCAAGAATGAGAAAAAGAAAAAGGTTCTTTTTTTTCAGTTTCCTTTATGCATTGTTCTTGTGCTTTAAGTGCAAAATGATTGGTTACATTGTTGTTGATTCTGTTTTTTTTTTTTCTTTGCATAAAGTCTCTCTTGCCAAAGATTTTTGGATCAAAGAAAAATGGAAGAGGCATAGATGAAGATGCAGTCAAATCATCAAATGAAGGAGATTCAGTTACTCTTGGTATTCATTACATTGATTTCTTTCCCCTATAATCTCTTCATTTTCATGATGTCATGTTTCCCTTTTAATATTTTTTTTCTCTTTAAATGCTTTGTATTGAAAGATTTGGAGAAGAGGATTGAAACTAGAAGAAAAGCATTCCTTGAAGCTTCTCCCATCATGAGAAAAAGTTTCTCAGGTATGAATATTTATATTATATAATAATTTTCACATTCTCATAAAATTGAATTAATACAATTGCTTCTATCACATTTTTTATATTATATAATATAATGTTTTTTTTTTACTCAATATATTATATAATGTTAACATCAGCATATCCATTTTTTGGGTTTTTGATTACATTGATAAACTTTAGGGGTCAACTCTAGATTATGGATCAAAACTGATATAGACCCACTTACCTATCACACAAGACGAAAATTTTCTCATGTATTGTTTTGGTAGCTTACCTAACAACAGTGATATTTTGGTTATTATTAGGATTTTTCTTATCAACAAGGGATAGATAATCAGGAAGGAAATCAAATTTTCTTGTTTGATATTGACCTTAAGCTCCCATTGTCTTATCATAGTAGACGCATTAAATAATACAGGATTAGAAATGGTTTTTGTACTACTAAATTGTACAATTTTCGTGACAACTTTCTAGAAAACAGTTCAAATATCATGTGTTGATACTCATTAACTATTCACGTAACTTTATTATCCACGAATTTGGACGTGATTAATCACAATTTTCAAGTGTTCAACTACATCTAAATTTGAATATATGAAAATTGTGGAATTTAAGGTATATCATGGTCAATAAAGTTATGTCGATGATTAATGTATTTCACTATCGGCTATATCAATTAACTCTATATTGAACACAATTAACCATTTATTTGAATCACGTTAGCCACCCAAAAAATTAGCACGAAAGTCGTCAAATTTTGGTTGTTGAAATAACACAACTGAATATACCTCTTCAATGATTGATTTGTTAGGATATGAAAACGTGACAATATAAATCATGATTCTAATTTCTTATCCAAAACCGCAGAGAGGGAGACTAGTCCTGGGATTGAAGGCCTAAATTTGTCCAATTTTGAAAGGCCTATGGCTCCAGAAAATGAAATTCAGAGTTTCAGGTATGTGATTTCATTTTCAGTTCAAGGCTTCAAAAGCACATTGTATTTGTTTGCATATACAATAGTCAAGACTCAGATACCATGTTATATTTATGCCATTGTTTCATAACTGGAATTGCAGGGTTTTTGTTGCAACATGGAATGTGGGAGGAAAATCTCCAAGCTATGATCTTAACCTTCAAGATTTCTTGCTGGTGGAGGGTTCTGCAGATATATATGTCTTAGGGTATGAACAGACTCACAAGTTCACAATATTTCAACATACTTTTGAGTTTAGATTATGGCTTCTACTACAAGGATCTTGACTATCTTTGGAGTTTGAATATATGGTTTTTACTACAACATAAGTGTTGTCAAATAGCAGTTATAATGGTGCTATATAGTGTAGCAGAATTTAAACAAATCGCTATTGTTCTGACATACACTATTTAGTACAAAATATTGTCAAATAACGGTGCTGTAGTATTGAAACATAACGGAATTTGAATAAAACACTAATTTTTGTAGTCTTCAATTGACAACAGTACACCGGAAACAATCAAGTATGAAGCTTCTCCTTGTAAAGTAGAAACTTATAGCCAAGGTTTAAATCAAGATCTCGATTGTGTTGTGATGCGTGATATTGTTGAGAATTGCAGTCAAATATGGCTGATGTAGTCTCAATCTCAGCCGCGTTGTAGTTGCCACAGCATCGAAAATCATTAAAACCTTGGCTATATCGAAAATCATTAAAACCTTGGCTATATAGCTTGTGTGGAGAAAAGAACTATTCAAAGATGTTGTTCTACTAATTGCACTAAGATAAAAACAAAAGAAAAAAAATAGTAGTGCATGAAAAATAATGATGTTCTGTCTAATATGCAATGCAATTGTTTCTAACAATTTGTTTTTCATTCAAATAATTACAACTTGATATTTTCTAAAATACTTGTTGTTCAGATTTCAGGAAATTGTTCCTCTAAGTGCTGGAAATGTTCTAGTAATTGAAGACAATGAACCTGCTGCAAAGTGGCTATCATTAATAAGTCAAGCACTAAACACACCAAAAAGTGAATTCAGTGATTCATCTGATTCAGGAGCAGGATCCAAAACCAATAACAGCACAAAGGAATCAAAGTCACCAGCAAGTCTAAATTTCTTTCAAAAGCCTTCTCTTAAAGCTATTAGTAGGAGTTTCAGGGCTGAAGGTAGCAGCCTCCTTAAGGTTTGCAATTGTCCTGTGGAATCTCCAACTAGAGAGAGGAGGAGGATGAGAAAGTTTAGTGATCCTATGACTAAGTTAGATTCCGAGATTCGCGGCGAAACCACCATGGAAGAGTTGCTTTCAATTGCAGAGATACCCCCTTCTCCCGGTCAATCCAAATACTCTCTTATATCAAGTAAGCAAATGGTCGGAATTTTTCTCACCATATGGACAAAGAAAGAATTAGTACCTCACATTGGCCATCTTAGAGTAGACTCTGTAGGGAGAGGAATCATGGGTTGCTTAGGTAACAAGGTAAGCAAAAGGATCCTTATATATTAATTTCACTCAACATATTGCATAGCCACTAACTTATCATGAAACTAGTACTACTAAAAAAACATGAATTTCTTAACGAAAATTAGAGACAGGTAAAATAAAACTGATCTCCTATTTGTATGTCTTTAACACTATGCTAATAATTCAACTTTCTGATTATATTTTTGTCATGAATTAAGAAGACTGATAACATATATTTGGAATGTATAATTGATTGCAGGGGTGTATATCAATGAGTATGTCATTACATCAAACAAGTTTTTGTTTCGTCTGTAGTCACTTGGCTTCTGGTGAGAAAGAAGGCGATGAGGTGAAGAGAAATTCTGATGTAGCTGAGATTCTTAAAAGCACACAATTCCCTAGGATTTGTAAGAATCCTTGTAATCGAGCACCAGAAAAGATAGTCGATCACGAGTAAGTTATCATATACCCTCTCCGACCATAAATACAAACAAAAAAGTATATGTATTTTTTTACTTATATTCAAAGCCGGAGGGTGTATATATGTTTGAATTATCAGTTTAGTTCTTCTTCCGTCCTCTTTTATACAATAACACACAAACTTGTGTTGTAAGTTATGTATGTACCTTTTGAATTCTAATAACTAACTTTTAGCTTGTTTTGCAGCCGAATAATATGGCTAGGAGATTTGAATTATAGGGTGGCTTTGAGTTATGAAGAAACAAGGGTTCTGTTGGAGGATAATGACTGGGATACTTTGTTAGAGAAAGATCAAGTGTGTCCCTCCACCCATATATACATATATAATAAAACAGTTCAATGATTCTACCTACATTCATTGTGCATGAGTAAATTTACTAATCAACTTGCTTTTTATTTTATATAGTTGAACCTAGAAAGAGAAGCAGGAAGAGTATTCAGTGGTTTCAAAGAAGGAAGGATAGTCTTTGCACCAACTTACAAGTATTCACAAAATTCAGATTCTTATGCTGGTGAGACTGTTAAATCAAAGAAGAAACGCCGAACACCCGCATGGTATTTTCCGTCCTGTCTCTTATTATTTCAACAATTTTTGTGCATCAAGCACACGTATCCTCTACAATCTCTCCAACCAAACCTCAGTTATCTCGGTTGTTAGAATAATTCAACAACCGAAGTTTAGCTGGAGAGGCTGCAAAGGATCCAAATTGTGGTAGATTATTGGATAAACCATAACCATTGATAATACTCTGCTATTGAATAATTATCAGGTGTGATAGGATATTATGGCGTGGAAGCCGCATCGAACAATTATCATACATTCGCGGAGAATCAAGATTTTCTGATCATAGACCTGTTTGTGCTGTTTTTTCTGTTGGTGTGGAAGTAAGAAGCAGAAACAATAGGTTCAGAAAGGGATATTCTTACACTAGCCCAAGAGTTGAATATGAAGACTTCATACCTCAAAGGCATAGTTTCTACGATTATTGATTCCAACCTCAAAATCAAACTTGTATATTTCCCTTAGTGTCTATATAGAAAAATGATTTGTCATCTCGCTTTTATTTCCTTTCTATTTTGTCCTCACACTCACCAATGTGTTCATAGCTAGTTAGAATTAATTAATCCTAACATATACTAGCAAATGGCTTATGCAGAATATTCACTTAGAGATCCATGTAAATATATAAAGTTGAATCATTCATTGTGACACAAATATGTGAAATCAAGAGAGAAAAAATTATAGTATTAATTTGTATAAGCTAAATATCACATGAGTTACATATTGGGAGAGAGTCCCTTTTTATTTAAACATTTATTTTCTATCTAACTAATTAGTACAAAGAAAGCATATCAACATGCAGACTGGGCTCGGATCATCTGCAGCCGTAAAGCCAAATCTCATTGTGTGCTGGATGGCCGTAAAGGATCTGAGTTCATCATTGAGGCAAACAACTTAATTGTATGTCAAATCCCAAATAGAGGTTTCTTCATGACTTAGTGTGGTCTCTTGTTCTGGATTTTGATTCAAATCCACGTTATCTCTTTTCATGTCCACTCCCATGTGCAATTCAAGATCTTGTTGCATGCCATGTATCCAAAAGCCACCATAATCTTCTACTGTTCTCTCCACAATCTCTCCCAATTCACTCACATTCCCAACTATGTTACTATGATCATGTTTCTGATTACCAGCCCCTGTTATATCCATATTCATCCAATCATCTGACAAATAATCTTGGAAAGGAACATGTCCTTGTTCTGTTCTGTAAGCACAGAGTGATTCGTGGTTCACCCTTGAACTTTTGTTTGTAAATCCCATGCACAATTCACTTTGTGGACACTCAGAATATTGACATGAATATAACTTCTCAAAATCAAAATCAACATCTAAATCAAAGTCACTCTTTCTCTTCTGATTACTTCCACATTGTACCAACTCATTCAAAACATGTGTACTACTACTAGAGCTTTCACCTTGGTTTTTTCCATCATCGTCTTCTGATATCTTAAGACACTTATTAGTGAGTTGAATCAAAGCTTCTTCTTGGTTCATAACTTTACACCAAGTTGCACTATCTTTTGCTGTCATCTTATCTTGCAAAGTCTTGGATTGAGTCACCAACTTTCTAACTATATCCACATTAGGAGACAAGTGTTTGATAATTGCAGCCAAGACAGAAACTTTCCAAGCCTTTTTTAAATCATGAGGCTTTTTATAAGGTGGTGGGCCATGTTCTTGTGCCAAAAGACCTTGTTGACCCCACCATTGTTCTGTTCCATTAGGCCACCAAGGAGGAGCTAAACCTCTTTCAAGAGGAAATCTTCTTTGTGGTGGAACACAATGTTGCATTAGAGCTGAAAGAAGAGAACCTAAAGTAGTATCTTGCAAGTCATAAAGAAGATGCATGTATGAAATTGGATCTAGTTCTAATAACTCATTATTTTCTTCAAGGAGTGGTAAGTATTTTGAAACTGCAGCTGGTGCATTTTGGCTGAATTTGACTTGTTCTTTCCACCATTCACGTAAGCTTTCTGATGAACCTGTTACTGGCTTACCCTTTTCAGGGACGATGCCATAGACGAAACCTTGAGCTTTACATATTGTCATGATCTTCATCATGTACTTGAGGATTGAATCTTGTGCTCTTGACATCTTTTTCCTTCTTGATGCTTCATCTTTTGCTTGTTGGTTTTCTTCTTCTTTTTTTCCTTTTTCCTTTAGTTTCTGTAGTAAGATTTTGTCCTTCCACATGCGCTTCTTTAGTTGATCATAGTCAATTTCTTCTTCTTCTTCTTCTTGATCGATGCGATCGATTTCTTCGGTTATCTTCACCATGATATCTGTGAATTCTTCTTCTGCAGAGGTGTCTTTAATAGTACTTAGGATGAAAAATTGAGAATACTTAAGATAGATGCAATGAGATGTTAATAAACGAAATATGTATATATAGAGGTTGCATGAAGGTACTGGAATGGCGGTGGTAAAAGGGTATGATCCTATATTACTATAGATATGAGGAAACTGATAAAGCTTATGAAATTCATGCAATAAATTACGTAAGGAAGATTGACGAGGACAAGGTAGCATTACCAAATGTTGTTGTGTTGCAAACTGTGTACGGTCAAATGTTTAAGGAAATGGTGCGGTGAGTGACACGTGTTGAATGCGTGTGTGAAAGCCACCTCTCTATACATCTTAATGTATTATATTTTGTACAAAAAAAATTCTCACAAGTCACATGATTAGAATTTGAGACTCGATGTAGTTTATTCGCAACACTTTTTGAACAAACGACCACATAACATCCAAAAGCAAACCATACTTAATAAAAAATTATTCGTGTCGAAGGAAAATAGTGTTGCACTATGCAGAAATCTTTTTTTATCGTTGGATTGCTAAGTTCGATTATATTTGGTTTGATTCAATTGACGATTTTGATCTCTAATTTGAAAATTGCATTCTTAATCTCTTACTTTTAAATTTTTTTGTCAATAATTGGTCCCCTTAATTTTGATTAGGTCACGTAACTCTTTTTTTAAGTCTTTATGATTATGTGAACTTATTTAAAACAAATACCAAATCAATTTTTTTATAAAAAAAAATTCCTGCTCATTTTTTTTGTAAATTACCAGCTCGTTTTTTAAAATTATTCTCAGCTCATTTTCTTTAATAACTAAGAAAAATTAATAGCTCTTATTATTAATTAAAATAAATATAAAAGAAAATAAGAGAGTTAAAAGTGTATTTTTTTATGTTTTTAAAAAGTATTGTGATTTATTGTACACCTCTATTTTTTTTTCTCAAAAATATACAAAGAATCATAGTAATTTTTAAAAAGGTAAAAATGCATTTTTGATTATCTTATTTTATTTTGAGTTTATTTTGATTAATAATTAAAGTCAGTAATTTTTAAAATAATTAAAAAAAAATAGCAGGGAATTTTTTATTTTTTTTTAAATGAGCTGACAAATTTTAAAAAAATAAGTCCACTTAATCATAAAAAGAAAAAATCAATTATGTAAGATGAACTAAAATTATTCATTTGTAAGATGAGCTAAAATTAACAGATTGAGATTACAATTTTTAAACTAAAATTTAAATCATCAAATTTTAAAATTGGAGGGATCAAAAAATATATTTTAACATAAAACAAACTTATTCATAATACAATGCATACTGCACTTACGTACCATAGAAGTAATCTCTAAAAAACGGTGTCCGCTGATTTTAAGCGTGTGTGTGAGTGAATCGATTATGATGAGGCATGCATGAGCATGAGCCAGCGTATTCTTAATTGCATGGGAAACTTGCATACATGTTTTTGCATGAGTCGGGAGCACACAGGGTCTAATTAATGCTTCCTTCCTTCTTAAATATAAGTTTATAAATCTCTATAGTAAATCTCATATTGAGTGTTACCACACTCGTAAATTTTATATTTTTATTCCATAGAAAGTGGATATTATAATAAGTGTTAAAAATAGTGTTGCAAATAAAGTGTTACAAACTTTATTTTGATTTTATCCTAGGAAAAAAAGAAACATAAGGTTGGGTATATTTCCAGAGAGTAAAGATCGAAACAACCAGATTTTATGGAGTCGTTAGCGCCCGAATTTCCAAAGGAATTTTGCCTTCTTTCTCTTAGACTTTTTTCCCAACTACTATCTTTTACATTTTTTGTCTACAAATTCACGGTTTTCAATAGATAGAAATGTAATTTTGATTTTTTTATTTCATTTAATTTATGAAATTGATTCTGTTATTTTAATATTAAATAATTTTAGTTGTTATTAAAAAAAATTAATTAAAAAATAGATATATGATATTTTTTAAATAATGTAACATATAATACAATAATATCAAATGAAAATATTCATGAAAGTGCAATAAAACTTCTAAAAATTCAAATTTCAACTTATGAGATTGTTCATTTTTTGTAATTTAATTAATAATATATAAATAATGAATGCAGCTAGATCTTTCTAAATCGTGATATTATATGTCACATCATTTAAAATATGTCAAATTATTTTTTTTAATTAAAAAAATTAAAATTAAAAATAAAACTATCAATTTTTAAATTAAGAGAACAAATTTAGTAAACTAATGA
>JBBPBQ010020323.1:6142406-6172564 GCA_037974755.1 Cicer yamashitae | reverse complement strand
AAAGTATTAAAAAAAAAAAAAAACAAGAACACCAAAACTTTTATTTTTGTGAAACATAAAAAAAATTCATGAAATATTTTACTAAATTTGAATGAAAGGAAATGGTAACATGAGAGATAAAAAATTTTGTTACATTAAAAAAAGGTGTTATTTTTTAGTTTCAAAAACTGTATAAAAAATCACAATTTATGCTACCAAAGATATTACTGGGTTGAGTTGCGGACTAGGTTGCTCTCTTTAAGATGTTTCGTGGCACTGACCAAATTGCGCAAGACAGACTATCAACTACGAAGTCGATCCCTAGGATAAAACATTCCAGATTAACTGTATCGGAGTTCCACTGCACCGTAGAAAACAGTTCTAGAATTACACCATCAATATGGCAGTTAAAGCCACTATCAATATGACGATTAAAGTCACTCGCAATATGGTACTATGACCACTCATATATCAAAAGGACTACGAAACAAAAAACCGCTCTAAAAGATTACAGCACACAAACTGCTACAAAAGATTACGACACAAAACCTGCTCATAGTGGTATTAAGATCACTAAAAATCAACGGGATTATGGCATAAAAACCGCTCTAAATGGATAGTGGTATTAGGACCACTCAAAAATTGAGGGAACTACGGCATAACAACCGCTCAAAAAATCGAAGGGACAACGGTACAAAACCGCTCATAAATATCAAAGGGACAGAAAGAAATAGGAGAAGTGGCTCGAAAATAAGTCGAGCAAAATAGAAAAGAGAGAAAATAAAAAGTTGACAAATGCATCCGACTTTGGTGTACTTTTCACAAGATTTTGAAACTCATTATATAGTGATGGAAGCAAACCCACATATGTTTTCTATCTAATATGGGACTTTAGTATCTATAGAGTTGAAAACTACTCAAAATATGAGAGTTTTTCAATGTGGGACTTCAACAATTTTTAAATTCACACATTAACAAACTCTATGTTCCAACAATCCCCTACTTGAATTTAAAAAAGTGTTTCTGAAATAGCGTCAAACGCTTCTATAAGATCATGCATAAACAAAGGTGTCTCTTGACTTGAACCTTTGCATAATAAGTAAGATTCAGATTCAACAAAACTGGCTCGTAGTCTTAAACTCTATCTCTGACTTCACACCCACACACAACCTTTTCATATGGTGTATTCTCAAAAACCCGTGCATTTATGGCGGTCTTGCACGTGTATCCCAGTATAGTGAACGCTATAGGAATTCTGTCTCGAAATTCCATAGGAAGCGGCCTCACTTCTACATTCACATAGGTGAGTCTATCAAGAGTACTCCTGTAGCTAGGTACTCCACTCCACATAGAGTATAGATCTCATTAAGAGTTTCTATTATCTCATCCTATCATCGCTTCAAAAATCATGCTTCTCTGATTTATAATAGCATGTTTATCTCATATCACTTCACAACTTGTTATTACCCATTGAACCTAATTCGTGGGATCTCCAGTCTTTTAGGTCGGGTTACCATCATGAGAGACTCTATAGGCATTAATCCCATCCTTTTGGATGTATTTATGACTTTCTCACTAGCTAACCCTTTCGTCAAAGGATCTACTAAATTCTCATCAATGCGTACATGATCCACTATAACAACTCATTTAGAAAGTAACTTTCAAACAGCGTTGTGCTTACGATGAATTTGCGTTTCTTACTGTTGTAATAACGATTCTCAATCTTCGCAATAGCCGCGGTACTATTGCAGTGGATCAACACAATTGTCGTAGGTTTTTCCCATAAAAGAATCTCAACTAGCAAACATCTCAACCAACTAATTTCTTCACTAGTAATAGCTAGTGCTATCATTTTAGACTCCATAGTGGACTGAGTCAATATCGTCTGTTCTTCGATTTCCAAGATACAACACCACTGGCTATACTAAAATATAGCCACTGGTTGCTTTGGAGTCATCTGATAAAATGTTCCAATCAGCAACATTGTATCCTTCAAGGACAACAGGAAATCTTTGATAATGTAATCCAAGACTTATGGTCATTTTTAGGTATCTCACGACTCTTTCGATAATGTGCCAATGCTCCATACTAGGTCTACTGGTAAACCTGCACAACAGTCCCACGACGTAGACAATGTCGGGTCTAGTACAGTCAGTGGCATACATGAGGCTGCCAATGATGCTCGCATATTCAGTTTGTCTAACACCTTCACCAGTGTTCTTGAAAGGTTTCACACTTGGATCATATGACGTGCAAGCAGGTTTATAGTCAAAGTATTTATATTTCTTTATGATTTTTTCAACATAGTGATACTGATCTAAATAAACTCCATCTTCTGACCTAGTAATTTTGATTTCAAGGATTACATTCGCTTCTCCTAGAATTACACCCTCAATATGGCGGTTAAAGCCACTCTCAATATGGCAATTAAAGTCACTCGCAATATGGTACTATGACCACTCATATATCAAAAGGACTACGAAACAAAAAACCGCTCTAAAAGATTACGGCACACAAACCACTACAAAAGACTACGACACAAAACTCGCTCATAGTGGTATTAGGACCACTAAAAATCGACGAGACTACGACATAAAAACCGCTCTAAAAGGATAGTGGTATCAGGACCACTCAAAAATTGACGGAACTACGACATAACAACTGCTCTAAAAATGGAAGGGACGGTATAACAACCGCTCAAAAAATCGAAGGGACAAAGGTACAAAATCGCTCATCAATATCGAATGGACATAAAGAAAGTGGAGAAGTGGCTTGGAAATAAGTCAAGAAGAATAGAAATGGGAGAAAAGATAAAGTTAGAAAATGCATCTAACTTTGGTGTACTTTTCACAAGAGTTTGAAACTCATTATATAGTAATAGAAACAAACTCACATATGTTTTCTACTTAATATGATACTTTAGTATTTATAGAGTTGAAAACTACTAAAATGAGAGTTTTCTAATGTAGGACTTCAACAATTTTTAAATTCATACATTAACAAATTCTATGTTCCAACCAAAAGTTTTTAAAATATTAATGCATGTTTAATTTTGAAATAAAATTGACAAAACAACCACCATAATTTTGAAAAAGGTATATGATACTATAACTTTTGTAAAACCAAACATTCGTCAAATATTTTAGAATGAACCGAGAGTATTTTGGAAAATACTTGTATAGTCACAATATTTTTAGTCACACATTAAAAAATATAAATTATTTAAAAGATCAAGATTTAAATTTTTTATATTTTATTTATTTATATGTGATTAAGAAAGTTGTGACTACAAAAGCGTATCTAGGAGTATTTTGGTAAATTTGCAAACGACTTTTGTTCTTCCTAAACAGTACCGGTAGTACTTTATGGTCAGTGGAATGAAATGAAAAATGTAAAAAGTGACACACACAAAACGAGGTTCACTGAGTAAGCAATAACTGTTCCAATATTTTTATGTTAATTACTCGTAGCCGTTCACGTTTTTTTGTTTCTTTTTCCCATCCCTGTCCTTGCCAAATCCTCATTGCTCACTCTCTCTGCAAATCCAACAAATTTATGCTTAAAAACAATAACCACACGATACACTTTCAGGTTTCTCTTTATGCCTTCGATTTGATTACTCTTACCTACCCTTCATTACAACCCATTTCTTCCTTTGTACTTACCCTTCCCTAATAAGGGTCATGTCCCTTTCCTACCAACATTTTTCGAGGTAACCCTCTTTCATTTTCACACTCCCTGCTTCACCATGCAACTTGGGTTCCCTTTTTTATTTTGTTTTTCTGTGTCTCAAACATAAATTTCACATTTTTAACCAAGCCGGTCTTGTTCTTTTACAACCCATCAACTTCTATAACATTTTTATTATTTTTATTTTTATTTTTCTTCACTGGGTTTGTTTAATTGCTATAAAAATGGAGTCTTTTCTATGAATGCTTGGTGAAAGTGTAAGGAAAAATGGGTGCTACAAACTCAAGAGCTGAAAAGAATGAAGCTTTGAGTTTGTGTAAGGAAAGAAAAAGATTCATTAAGGTAGCTATTGATTCTAGATATGATTTAGCTGCTGCACATGTTTCTTACATTCAATCTCTTAGAAATGTTGGTATAGCTTTAAGAAGATATGCTGAGGCTGAGGTATTGGTAGAGTCTTCTCTTTCAATTTCTGATAAAACCCCATCTCAAACTAGTTACCCTTCTCCATCATCACCATTAAATGTTGCTGAGGTTGAGGTTTCAGATTCACCTTTGCACAACGAAAGTCCTCTTTCACAATCTGTTCCTTCTCTTAGTTACATGAGATCAGGTGGTAATGCTTCTGTCACTGTTACAATTGATCCTTGTGGTGGTAACAACTATTTGGATGATGAATCAACTGTGTTTCCTCCTCCACCTCCACCTGAGTTAGGTGCATCTTGGGATTTCTTTGATCCTGGAGAGGATAGTGAGAGTTTCAGGTTTGTAGTGCATGGTGGTGAGTCCAGAGATTGCAGAGATGAAGAAAAGAGTGAAAGGTTTGATAGAAACTTCAGCAATGCTGCTGCAATGGGAAATGAGCATAGTAGTAGTTCTTATGTACAATGTTTTGATCATTCAGTTGTTTCAAGTGATGTTGAAGGTTGTAAACAATTGGTTGATGGAAAAGTGAGAGTGGGACAGTTAGAGGCACCAGGTACTGATGGTGATGTTGGAAGATCAAGTTCAAAGAAGGAGAAGAATATGGCTGGGAATAATGTGTGCACAGAAAGAGAGGATCCTTCAGAGTTCATCACTCATAGAGCTAAAGATTTTTTGTCTAGCATTAAGGATATTGAGCATCGGTTCATTCGAGCTTCAGAATCTGGTAGGGAGGTTTCAAGGCTGTTAGAGGCAAATAGAATCAAGGTTGGATTTTCTGAGGCAAAAGGTAATTAATTGCTTGTTATTATAAAATTCAGATACTGAACTTTCATATGATTGTTGTACTATGTAATAGTGAAACATGTAGTTGGTTAGTCTCTTATTGTTTTCAATTAAATCTAAGTACTAATCTTATTCAGACTTTTGATAGGGAAGTCGTCGACAATGGCTTTGATCACGGCTATCCAGCCTGTTTGTTGCCGCAGAAAGGCTTCACCTGTTTTCCAGGGTAAGTTGCAGCCTAATTCTGTATACAGAAACTAATTGTAAAATTTTAGCAGCTGAATGATGGGTTTAGCCTTAAACATTGTTGAATCTTAGCTCTTAACTGTTTCATTTTAATGCTATACTTGAAATATGAATATGGACTAATTTTGTCACTCTTTTGTGTAGAACCTGTACAAAAAATTATTAGTTGGAAAAGGACAGCATCTTTTCGATCATCCTCATCTAGAAACCCTTTGGCTTCAAAATCAAGGGAAGATATTGATGACAGTGGAAGTGACTTCGTTGAAGAATTCTGCATGATTGCTGGAAGCCATTCATCCACCCTTGACAGACTGTATGCGTGGGAGCGAAAACTCTATGATGAAGTTAAGGTATTACTACTAACGCAAAAAGGGGATCAGTTGAAAACATTGAAGTATTTAAATTTAAAGAATCTCTAACTGGATGAAGCTGACATTGCATGATATCTGAATAACCCAATTTACATGATATGCAATTATCTTGGCCATTTATGGCTATAGGAGTTACTGCATAGAAATCCTATATTGCAATTATGTTGTTAATATGTTGGCTGTCAAATGTTAGAGTAAGTGATGCCATCAGTGACTTAAATAAATATGTAGCTATAATATGCATTATCCATTGCCCTCCAAATTTTTCCGTTCCTTTCGAGGACACAAGATACTTCTTTGTTCATTAGTGTGTAGATTTGCTTGTAAATGTATTGCATCTCCAATTTTCATGTTTTCTATAGTTACTAGTTAGTCTATTTGTGACCTCCTATTGTGGACTATTTGTAGGGTAGTGAATCCATCAGGAAGGACTATGATCGAAAATGTCACCAGCTTAGGCATCAATTTGCAAAAGACCAAGGTACTCAAGTGATTGACAAGACCAGGGCGACTGTGAAGGATCTGCATTCGCGAATAAGAGTGGCTATTTATTCCGTCGATTCGATATCTAAAAGAATTGAAAAAATGAGGGACGAAGAGTTGTGTCCACAACTTCTGGAATTAACAGAGGGGTATGCAAAGAGTTCTACATTTTATATTGATATATCATTTTGAAGCTTTACTACTACTGATTTATATCTATATGCTATTTTTAAAGCTATAATAACTACTACTAATTTATCGAACTATTGGCGATGCAGATTGGTCAGGATGTGGAAGGCTATGCTTGAATGTCATCATGCACAGTACATTACCATCTCTTTGGCATATCATTCAAGGAACACAACAGGAACCTTGCAAGGAGATGCACGCAGAGAAATAATGACTCATCTGCTAGAAGAAATTGAATTATTTGGTCTGAGTTTTGCTAACTGGATTAACAGCCTCACCTTGTACGTGGAAGCTCTCAACGGCTGGCTGCAACACTGCATACTTCAACCAAGGGAGCGTTTGAGGAGCAGAAGACCATTCTCCCCTCGCCGAGCTCTGGCTCCGCCTATATTTGTTCTCTGTCGTGATTGGTGTGCTGGGATCAAAGCTTTACCTTCCGAGGAACTTAGTCATGCAATCAAAAACTTTTTGTCTGATCTTCACTGTCTGATGGAGCAGCAAAACGATGATCTTCTCAAGAAACAGAATTCAGCTCATGCAAGCACACCAGAAAGCGAGATCAAAACTAATGAAGACAATGGAGCTGAGTCTGCTAATTTGTGTTGTGTACATGCAAGTTTAACCAAGGTACTTGATCGACTGACCAAATTTTCGGAAGCGTCACTGAAGATGTACGAAGATATCAGGCAAAAAAGTGAAGCGGCTCGAACTGCATATTATAATTGCAAAACTGGCAGGGCTGAAAAATGTTAATTCTCAACTATAGAAAAACACCCTAAACAAAAAACTACAAACACATATACTTGACTCTTTGCACTTGTTTGAAAAAGAAATTTGTAAGATGAAAATAGGTGAAGTATCTGTAAATGATTGTCAATGTGGTGAGTGTTAATTGATTAAATCTTAAAAGACTTTACTCATCAAGGATAAGTATCATAATTAGAAGAAATTAATAGACTTTTCCAGTAGTTTCTATATCTTGGCTGAATTATTGCTAAAAATGATTAAAAATCATTATTAAGTTATTGTGGAAATATAGGGGCCCTTTACTCATTCACAACATAAACAAATGTGTAGTTTACGATTTGAATGGCACTGCCATGATCAAAGTAACTTAACAGGGAAGAGAGTTCAGGATAATTGATGGGAAAATAGTTATTTTTATAATAGAAAGTTACTAGTACGATTTTTCACTATGCCTAACAAGTCTCTCTTTAACAGAATCATTTTTTATTAAGTTAACAGAATCAATATTGAAAGAGAACGACTGAAAATGTTTAACAAAAAAGCATAACAAGATAAATGCCACTTTGGAACGAGTGAAAATTCTGTCCATGTAACATGCCTAGCCTAAGCAACAGTGAAATGATTGTCCGTGTAGAACTGTAGTTACTACTTCACTGGTTGTTTTGGGACAGTGAAACTGTTAGATTGTCCTAGCCAAGGTCAATTGGTTAGGAATCATAACAAAAAGGATTTTATACTGTCTGTTAGTTTTTATTTATTAGATGAATTATTGCAAATGAAAAGGCGAATATAGTTATTGCAAATGAATTATTGTAACAGTAATTTATAGGGATTTTAGAAGTTCAGGAGCTATAGGGGACTCTATTCACAACTTAGAAAAACAAATGAGTAGCTTAAATTTGAATAGCACTCCAATATAAAGCTTATTATGATCGCAAGTCTGGCTTTAGCAGAATCAACTTTGGAAATAGAAAGCAATTGAAAATCCAAAACAGAAAAGCATAAACATGGATTTGGATTATTTGCATGTTGATCACACATTCACATAATTAACACGTCGGTGGTAGTTTGATCAAATTCGGACCGTCAATTTATATTTTTTGAAAAAGCAAAATTTGCATTGAAATCTTGACCGTCAGAACTCGATCCAACAACCATCGACGTGTTGACGGTGTGAATGCGTGAAATTGCATATTGCAGGCAACCAGTGTATACGAAATAACAATTCTGTCCCTGTAACAATTATATGCCTAAACTAAGCAAAAGTTTCCAATCAATACCAATGTAATAGGATGCCTCTTCATATATTCCTAATGAAAATGAAAAAAACTTAATGCATATCTTGAAGCTAGTGTTTTTCATATTCAACCAATAAACACATCATATTAGATATTTCAATGTATAGTTACAATATCAACTTATTTGAACAGTGAATTGTGAGCTGTGTATAGGTTTCTTTGGTCAGTTGCAACCACTATATATTATACTCCAATTTCAACAATTAACTAACATCATTATTCATATTAATTCCTAAAAGTACATATTCATATTCTTTAGGGCCCTTATTTTATTCGAATCCCACATATTGTGTATACTGAGAGTAAGCTCCTGATTGCTTGGCAATAGGTGCTCGTGTTACATGATCCGGAAGATCGAACGCATCAACAAGTTCCTTTGCAATATTCCTCACTTGGAAACTTAGATACTCTGCTAGTTTGTGGATTGCCTGTGAAATGCAAAAAACATCATTCAGCAGTATTTAAGATTATAATGTTGACAAGAGTAAGGTCTACATCCTAAATCTCAGATTAAAACTAGTGTTTCTGTTGCAGCTTATGAAAGGTTAAAAAGTGATTGCCAACACAAAGAATTTCACTAATCTCAAATCATGTTTTCCTTCTTTCGCAGTTAGAAAAATGTTAATTTTTGAAAAGATTGTAATAATTTTGTTTCAAAGTAAAATGTGTATGTACCTTGGCTTTGTTGGGAGCCACATAGTCAACATTGCGGTAGGTTCCGATGTCATTCCATATTCGATCCAGCGCATAAAGATCACATACAAGCTTCAGAGCAGCTTGAGAGCTTGGATCAGGACAGCTGATGCAGATATAGGCCAAGTTAAAATAGCGCACAATTTTGCAGATAAAGGAGATACAATTAGACAAATACTAGGAACTAGGAAGCACCTCTGCACGGCTTCGATGAATTTAGCGAGAACAACTGACTCAATATGAGATTCTGCAAGTGTCAATAGATGATTTAAGCATCTATTCCATGCACCAAAGTCCCCAAGAGATTTTGAGTGCTTTCGAAGTCGTACAGCAACACTTTGAAGTAATCTAGATGTTCGGTACTGCAAAATTCAAAATCAAAATAAGTTGTTTGTGTCAGCACATAATATATTTAATCCAAAGTTAAGGAATCAAGAAAAAACTCACTCTGAAAGCATCCAATTGAAATTTAGAATCTCGTAGATGGTCTTCGCCTTCCCACCTAGCGGTAACCGGATTTGGCTGCGACAGATAAGTATTCATGGAATCTCTCAAGTAGTTCCATGTCACTGCCAATGTCCCTCCTTTGAACTTTCTCTGGTATTGTTTCAAAAGATCGGCTGCAACCTTTATTTTTAAAGGAAAATCAAAACCTATTACTTACCTCACTTGAAATAAAAAAAAATACAAGAACCAAACACACTAAAATACACATTCTGAAGTTGTAAAATTTCAGCCTCCATCAAACAAAGAGATGCAAAATATTCGTCAAGGTTAGAGTAGTATTTAGAATCAAAGTAAGGGCCAAACAATTGCAGCTATCCTCTATTGCTCTGTTATTTGCTCAACGTTCACTAATGATTTGTTCACTATTCTCCACAGTCTACACTGAGGTATAAATAGTAGAACAATGCAAAAATATAGTTTTTTGTTTAGTAAGGAAAGCAGCATCAAGAACAGTCATAAATTAATAGCTGAATTCTGATGATAATGACCATCAGATTGTAACATATCAACAGTCTGGTTATAAAAGTCTCTATGAAAAGTGATATAATGTGGACTTAGACAATAACCTGTTGAAGAAGAACTGTGTTGTCTCCTTCAAATGTCTGGAAAATGTCATGATCATTCCTCAAGGTACCAAACCGATTTACAGCAGCATAACCATGGCCTCCGCAGGCTTCCCTACAGATGCTGAGTGACTTTGCGGTATATGATGTTACATAAGCCTTTAGACCTGCCGAGAGAGCATGGACATCTGCAACTAATTCTTCATCATGAGACTTCTTCATTTGAGCGTATTTCTCCACTAAATTTGTAGTGGCAAAATGAAATGCATAAGTTGAAGCCAGCATGGGCATAAGCTTATGCTGATGAGACTGGTAGTCTAGAATAGTGACTTCAGGTTGGTTTGGAGGTCCAAATTGCTGACGAAGTAGAGAATATCTTATGGCAATTGTGGCAGAAACCTTGAGGACACTTACAGAAGAATATGCAAGGCCTACCCTACCACCAACAAGTTCCCCAAGAGTCGCACCAAACCGCTTATTCACCGAAGGAAGGCTACTCGTGTACTTTCCGTCACGCGAGACATCTCCAAATCGGTTTAGAAGGTTGTCTCGAGGAATTCTCACAGAGCGGAATCTCAGAGCTCCATTATCAACACCATTAAGACCAACTTTATGACCACAATCATGTATCTCAATTCCGGGAAGTGTTTGATGGGTCTTCATATCCCTTATTGGAACTATGAGAGCATGAACACCCATATCAGAAACTCCTTTTGTGTCATAAGTAGGTAACTTCAACCTGGCAAACACAGTGGCAAACTTGCCATGCACCGCTGCATTGCCAATCCACCATTTGATGGCACCATCATTTGGAGTGTCAATGATAAATTCATCAGTGATCGGATCAAAGGTGGCAACAGTTTGAAGGCCCTGCACATTTGAACCTTTTTATGGACAAAAGAAGTAACAAGCAGATTAGAGATGCGTACCCTGACATGTTTCAGAAAACTTAATTAAGCGCTTATTGAATAAGGTCCCGTTTGGATAAGTAGATTAATTAAACGTGTTAATCATATAAGTGATTATGTGTAAGCTATTTCTATACCAATAGATAAACTAAACGGTTTTCACATAATCTATAAGTTGTTTTCATAAGCTCTCCCAAACAATCCCAAAAGTCAATAGATAAGCTCAAATAAGTCAATTCAAACATGTCCTAAATACTTATTGCCTTGACGTTTAAATATAAGCTGTTTCTATAATCAAAGAGAAAACTAGATTAAGTTGTTTTCATTTAAGTTATAAATTACTATTTTCATAAACTATTTAAGAGAGCTTATTGAAAAAGCTTAATATATCATATGAACATCTCATAATCTATTTTCAGAAGTTACCCTAAACACTTGTACAAGCTCAAGCCCAAATAAGCTCTTCCAATCGCAAGTTGGCAAAAATCAAAGACTTAAGCTAGGAAACAATACAAAAAGAAGCAGAAAGGAAATTACCATGGTGAAGCTCAGTCATAGCAAAACAACCAGGGTAGTCCAAATTGTCAATACCATCGAAGTACTTATCCTTATGCTTCTGCGTCCCCAAATTAAGAACAGAACCACCCCAAAGACTACATAGAGTGAAACCATTCATCAAAAAAAAAATACCAAAAAAAAAAAACAATTTTGACATTACCCAAATGAAAGAAATGTATGAAAGTACCTATATTGAACACCCATTTTAATTCCAAGTGACATATCAACACTACCAACAGCTTCAACAATAGCGAAATACTTAGCAGGATCATGAACTACATAATGAAGTGGTTTAATTCCAGCTTCTCTAACAAGGCCCAAAAGCTGATTCATACATAATTGACGATGATTATCTTTGGAAATCTCAACTGGGGTTTGAAGGTGAGGATTAGCGTTGAAGTAATCGAAAACTTTGTCTTGTATATCTCTGTGTTTCCCTCTCATGTAACCTGAAAGAGAAATCGCGTCTACGATCAGCTTCCCACGACTGCACGTTTCCATCTCCACTTGGTTCCATGTGTTTCTCACGAGATGAGGATTAGGGTTTAGGTGAAGGATTAGTCTCTCGATTCTTCTCTCTGCTTCGGATTCTGATTTATCGTTGAATTTTGATTTTGATGTTGGTATTTGCATTTTTGTGATTTGTTGTTAAATTAGAGTAAAATTGAAAAAATACTTCTATTTTCAAATATGATGATCATATAATATATGTTCATTTTGGAATATGCCTATGGTTTTTATTTTAATTTTTTTAGTTACGGTAAGTTTTGGTAGTGACGAAACGGCGTGTATATCCACATCTGTGATGATACGATGACGTGGCTTTTAAGTAATAATTAATGAGCCGTGGCGACTAAGGATATATTAACTTCTCGGACGCGACTTCCGACGTGTTCCTTTCGCTATCTAGTAACCATATCTACGATTTCATAAAGAAATGGTGTTATATTATTACATTTACTAATCTGCTTCGTCCGATTTAATTTCATAATGAGATGGTTTGAAACTGAATTAGTGAATTTTCTAATTTTTCAATCTCAACATCAATGGCTGAGATTGGTTACTATAAAAAAATTGTGAAATATTTTTATGCATCAAATTTGGATCTATTACAAAGATCTCAAAACAAATCATATCACTTTGTTTAGTTTATCTTGTGATAAATACATTCCATTTTATTTGCATTGTGGTTAACTTGTGAAAACTGGAATGTAGCGGGTTAATTCAGTGGTCGAATTGGAAGGACTATTCATTCTGTCCCGTGACAGGTTTGCGGGTCAATCCATCAAAATATTGTTTTTATTTTTTAACATTTTAAAAAGTAATAAAGATAATCATTAACTAATAAAATCAATGACAAAACAAAATCACTATTAATATAAAAAAAATATTAAAATAAATTTATCATTATTAAACAATTTCAAATAAATGTATTTCAGCTTGCTAATATATAGAAAATTATAAATACGTAATAATTACTATGAATATTAATTCTCTATTTTAAATACAAAAATATATATCTTAACTTCTATAATCTATTAACGGTTATGTTATTTAATGTTTTGTTATTCTACATATAATTCATATCTTTATTAGTATTTATAGTATAAGTTTGATATCTAAATGCTTGGTATATTTTACTTAACTCATAGTAAGAAGATGGGAAAGTATAGGCGCCACTTAGGTTAAATAAGTGTTTTCATAAAAATTTGGTTTTTTTTTTGCATTTTTCTACTAGTGTTGCTTTGCTTCGCCATTTTAGCACCGCGTCGTTTGATTTTTCATCTTGTTATATGGTTAATTTGATTCATATTGAGAGATGAATTTTATTAAAATCAAGTCAATAATTTGATTATCAATACTACAAATCTGAATATACGAGTATTCCAATCATTTCGATTATTATATTCGTAGATATTTTGTGATTTTACGTTATTAACTCGAGTGTTATGAATTTGATCAGAGATTAATCTTTCTTTTTCTAAATTTAGCGACATTGAATTTGTATTGTTTTCAATATATACCATCAATTTGATTGAATAAATATTTCTTTTAATAAAAAAAATGTACATCGTTTAAATTTTAGTATTAATATATATATATATGTTATATATTTTAAAATTTTGTATTCTGAAAATATTGAATTGTTACGGGGCTTTCTATAATTATTGTGTTGATTAAGTTTAACTTGAAAAAAAAAAAGCTGAATGTTAAAGGTAAGTTTGTTTAGAAAAATGTGTTATTAAAATAAGAAATTGCCTTTATAACAATATAGATGATTAAGTTAATTTTTTTTTTTAAAACAAAACTATTTAAATTAAATTCCAAAATTATGAATTGACTTTATTTATAACGGTGTAGATATAGATGTTGGTAAATAATGTAAATAAAAATGTTATTTGGACACACATATAAGTGATGAAAATGAAAAGATAAAGAGAAAATGATTAATTGAATTAATAGAAACAAAAAGATGTATTTAAATCTCATTGCTTTTAATGCAAAAGTAATTAAAAAAAGGAAAATATTTAGTAGACATTTATATATTTATTTATACCTACCGAAAAACTTATTTTGATTAATTCGGAAATGTTAAAATAGTAATAAAAAAATGAATTTAAATTGGTAAAATTGTAAAAAAAAAAAAAATCAAAGGCGTGTTTAGTATTTTAAAAAACTTGTGGGGGTATAGGTAAAAATGTGGAGATACAGGGTGAAGCCATCAAAATACTGATACAAATCCTGTTGGCATGGGCAGTGTAATAAATTGGGCGGGCGTAACCCTTTGGGTCCAGTTACGGACTAGTCTTAGATCGATTGGGCTTTTGATTCGGTCCAAATTTTAGAATTCCGCGCCGCATAATTCAAAACTGTAGTTCAATTCAAAGTCGAAAAAATCACGGTGAGGCGGGCCAACATTAACCCTCCCGCGCCGCGAATCTCTGGTTTTTTAGATTTTCCCGATTGCCATGGCATCCATGTCTCTTAATCATCACCACTTTTCCCTCCATTCTCTTATTTTTTATTCTTTCGTGTAAAAAAAAACCTCTTATTATCTTTGTTTTTTTCTTTTCAAATTCTTCTATTTTCCCCAATACTTTCCTTTCCTTTCTCTTCCTTGCGAATAGGGTTCCGCAGTTATTCAGTTAGGGTTTCAACTTTAAACTCTCTTTAGATCTAATTGATGGAAAGCCAAGACAATTTCACCGACGGGGTTTTCAAAACCCGTTCCGCTTTAACGGACATGACTAATCTTCCATCAAAAAGGCCGTTATCTTTGATTTCCGGCGACGATAGGGTAGATAATTTAGTCAAAAAGAAACGTCAGTGCAATGATATTAAGGGGAAAAACCTTTGTTTCGAGTTACCATTTTGCGGCGATAATTCCTCGTCTCAAGAACCGAGCTTACCCAGTGGTGGAACAGATGATTCCAATGATAGTTTTGTTGGAAGACATTCGAATGAAGGGTTTATCGATCGGGCAGTTGATATTGATGAAAGGGAACGTTGTGTTGTTGAAAATTTAGGATCGGATAAATGTGCAGGTGGGGTTGTGGAACCACGAATTGTATCTTGTTCTAATTTTCCAGGATTGGAACGGTGTGTGAATTCGGATGCATCTGCTGGTGTTGGTGTTGATCTTATAAAAAATTGTACTTGTTCCTTTTGCTCAAAAGGTATATATTTTTTTTTTTTTACATTACGATTTCCGTTCATGTTTTTTGTTCTCAAATTATTAAAATGTTGCATTTTTTTGTATGATGTGTTTGTGTTTTTTTTTTGTCTTATATTGTTATTAAATGGTTGTTGTTAATTTATGTTGATTACTAGCTGCTTATATCTGGTCGGATCTTCATTATCAGGATGTCAAGGGTAGACTTACTGGTAAGTTGTTATAGAAAAAATTTCAAACACTTTGCACGTTATATATTAAATTATCTTAAAGTTTTTCGACTATCAATTTGGTTTGTTTTTGTTTTTGTTGTTTAACGATTTTATTGTAAACTTGTTGCTAGCTTTAAGGAAGAGTCAGAAGGAAGCAAGATTGGTGGTCCAAAAATTTTCTGGAATAAACGATACTCATACTATCATAAATCAACAACAAGGTGGCATTGATCCATCCAATTTAGAATCGACTCTTATGCATCAGTGGAAATCTCTGTTTGTTCATATGGAAAACATATTGGGTCATGAAAGTAGGCAACTTGTGAGTTTCTGTGATATCACTTGTATATAATATTTCAAAATTTAATAATTTGTCTATTGTTGACTGCCATTTCCATTTTAGTTTCAAAATCAAATTTTCTGGTTTTTATATAAATAATTTTTACACTATCCATTTTCCATACCGCGGTTCACTTCCCTGAAAGAAAGCCATGAGTATTATTTTCAAGGTTTTATATACTTCACAATGCGAAAAATTGCCATCAGCTAAGGTTAATGCGACCTCAATCGCAGTACTATCATAAAAACCTTAATGTTGCCCTACAAATCAGACACATATTTTTGCTTATCAGTTGAAACTTTTTTTGCATATGGACCCCAACCTCTTTGAAAACTATTTCTTAATATTTTTGGCTCATATTATGTTTTATTATTATGATATGTTGTGAACTTTGGCTTCACTGATTTGATCCCTGGTTTGTTGTATTCATTGTGTTCCTTAATGATTTGAGTAATTTCATTCTGCTGCTTTTAGGAATCAAGCTTTGAATCTCTAAAAGACTTAAGAGAGAGCTGCAAGAATGATCTTGAGTTGTCTAACACCAGCAATTCTGGCAATCATTAGTGTATGGATGCCTTTTATGATTGTAAGATTACTATGCACACCAGTCTATTAGTCCGTAGTTTCAGTTATATGCATATGTAGATTTTTACTGTATCTTTTGTGAATTCGGTGCATTGTAGAATACCTGGAAGTATTTGTGTAGATTTGTCACATCAACCGTTTCAATTGGTTCTAGTATGAACAAAATCAACCTTCCTTGGAGGAAAATGTTTATGGGCTTTGTTGAATGTTCCTAGAGGTACTAAACACTAAAGGATGACATTATGACAATGCTGCTTACTTTTCAAATTATTTGGTTGATGGGTTGTTTAATCCCAGGATTGGTTTCATTGACTTTTTAGCTACGGCAAATTTTGGACTGTCTTAAATGACGAGTGGTTCATTAACTTGAACAGGTGGTGCATTGGGTATGCGAAATGTTTTTTGAATGTCATCTTTTTAGGCTGAATGAATGCATGGATTTTCTTGTGGTTGTGGATTTCCCATTTCATGAGAGCTAAATACCATTTGTCATGGGATATTTTGTTTGGGCATGGACGATATTTCTCTCTTGGGGTCATGCACCTGATTATACTTAATGATAGCAGTAAGGCGCTGTTGATCAACAATATATTGATATTAAAATTCCATTTTGTCCAATTCACAAATATATTGCATTATCCTTTTTCTGTTATACGGTTGCAATGTATACTTTTTTCTATTATGTCGAATTCAACTATACATGTTCAATAAGTCACATTCACTCAATCTGTATATTTAATATATCCAATTGGTGTGAAAGACTAAGATTCGATCTCCACATAACACATCTTTAGAAGGACAATGAGCTTTGAGTGTGCCTAAATCTTGGTAGATTAATTTCTCGTAACCAGCTTGAAGGGTTTAAGCTTGTGGATATTTATGTGGTTCCTAATAAGGAGCCGAAAACCTTAGCAAAGACGAGTTATAAAAGAAATTTTGTATCCCTCATTTCAACATGATAAGGAAGTGCCACTCGTTGCTTTGTAAACTCTTGCTCTTTTTCAACAAGTTCTAGTACCTGTTGATCCTAAATTATTGCATTTTTTTAACCTGCTGCAGGGATGGCTCATGGTTCCAATGCCCTATCTTTATGTCTGATAAACAAAAATTCATCTCATTGGCTTTTATAAACAAGACCACATATTTTAAATTTTGCTTTAGGTTTCACTAACTAATTAGAATTAATGGGTCGGTCTTGATCAGCTCAACTGGACCTTCCTATCTATTTACCTGAGTTGATATAATTTTTTGGTCAGCACCAAGTTGATATATATGATAATAAAATGCAACATCCTCTAGTTCCTCATGGGCCATGTGATCGAGTCCTACGGATATGTTTGAAAACAAGGAAATGGTAAAATAGTTAAAAAAAATGTTTTTGGAGTTATTTATGATGAATAGTTGGACGACAAGATGTACCCAGTAAAGCTTTAAATTTGTGTTCCACAAATTAAAATGTTAAAGAGGAAATGATTAGTTGGACTCCTATCTCTTGTCAAACTTTTAAACAACGAAATTATTTTGATATATCTATTTATTTCATTTCATTTTATGTCTTCACAAGCTCCTTTGATATACTCCTCCATCTGACAGTCACATTTAAGAAAAGAATTTGTAAAGATTGTTAATTTTAGTTTCAAATGTAATTTAATTTCTTTTTTTCAATTGCATCCTCTAATTTATATTATGTATATCACTTTTAATTTATTGTTTCTTCAGTTTGCATTTATGATATTTTGAATATATGAATAATTATTAAGGATAATTTGATAAAATCAATATTATCTATCATATATCTTTTTTTTAATTTATATAAAATTGTCAAATGCGATAATTATTTTAGAAAGAAAGAATTATATACAAAATTTTATAAACATATCTTTTGCTCTAAGTAATGTATACTCTACTAGGGAAATCTTAAATTCTAAAAAAATAAAAAATAAAGTACACATGGTTATTTTAATTAGTAGTGGGTTTTCCAAAATCAAACCCAAAATTTAGAGTAATATAGTCGGAACTTAATTCATGGTTGACGTAAATCAAAGCTTATAGGAAGAACAAATATATTGGAATGCAAATCAAAGCTGGAATTTGGACCCACAAGAAGAGGGCAGAATCAAACTTCAGGCATAAAAACAATTTGGTCAACATATGTATTATAGTCAACATAATTATTAATTATGTTAAATAAATTTTTTCTGTTAATTTAACTTTTACTTTTTACGTCCTAAAATAATTCACTCATTTAATCATTTTAATTTATTATGAAAAATATATAAACAAAAGAGAGAAATATAATTTTGACTAAATTATCTTGATTAAGTATTGGTTTATTATCAATGTCATAATACATAATAAAAATATTATACTGAAAATGATGTAAATAATATTAATTTAAATTACAATTGAAAAAAAAGTATTAAAAATTAAAAGTATCAATTATTTCGAGGAGTGGAAGAAGTAAGGTGGTATTCAATAGTTTACTTTCACTAAAATACCCTGAAACTGTTATAGTAACATCTGCCGACAGTAATCCTCCATTGAAAGTTCCACGAGAAAGCCTGGACGACATCATTTTTGGTTGAAGTGAAAGGTTAACACCTGGATTGATCAAACAAACATAAAATATGAAGCAAACTTCTATTTCAGAAAAATATGAAAAACAATTTAAATATGGATGAAACTTAGTTGTTGCTTGTGCAGTTCACCAATTATATATATAACATGCCACATGGATTAAACTTTTATATTAAATTTAAATTTGTTGTGTTTATAACATGCCTCGTGCTAGAAAATATGATTGGAAAACAAGAAAATGATCGGAATTACACCTAAGTTTTGTACATTAGATATTATAACAGGAAATAACAAACGTGTAACTGTTAATGGACTTTCTTTTGTGCAACAATAGTTCTTAAATAATCTTCAAGTGGATTTGGTGTTATAAAATATAAGCCTTGTAGCATGGTTGTTACAAACTATGTACCTGTTTAGATTACCTTCAACAACCTCGACAGACACAAAAGTGATAAGGGCTGCTCCAACATATCGAATTACTGACTAAGGGATTAATATATGGAAGCTTAGGAGTAGTCCAATGCAAACCAAAATTTCTGATGTCAGTACAACTTGCCTGCAAGTACATGCCAACCCATCAAGGAAAGATCTAACAATTGAGAAAATAAAAGGGAAAAAAATGTCAAATAGACTCATCCGAAAGAAATATGACACAAATTTCAGCAGAGACATTGTTTTGATGATTAACAAATGCATTAAACTCAAGCATTGTAAATATTTGATCAAGTGATGCAATAAATTATTTAATCTTGCTATCATTAGAATAACTATTAGAGAATTCTAAATATATTTTGAAAATTCCCCTAACGAATTTAATGTAAACGTGTGAGGTTTTCATTTAAAAATGAGATGAATATAAAGTGATTTATATTTGAAAATATATACGTAAGTGAACCGAACAATAAATTTTAATATAAAAATCATGTTTAATTTCAAGCTATAATCAATTATGAAAGTAAAATCAATTCTACTCGAGAATAACTAAATATATCAAAATCAAATTTAAATTTCAAAAATCAATTGTGGTTTCTCAAAATGTGGAACCAAACAATTTTAAATTAAATTTTGTTATTTTTGACAAACAAATTTTAGGCTAAATTGCACCCGTAGTCCCTTAACTTAATTCAGTTGACGTTTTAGTCATTTATCTTCTTTTTTTTTCTTTCCGACTTGGTTCTTTATTCTTTATTTGATGTTGTTAGAGATGAAAATATGAGTTTATTTAAAGATTTAAGTTATGAATTTGATGAAACTTGCATTATATTGAGGATGATAATTAATTTTATGGGTTTTGTTTAAAATTTTTGATGAATTTTTGCAAAAAAAGAAAAAGATAACGTTGTCGACATTTTAAAACATAAAAGACCAAATTGTCACTTAAAATTAAAATAAAGGACCAAATTGGGAAAAAAAAAGATAAAGAACTAAAACGTTAACTGAAATTAAGTTAGGGGATTACAGATGCAATTTAGCCCAAATTTTATAACAAACTTCAAATCTAAATGGCGTCCCTAATTTAGAAAAGACAAAGTTTTAATTCTATATAATTAAACTACAATCAATAACTTTAAGAGTAACTAATATTAAAGTTAAATTACTTTTTTATTTAATGATTATGTTGGATCGATAGTGTAATTCTATTTACAAAATATATATATATATATATATATATATATATATATATATATATATATATATATGCTAATTTAAGTCAAGTTTAGAAAATAAAACTATACATCTATATCTATCTTTTATTTGATTATTTGACAAGATTCAAATTTGATGCTTTTTTAAGAATGATGTCAATTTTATTATCATGAGAAAAAGTAAATAAAATTTTAAACCTAAAATTATCATGTATCACTATATTTAAATATGATTAAACATTACGTTAATTTTATTTAGACCATAAAACCTTATTATTTGTATTTTATAAAAAAAATAGTTTTCTTTGTGATAAAAAATAAATAGTTTAATTGTCGCATCTTCATACCAAAAAATAAATATTTAATTGGGCCAATTCATATTAGCCCATAGTACGACGAATCGGGCCGTTGCGAAAATCTGGCCCATAGTGACAAAGATACTAGGGTTTCTGGAATTTGATTTAAAACGTGTTTTTTATTGTTTAAAACGAAAATTAAAACAAAGTTAAGGTTTTTGAAGATTTTTTAGTGAAGGCGATTCTTAACAAACCCTAAAGATGCAGAACGAAGACGGACAAATCACTGAGCTCTACATTCCTAGGAAATGGTATGCATACACTTTAATAATTTCTTTTTTTTGTTGAATTGTTTATGAAATTTGAATTTTTGTGTGGATTTGGTTCAGTTCTGCTACAAACAGATTGATAACTGCGAAGGATCATGCTTCCGTTCAGATCAACATTGGTCATTTGGATGAATCCGGTGTATACAATGGTCACTTCTCCACTTTCGCCCTCTGTGGCTACACTCGCGCACAGGTCTTTTTTTTTTCTTTTCTATTTTCTATTTTCATTATTATTAATTGATTTACGAGAGTTTGTTAATTAGGGTTTTGTATCATATTCTTCAAATTTATTTAAATTATGTGGATGTGGATTTAATTGTTAATTTGCTGTGTTATGTATTATTCATTCTTTGATTGTCATTGTGTTATTTCTAAACATAATTTCAATTAGCTTGAAACTAAAAGGGTTCATTCTGTTTCTTCTAATGGTGTTTTTCCATCTTTTTTTTTATAAAAAAACCTTTTTGGGGGAGAATTTTGGTTTTTTTTCCTTCTTAATTGCCCTGTATTTCTCTCCCTGGGGCTTCTAGCACTTAAGTTGGTATTTTATATATTAGGTTGTCTTGTTTTTCATATTTGGAGATAGATAGATGGGTATTTCCTTTCTAAAATTTTCAAATTAATACTTTTGTTTCTATACAAATTATGCTTCTTGTTCAATACTGAACTGAAGAATAAAATGGCAGATGAAATTGACAGCAATTTCATTGCGTGAATTTAGTGTAAACTTGTACTGATCTATTCAACTATACTAGATGATAGTTATAATCATCGTTCCCAATAAGAGTATGTCAAAGTAAAAGAAGCTTAAATTGAAAGTAACAAACATTATCAACTTTTCTAAGAAAAAACACTAGCTAGTAGCAACTGAAAATTGTTAAGTTGCAATTGTTTTCATTCTTTAGTAACATATTGAAGTATCTGCTTTTTGTTTCTGTTGAGTGACTAAATCACGACTTGATCGAAAATTGTAGCATATTGAAGTAGGGATATAGGGATGAACAATATATATAAATACTTTCTGTACAATATTGTATTATGATTCTTGTGTGCCCTTGAACATACTTTAATGTTCTATTGATGCACCTTGATGATTTCATGTTCTGTCTTTTATTTCCAGGGAGATGCTGACAGTGGACTTGATCGATTGTGGCAGAAAAAGAAAACCGAAATTAAGCAGTAAATGAGATGATCACATCTCTGTTTGCTATGTTTTGAGTTTAACTTTTTCTAGAGATATTGGATAATTTTGATCGATGCATTGCTAGAGATATTGGATTATTATTATCTATGTATTGCTAGGGATGTTGGATTATTTTTCTCCAGTATTGCATTATCTGTTTTGAATTTCCTTTTGCCACCAATGGTTTCGTTTAAAGTAGGGTTAGAACTATACAGTGCATTATCTATTTCTCTTTCCACCTTGTAACCAGCAAAACAACTGTTATTCCACCAACTCTACAAAGTGAACAACCAAAAAAAATCAAAAAAATATTATTTTTTTTATAAATAAGAGTATAAAAAACAGCCTTCGTGTGTGCACTAAAGAAATTAAAATTTTATTTCAGTGTTGACCAAGAAATTGCAAGAAATCGTAGGTAAACAAATTAAAATATATCACGTATACACTACTGTAAAATCTAAAATTCTAAAAAAAATTAATAAAGTACACACGCTTATTTAAATTAATAGTGGGTGTACAATTTTACAAAAACAACCTAAAATTTAAGGTAATATAAATTTAGTGTAATATAGTCGGAACTGTATTCATGGTTGACATGTAAATCAAAGCTAATAGGGAGAACAAATTAATTGATTTATTTGTTCCGAAAAGAAATGCAAATCAAAGCTGAAATGTGGACCCACAAGAAGAAGGCAGAATCAAACTTATTTGTCATATATGCATTATAGGTAAATCTTTTCAGTTAGTTTGGTTTGGTTTATATTTGTTTTGCACATACTATTTGTTTCTTCTATTACTTCCGTCAACTATCCATGGAAAAGTGTCCTTCTCAATATTCTTTCAGTGATCCTTCCGATGATAGCCCTCTATTTCATGCATTATGTTATTTGACAAAAGTCACCTTGGGAATCCTTAGTGCTTTGTACATCAATCCATTAGTTTCGTCATTCATTTCATATGCATATGCCCACCAGTGATTTTTTTACTGAATCCTTTGTGAATTCAATGTAAACGTGTGAGGTTTTACTTTGGACATTGATATAGTTTTTATTAAAGGAAAAACAAGAGAAAAAAGGTTAATGATTTTATGGCTTTTAGCTATAATTAGTGCATGTTTGGTTATATTTTGAGGAATATTGATTTTGAATTAATTAATTTTATAAAATTAATTTTATTTAAAAATAAATTAAATATAAAATAATTTATATTTGTATACATATATGTAAAGAACAATAAATTTTAGTATAAAAATTATGATTCGACTTTAAAACTATAAATCATAATTTCAAACTATAATTAATTATAGAAGTATAATCAATTCTACTTTAAAGCAATTAAATATATTAAAATCAATTATATATTTCTAAAATCAATCGTGGATGCTCAAAACGTAGAACCAAACATAAACTTAGTCCTTTAGTCAATTTTTTTTTTTTGTTCTAAGTTAATTTTAACTTTTATATTGGTATAAATTAGTTATCGTAATGTAGAGGTTGATATAGGATGAAGTTATTTTCAAGAGTTTTAGCGCAATTATATTCTACAGTTGGTAGTCGAGAACTAAGTTGAGATAGATTTATGTTATCTCATCCAAATCTATATAAATACATCATCAAAACCATATACATCCACCATCATTGCTTCCAATATTGACAAAATGTTCAATCACTTCTAACATTCCACATTTTCTGCTCAAAGAAGAAAGAGATGCAAATTTGACTGTGTTTTACACAAAACACACTAGAAGGATTATTTTTTCAAAGATAATATCTACATGCATAAATAGAAGTTATTTATCATTCCTTTGTTGGATAAAAATGATATTATGTTCAACCTATAATTCTATGATATTTGTTTGACGAAAAATTAACAAATTTTGAGGTATCCCAAATATTTACACATATCACATTTAAAAAAAATTATTTGTGACAAAAATTATTATTTTGTTGCAATCATGTAAATGTTTTCCTCTTGTTTTGAAAATACAAAAAAATAGTGTTAACACATAAAAATATTTATACATTAACTCATTATTTGAATGCATATCATAAAATATATTAATACATTAACGCATAAACATCTTTCTCTCAAATGTTACAAGGACAAACAAAATTAATATAAATAATGTTCCCTCAAATGTTACAAAATTTCAAACACGAGTATTTTATTAATTCACTAATTAGTACAAATATCTCCAAGTAAAAATATCATTATATTTGCATTTATATCCATTCATGAGTAGTTAAACTGTCTATTTATTTTACAATCGCGTTAAACTATCCACCTCGTGTCCGGAATATGATTTATTCGTAAATATGTACCGGCAAGAATTTGTGTAAATAAATCGCCAAAGCCCTACGCATCCACCGTGATAGCCTCTAACATTCCTCAATCAGTCTATTTGGTAAGCAATTTGGCCATAGGCACTGCATAGCGTTCCTCACTTTCAAAGGAATCTAAATGGACCACAAACTTATCCAATCACTTTCAACTTTCCTTTTGTCTTTATCAACCAATCATTCAACACAAACCCGAAATATACCCCAAATCAACCGTTATTTCCAAACTTGTTATTTCCAAACTTGTTATTTCCACAAACTTGCATCTCTTGGAGAAAATATACCCCAAATCAACCGTTATTTCCACAAACTTGTATTTTCATCAAATAAGAAGTATATATTAGTTAAAGAGGCTGAAAATTGCAATGATAGTTTTAGAATTCGTGGATTATTTTCATATCTAAGTTGTGGAAAAATATTTGAGTGGTCAAAATATTTTAAAAATAAGATTTAGACACAAACATGAAAATATATATTATTACAATATTATAATAAAGTGAAAAACTGAACTAAACTTTATTAAAGATCAAAATACACTATTTATACTATTGGTTTTGAGTTTTAAAAACTGTTTCAATTTATGTCACCGAAGATATTGCTGAGTCGCGAATTAGGTTGTTCCCTTTAAGACGTTTCACGATACTGCCCAAATTGTGCAAGACAGATTATCAACCACGAAGTCCCTCACGATAAACCAGCCCAGACAAATTGTATTAGAGTTCTACTGCACCGTAGAAAACCGTTCTAGAATTACACCCTCAATATGACAGTTAAAGTCACTCTCAATATGACGATTAAAGTAACTCACAATATGGTATTATCATCACTCATAAATCAAAAGGATTACAGTTCAAAAAACCGCTCTAAAAGACTACGACATAAAAACCGCTCTAAAAGACTACGACACAAAAAACTGCTCACAATGGTATTAGGACCACTAAAAAATCGATGAAACTACGACATAAAAATAGCTCTAAAAGGATTCTAAAAATCAAAGGAACTACGGCATAACAACCGCTCTAAAAATCGAAGGGACAACGATATAAAACTGCTCATATAGAAAAGAGAAAGTTGGGAAATCATCCAAATTTAGTATACTTTTCACAGGAGTTTGAAACTCATTATATAGTGATTGAAGCAAACCCACGTATGTTTTCTATCCAATCCTTTAAAACCATAAATTTATGGAGTTGAAAACTACTCAATTTTTTTTATAGTTTTTCAATGTGGGACTTCAACAATTTTTAAATTCACACGTTAATCAATTATCTGATACATATCATTTTATTTATTAAATTTGAAAAATATACATCATTTAATTCTTTTTGTTTTCTAACTTTTTTTTTTCTTTCATGTCGAATACTAAATTTTTATTGAAGAGCTATTATCAACCTTTAAAACCAGATGATACACCAAATTAATATATCTAGGATTATGCCTAATGACCACTCCTAAAATAATTTGCTTAAAAAAAATATTTTTCAAGACTCGATACTATAGTACAATATCTAGGCTGGCATGGCCAGAGTGTGACTAGCATTTTTATTAAGTAATAAAGGAACAAGAAGAAAAGACACATAAATTTGATGTGAAAAAAGTTTTGAAGAAAAAAAAAACATAAGGGTTAAAAAAATTCATTGATATTTTTTTATAATTATGTTTATAGGCACAAATTATCAACTGGTATTTAGTTATGATTAATTTTCGTCGGAGAATATGTTAGACACCAAGTATGAGATCTCATTTCAAATTGAATTTTCTATATCTAAGACTTAAATATCAATCATAGTAATCGATTAAATCACTGGTTAATTAATTAGATTAATATCATAATCGAATAATTTGACAAATTTATGAATCCATTCAATAAAAACATATAATATAATCAATAAGCATTTCAGAAATTGAGAGCTAGTATATGATAGTGCTCAAAATACAATTTGCTTAGAACTAGAATTTTATATTGAAGTGTTACAGGAGTTACAACACAACATACGATAGAATTGCAAATAATTGATTAATGTAGTGGCTATATATAATAATCTATTTTGGATAACCTCAGAAAGTGATCCATCGTGGACGTCGTGTTTCTTCATATTGTGATTTTATAATTGCATGCTTAATTGCTCATGAACACAATTATATGCTATAATTAGTGAAGGCTACTAAATATATTGTATTAATTTTTGCCATGATATCTAAAAAATAATTAAAAAAAAAAAAAAGTCTAGCATGCTGCAGGTGACTTGGATTTCAAATGAAATGTATAAAATTTTAGTTCACTTATAAAGAACTATTTCATTGGGTTGTTAGATTAATCATATCTGGCACTCATGTCAATGTCGTTTTCTCAAGCTTAATCCAATAAATACATCAGAGTCATCACCTATACGAAAATGTAGTAGATGACGCACATAATAATATTTTTTTTTATCAATATGCACATAATAATATTTAAAAGGATTTTTCAAAGGAGTCCAATTAAGCCCAAAAAATAAAACTAAATGAAAAATAAAACGACTGGGCCGGAAGTCCATACAATCAACGAGCAAAACTTGGCCTAGTTGAGCAGGTGGCGGGTGTTCATATAAAATAAAGTGAGACCTATACTCACAAGCAATAGAAGCAAGGTTTTAATGTTTGCAACTTTAAGTGTAATTTTGTAATGAAAAATTGAATTGACTTTGTATTTAAATTTTCTTAAAAATTAATCTACAAACTTAATTTTACTTCAAATCTACATTTAATCAAAAATAACTTAATATGCTTTTGAATTTTTCATTTCATAGATAAAAAATACAAAAGCATATTAAAGAATTCTTGTAGTATTAATTGATGAAATGATACTCAAAGTTATACATTTAACTCATAAAACTAGAAATTATTTTTCTAAAAAAAAATATTTATAGTTTTAAACTTTTAAAACGTGACTTTAAGACTCGTATTAACGAGACCTATAAAACAATTCATAAACTAAGAATTTATTTTGTTTGACTAAAACAAATTTATGGAAGAGATGAAGTGATGCATGTGAGGTGGAGATTATAAATGATAACAGAAGACGTGGCAGTAGTTGGTCCGATGCGAGAAGGAGGCCTTTGAAAGTGATATCTACGTAAGAGTGGACGTGTGAGCACGTCAAATAAGGTCCCATTCAATTAAGCAGGTCCACTTACACACGATGGAATCGAATAAGACTTTTTTTCTATATTTGTTTTCAATTTAAATGTTATTATCAAATAAAATATAAATCAAATATAAAATAATGTCCGTGTACTCTAACTCAACTAAAAAATATCGATATTGTTAAATTAAATATTTTATTCTAAATTTAAGTGAGTTAATTATTATTGAATTTATTATCTCTTCTAAGATAAAAAAAAATTAATTGAATAAAATTAAATTTTAAAATATTGGTGAAATTATACAATTAGTTTTTGTCTTATCATTATCGATTGTGGATTCACACCCAACTGTTAAAATGTAATAGTACTACATAATTGCAGTTAATGTATATCTAATCCAATTCCAAGTCTATCATAAGTTTCATCTCTAAAAAAAAAAGTCTATCATGAATTCATGACCTTTCGTGAGCTCAAAAGGATAAAATAGGATCGTAGATAACTTGTCATCAATGTGGTACCGTGATTGATGACATCTTATCCATCTCTCTACCATCTAGAGCAAATAGTTTATTTTAACAACTAAAATAAAATAAACAGTTTAATTATTCAAAAATAAATCAACAATTAGTACAATAAATCAAATAATTTTTTGACTCAAAGTATATTTATTGGAATATAATCAAGTATTATTTTAACATGGAAAATATTTTACTTTGGTATTTAAAGTTTCTCCAATTTCAAAGAGGAAGAGTCAAATTAAAAGATACTTTTTAGAGAGTCATATTAGAGGATGATATTCCAATATTATCTTCTTTTTATACGTCATTTAAATCTAATAATTTGGGCCTTAATATATATAGATTCAAATGGAAGTTATTGATGCTGTAAAAAAAATAGAAGTTATTGAAACAAAATTAGAAGCGCAATTAATTTTTTTTTTCAAAAGCTTTAGGTCCAATTAAAAGCTTTTTAATTTAGAGGTTTAATTCAAAATCTATTGAGAAATTTTAAGCTCAAATTAGTATACTTGAATCCGTGAATCGAGAAAAACTATTATTTATATGTAACTTATATACTTTAAACATCGTTATAATTACAAATAAAACGATATTATATAATATAAATCGGTTTTTTTATTTTTATATTATCTATATACATATAATATATATGAGTGGAGATATGGACTCCAGAAATTACTATGTGATGTGAGTAGTTACACCACTTAATGACTCAATATTAATAATAAATTTTATCAATCTATCTATCAAATTAAAAGTTCTTATTAAATATATCAACTTCACATATTTTTATAAAATTTAAAAATCATTTAATACTTTATTAAATAATTTCAAATGAATATATAATAAACTTTTAAAAAATACAAGTAAATATTGATGATAAGATAACATAGCTATGAATTTTTTATTTATATAAATTTTGTGTGTTTGATAATTAATATATTATGTCAATTATCAATTGTTGAATTAATTAAATTCATCATTTATATAAAGTTATTAAGCGGAATAACTCGTCAGAGAGTTACTCCTATAATCAACGGATCTCCACCTAATATATATAAAATTATCAAATTGAGTTAATAAAAATATACAATTAAAATGACATTAAAAATTTAAATTAATTATTATTGTACATCACCATTAATAATTGAAAAATTATACTGTTTATATTTATGATTGTTATTTTAATGTAATTTTTTAAAAAAATAAACTTGAAAATACCAATGATAAAAAATTTACTTAAATTATGTGAGATATTTTAGATAAATTTATAATTAAAAAATTATAAAAATTGTTAATTTAAATAATAATTTTTCATAAAAAAAAATATCGCTATATGGATGATAAAAAATGAAAACTCCATTTATAATATGATATTGAGATAAATATGACATAAAATATTTGATTTAATTGTAATTGATCCGTTGAGTCCAAATAAAATAAAAGATTTCTATTATGGAACTAAAAAAGCGATTCAAAAAATTCTTATATCATTAAATATAAGGTGCAAATTCTAAAGAAATACTAATTTTACAAAAATTTATTTTATTTTGTATGTGTGTGTGAATCAGGTTTTGTGGTGAATCAGGTTTTATACCAAATATAATATTTGATTAAAAATATTTAAACAATGAAAAACAATTGATATGTTATTAGTAACTATTAAAAATATTTGACTCAAATTGGGTAAATTTGTTAACTGCGCATCACCAAATTCATTATATCTTTTATTTTATTTTATATAATACTAAACAAATATTTTGTACTTTTTTATTGATTTATTGTGTTTTTATTTTAAATAGAAATATATAATAAAATATATATTTTTTATTTGGTGGTTGAAATAAAAGGAATTTTTAACATTTACTTATAATGATTGTTAAGCTATAAGGAA
>JBBPBQ010020323.1:6120127-6138782 GCA_037974755.1 Cicer yamashitae | reverse complement strand
TATTTTGTAATTTTAGGGTATGTTTCTGGTGTCTTTGGCAGCGTCTGCAATGAAGTTTTTGAAATTTGCAGATGTTTTTGCTGAGACAGTTTGGAAATTTTAGGTCTTAGCGGTAATTATGGTCTTACTATTGTCTTCATGATCTGCTGGTTTTTTTTTTCTTTGCATGATCATGGGATCTTCTGTTTGTGTCTTTACTTGTTCAACTAAATTTTAGTGTCTTTTTAATATACTTTATATATATATATAAATATATATATATATATATATATATATATATATAAAGTATATTAAAGAAATTCAATATACTTTAATTAAGCGTCACTTTGTAAAAATATGTTTTAAAACAAACACTAATTTTAGATTGACATCTAACATTAAAACATTTTTGTAAACAAACACTAGTACTTTTTTATATTTTAGAAAATGAGACAAATGCGTCAAATATAAACTAGATTTATAGTAATTTTACATTGATATCTAAGCTTATTGATGTACCTTCCTCGTATAACCACTGTCTACAAATTCTACACAAACACCCTATTATGGAGGAAAAAATGGCTGCTTATATAGATTGGCACTTCTATTGCCACTCTTCCTCCTATCCTTTGCCATGTTGATCAAGCAGTAGTATCACAACAATTTTGCTATTTTATATAATCTAAAAATTTTAAAACAGGTTAATATTGAAACATTTTAACCAATGTACAAAATTTATTTATTTTTTGACAAATAAAATATAATTTTTCTAGATTAGTATTTTTGTCACATATATATATATATATAAAGTATATCATATTTAATTACTCATATTTTTTAACCTTTCAAACTGTTTATTTAGTAGTGTCGATGTTTTTTTTATATATAAAATTACTTCATTATCAGTACTTATTTAATTTTGTAGTATTTTTCTCAATTGTAATTTTTTAAAATATTACAAGTTACTAGTACTTTGAGAAAAAAAAACTGTAATTATTTCATAAGATATAATTTTATCATTTAAATATAACGTAGGAGTATATCAAATTAATGTTGTATTTCAAATCTCACAATGTCGTATTTCTTATCAATATTGAATTGACAATCCTAAATTTTGCAACATTTAATCGATCTATCTATCTATAGATTTTAAGAATTTTTTTTAATGATATATGACATAATTTAGGGTTAGAAGAGCATAATTTACAAGTTTAAATCAATGTTTTTTTTTTGCAATGTATTTTTTAAATGATAATATTATATATATATATATATATATATATATATATATATAGACAAAATATCTCTCGCAGTCTGTTAATTTAATTTTAAGTAACAATTCAGTCATTTATCTTTCTTTTTTCGATTTGGTCATTTATTTATTTTTAAAACGATTTGATTTTTTATGCCTTAAAATGTTGACAATGTTATCATTTTTTATAGAAAATCGAAAAATTCATCAAAATCTTCGAACAAAACCCATGAAATTCATTACCAATTTCAACAAAATTCATAATTCACATATTCAAATTAACTCATATCTTCATCTCTAATAACAGCACCAACACCAAATCTATCAAATAAAGAATTCACACTTTAAGATTTGATCTCCAAATAATCAAGACAATATCTTCTTCTTTTTTCTATCGTTCTCCAAATCAAATCTTAAATTTTTCATTATTTATTTGATGTTGTTGGAGATTGAAATATGATTTTATTTGAAGATTAGAGTTATGAATTTGATGAAAATTTGAATTATTTTGAAGATGATAATTAATTTAACGGATTTTGTTTAAAGATTTTGATGATTGTTTTTAGTTTATGTAAAAAAAAAATAATATTATTTATATTTTAAGATATAAATGATCAAATCATAAAGAAAAAATAAATTATTAATTGAAATTAAATTAAAGGACAGCTATATATATATATATATATATATATATATATATATATATATATATATATATATATATATATATAAAATTATTATTGTTGTATACTATTAGGAATATCAACGTAGCAGGACGAAAAAGAGTTCATTTCCTCGCTCCTCGAAGCCCTAAACACGTCCCCATCCCCATCTCTATTCTTCATCAGGGGACATTTTCTCTTCCGTCCCATCTTCATAGATCTCTTTAGGACTTCATCATTAATTTTTATTTATTTATAAATTCCTGTTATTTTTAAGAGAATTTTCATTCTACTTTAGATTTTTTTGGTAAAAATTAGGAATAATAGTAATAAGATATGTTATTTTATTTTAAATTATGTTGATTTTTTTTCAAAAAAAAAATTAAAAGATAATCAACAGAGATCGTGTATGTATATTATTTGATTAATTATAAAGAATATTGACTAAATTCAAATCAGCATCTTAATATATCAAGTGTCTTTCCGAATTCCTATCATTTGAGTTGTATTCATGAATTTAACTTTTACCTTTTTTTTTATTAATATAAAAATATAATTGTAGTCACCAAAATTAAAAATATTATTCTATACATAATAATTTACGCGTATATGACATGAAGCACAAGTAATATGAATAACAAATGCTGAAATAGAGCACCAAATGAGGAAAAACAATAGAGAAACGCTAGCAAATTAAGTATCCAATATATGAAAATATTATGTTAAAAACATACTGGAAATTATTTAACTTTTAAAAGTTTAGATTTTAATAGTATTTTCAATGCTAAATTCCTAATTTTTTAAATCAACGAATATTCTAAAGGCATTTGTTACTCTTAAAAAACAATAAGCAGTTTTATTATCTTATCGTGTGGGGTTGAGATAAGGAATATGGAAGACCGTCTCTTTTTTGTACATTATAATAGGAAAAAAATTGGTGGACACTTCTAAAAATATGTACACCTTAAAAAAATTAATGTGATAAATATGATGAATTGATGATATAATAGAAAGAGAGAACTAAAGAGAAAATAAGATATTAAATGAATGTAAAAAAGTTAAAGAAGTACAAATAAATAATACTAGCAAAAGTAGCAAGAAGAATAAAAAAAGATATATAAAATAAAAAATCAAAAACCAAATCCATATTCTTATTCTTGATTCTCATTGAGCACGCGAAGACAAAGTTAACGCTTCCAAATTAAAAGGATCGATGTTGTTGTATTGTAGGCTGAAAAGTTAGGCCCACAAATATCCTTGATTGGGGTGGGCCATGCACGATCAGCATCACAAATCCTAACCTCTATCTCTTTTCCTCACCCCTATGTCCTCAAAATTATTAACGATAATATGTGCCCTTTTTTCAATATAAATAAATAAATAACTTTTCCTCAAATTCCGTCTTTTTGAATATCGTCCAAATTAAAGGGAATGAGAACAAGATTTGATTTGAAGGTCATTCACAAATTGCATCTTCAAGTTGGTAGAAAAGAATTTGATGAAGAAGGAATAAAGCTTATATTATATAGTCGTTGCAGCTGCTTTGTTTTTTACTCTTTACAGCCTTTAACGACGTGGCTTTGCATGCGACCTTCCAACGCTGATTACGAATCTTCTTTTCCCCAAATTTGATTATGCCAATTTAAGCAAAAGAACCATTTTAAGAGAATCACACAGTCAAGAAATATCATGGTTGAACAAATATCATATTATTTGTATGAGTATTTCTGCGGTGTGTCATGTACCCATACTTTATTCTTTAACTTGATACTTAATGAGTTATTATTTAATATTATTTAAAAATTATAATAATTAAATTAAATTTATCATAAGTATTAGTCAAATAACATTTAATTTTTTTTTGAATTTATAATTACTAATAATAATAATAATAATAATAATAATAATAATAATAGTGAATGTTGAGTAATTTTTTTAAAATATAAAAAGTTAGTATAATGCTTATAAATAGTGAAATAATGTTTCTTAAAATACAATATTTTACAATAGATATTTGATCGAAGAAAATATTTAATTTATTAGCTAAAATAACAAATATACCAAAATCTTTTAATTTAACAATGTACCATGCATATAAGTTTTCTATTTATTTTCATACTTCACTAAATTATTAGCTTTTAAAAAACTATTTAGAATATAAGTAGTTCAATTTGTAAATGTGATATATAGAATAGAACTTAGATCTACTTTTTCAACAAAAAATATAAAATAACTTATATTTACTTATGTTTGAATTCAACAGGAAGACAATATACTTTTATACTCTCACCATTAAAATTTAAATTTATGTTTAATAAATTGAAATATTCATAAAAAATTAATGATGAGATCATCATGCATGCCCCCTCATATTGAATTATATACAATATGAGAGATTCTCCAACTTTCTTCTCCAAGAGGTTCTGTTCCTATTTGACATCACCAAAAAGAAACAATTAAGCAACCTCATACATATAAAACAGGATATTTTTTTTGACTCATCAAATAGCAACTTTAGTAATATTAAAAATGTTATTTGACAAAGTTTCATTTAAATAAATTAGTCCAAAAAAAAAAAGTTTCATTTAAATAATGACAATTGTTATTCAGTAGGAACCGTGTGAAGCTCACTTTACAATATAAATAAATAAAATAAAAAAAAACCAGAATAATGCATAAAAATTACATTGATGACATATTTTCTTTATAAAATAATTTAAAATGGTCATTGTATACACTTCTTCAACAAAAGGGCGTAAGATTCCAATTAAAGAACAAAATAAAAGGGATGTCATGTGTGAGGATGGCTACTTGTGATGGACAGCAAGTGGCATGGCAATAATTAAAGGAGAGGTATACTTCACTTAAACAATCACAGATTCGCCCAAAAATACATATTTGAAAAGTAAAAAAATTGTGTTCTTTTTAATGTGTTTTTTTTTTTCTGCCAGAAAGGTTGAGATTTAGTTAATTTAATGTTAGTATTGATATATAGGCAGAAAGGTTGAGATTTAGTTAATTTCATGTTAGTATTGATATATAGTAATTTTATTATAAAATCAATATTCAATTCCATTTTGAAATAGGACGTTTATATCAATTTTCAAAATATTTATGAGTTTGATTTCTCCATTCGTCTTAAAGTATGCCTTTTCCGTCTCTGAATTTTGATTCTTTTAATCTTGAACACATGAATTAATATTTTTTTATCCTTCATTTATTAAATAAAAATAAAATTTATTTAATGCATGTTTTTTGGATTTTCTAAGGTACAAAAGAAAAAAAAATTAATTGTATCTTAATTTTCTAAAATAATTAAAATTTTGAGATAAAAATAAAATATTTAAAATATCAAATATCAAAGACAAAGAAGATATTTATTTTTACATTTAAACACATGTCTATCGAAGTTACACTTTTAGACTTCACTAAAATCCCAACAATAAAATATTAAAACACGAGAATGCTCCCTTTTCAAACACAAGTTTAATTATTAAATATTACTTATGTCCTTAATTATAAAGACCCTTTAAAAAGTTTGTTCCTTAATATAAAAAATCATTTCAATTTATTAGGTGTTTTTATTATTTTTTATCATATATATTATTTATTTACACTATAAATTTTTTAAGAAATATAAAAGAATCAAATCTAATACATTCAAATATAATGATTATTTTAAAAACAATTAACATATAAAATACAATGTGCTTATGAATAAAGGACGAATGGAGTATAGTTTAAAATAATGATTTGTTACATTAAATGTCGACTGTCACACGTCATAATACACGTAGGCACCACTTCATCTCTTCATTCCAAAGCAAAGGGCAGAGACAAAATTAATACATGTTAAGGTATTCAATAAGTCTCTCTTTACTCCTTTCTGTCTTACTATTAAAAGGATTGGATGCAGAGCTAGAAAAAAAATACAAAACAAATTTAATAGTGGACAAATTGTGTATTGCCAATCAATCTTTGTAGGCTATTACCTCATTGGCTATGTTACTGAAAAGCTTGCTTGAATATATTGCTCCTAAAACTTGCTTCCTGCAAATCAAATAACAAAGATAACACATTCCCCATTATTCCACATTATTTCATGCATTATAATAATTTGGAGCAAAACTTCAGTGATGTTCGCAAATAGTTAGCAAGAGTATATCTATAAATACTTTTACGTCTAAGTTAGTAAGAGTTCAAAGGATTGAGAGGAATTTTTGGTAGGAATATATTGCATACTTTACATCTCAAGTACATAAGCTTGTACATAGAGAACCACTTGATGAGGTGTCCTCTAAATCTATTAGGTTGTTGCGAGTTCATTAATGAGATTTACAAATTGTCTTTTGATATTCATCATGAAGGTGCACTCTGAATCTGTTAGGCCGTTTGGAAAAATTCAAAATTTGAATTACATTCTTGAATTTTTATTTTGTTATCCTATTTTATTTATTTTTAAGAAAAATCATTGTTTACTTATGAACATTGAAGTAGTAGGGTTGAAAAATAGGAAAAACAAAAAAAAAATAACAATCTCTCTCTCTATATATATATATATGTAAAAATAAATAAGTAGTTTTCAAATACATTTGATTTTCCTTCGTATTTTGTTGTCAAAATGCGTTGTTGTAATTTATTCGTCCTCTAGATGCAGTGCTGTTTAGTTTTTATGGTGTTTGAGTTGTTCATCAAGACCGTCTTAATATTTTTTAAGGCACTATATACGAATGTGCTTAAAATCACAAAACCTAACATCAAAATTTTAACATTTGGTGGTGAAGTGGTGACGCTTAGTAGGATGCAACCACTATCATATACTAATAGTGGTGGGACAACTGCTATTATAAAAAAAAAAATGGGGGGTCTGTACCAATGTTGTGGTTGTACAGGTTGATTACCGGCACTATTGTTCATAATGACATATTTACTTTGATCTATTACACATTCAATCAATGACTAAGTCTTCAATGCTAAAAGCTTGGATCTAGTCACTTTTATTTTTGTCTCATTTGTAGTTATTTTGCCTTTTTATGTTATTAACTTGAGTATTGTGAGTTTGTTAATATATTAATCCTTTTAGTTTTAGTGATATTGAATTTGTGTTATTTTCGATATAATATATCAATTTGAATGAATGAATATAGTTTATAGTAAAAAAAAAAGTGAGAACGGAGAAAATGTATACTACAACAACCTTGTGTGGGGTATAAAAAGAAAAACCTTTGTTAAACAATTTATTGTGGAACCTAAATGTTCAATCATATCTTTTTCCTCAATATTAAAAAACAAGAGGGTTTGGACCGGCCCAATAATGAAATATAGTTCAAAGCTAGTGAACACTGAAAGTTTGGTTCATTGTTTTGATTGAGCCCATGTGAAAGGAAAATGTAACCATTTTTATTGATTTTTTTGTTGTTGTCAAAGTGATAATTTGCATTTGTTTGACTGTAGCGGATATTTTTTGGGGCTTGTCTGCTCTGAGAGTGCACAGAAGCTTTGTTCCTCTTCTTTTTTTAATAAACAATTTAATTAAATATTTATAGCATAAACATTGATTATATAGCTACTTCTGTATTGCACCATAAAAAATGTAAATATTTATGAATAAAATATTATCTAATAAAAGATAAAATAAAATAATTTTTATATTAGTTATAGATTAGTTTCCTGAATTAATAGTTTATCAACATGTCACAACAATTATATCAATGAATAAACTAATCTAAATAGAGTAATAGACCCTATGTATATACATTCTACTTCTCACCAACAAACGAAAACCACTCTCCATATGTAAGGAGAAAATAAAAATGAACAAAAATCAGACAAAAGGAACAAGTTCAAGAAGAAATAATGTGCAAAATGTTAATAAATAGTTTAATTATATTTTAGTTGGATGCTACAATTCAATGTTGAGTAGATCTTTTTCTTTCTAAATCACTCGTAGCACAAGATGTACAATGTTTCAAATGTTGAGTAGTTGACGGCTACAAGACTGATCAGTGCTCTTAATTATCAATAACGGCGTGTGAAAAGCATGCTAATTTAGATAAGGTAATCCAAATATGCAGTCGATAAGACATCAATCGGTTGTTAAGTGGATTTATATGGTTGGATTATGACGATGATTTCCACAAATTTGGTAATTATTAATGGATTTGTTTAATTTTATTTGATTTTTATCAAGTTTTTTAGTTTTATTTCTTTGTAAAAAAAAAAATCGTGTGCAAAATAATTGCTTTAGGAAAAATATTAAATATGATGGTTTCTATGGCACCTTTAAAAAACAAATTATTTTGATATAGTTGTTTTTAATTAATAGTGAAATGAATTATCATTTAATACAACTATGAAGATACTAATTTAACTATTAATAAAAAAATAGCTATTCCAAAATAGTTGAATTTTAAAAGTGTAGTAGAAAATTTCATAACATTGAATATTTTTTCATTTTATAATGTCAATAAAATATTAATTATCATTCTATTATATTATAAGTCATTGTTTTACATTTTTAATTTTTTTACTACAATGTTTAATATATAGTGCAAGTGATTGATGCGTAGTTTTCTCAATGTTAAAACATTAACTATTGAGTTTAATTTCTACTATTCTCAGTGTTAAAACATTATATATTGTTTAATTTCTACTGATAAACTAATAATCAATATTTTCCTTTTCAATTCTTATATGTAATATAAGACATTTAAGAATAGTTTTAAGAAGAATATAATACTTTGGTTTGAAGAAGTGATATTTAGTGTTTGACCATGCCTCAAATGGGTCAAACGAGATTATCTCTAGTTAAAACTATGATATAATATTTTTTAAGTTTAAATATAATTTTGTTTATTTATTTATTATTTATCTAATATTCGTTTTGGTCATTTATTTATTTTTTGATTTATTTAAGTTTTTTTTTATCTTTTATAAGTGGTGTATTTTAGTCTTTGTCACATTAACAACAAAGATATAATAATATCGAGTTATTAGAATCTATTATAACAATTGTCAATATGTATCCAATATAATATTTTTTCAAAAAATATCAACTTAATCCAATAATAAGTTTGCTCTTGAAAAATTGTTTTTGCATGTTTTGAAACATATCTAAACTCTCGCAATGAAAGACAATTATAAGAAATTTTTGTATTTTTACTACATTCTTATTAATATTGTACATTTAACTTTACAATTAAATAAAAAATTGATCTTAATAGTTCATGACAATGATGATACAACTAGTTGAAATAGTTATGATAAAAATGACTAAAATACACCATTTATAAAAAATAAAAAGATCGAAACAAAAATTTGATAAAAGATATAACTAAAATTATATTTAAGCTTATTTTTTAATTACCTCACACATAAATATAATATTTTTTAAATTTATAATATTAATCATTGTTTTCAAATTTATATGTGAAAATCTTAAAAGTTATAATACATAGAGAATTATTAATTTATGACAATTTATATGTCTCCTCGTAATATGTCTCATTCGATTTACATCAAGGCACAGTCATGAAGAAAAAGTTTAACAGGCGGGTATATTTTAATGTTGACACCAATGTTAAGCCATGTGGATATCCATCATTTCGACCTGGACCTTAGTAGGAAAGGTCCCTTTTTGTCACATCTTCAACTGTTTCCGTTATAAAATGGTTGAGATGATCAAATTGGAATGAGATATCTTTATGAATTAAATATTAACCAAAGTGAAGATATAAAGTGGAATAAAAAGATTAGTTTCTTTTATCACTTATCCAAAATCATCCATACAATAACTTTTTTGCACTAATAAATTATTATGGCAAAAGCCTCTATGCAAGAGGGCCGAAAAGAAAAACAAATCTAAGAGAATAGCTCAACGTATCAGGACGATATTTGGAAAAGATAATAAAAATGTGCGCACATAATTAAAAGCCAATTGAATTAAGTATTTATTTATTTTTGGGTCCGGATTAAGGTCCTCCAGGAAAATCTCATTGGACTTCAATACAATTTAAATACAATTTAATATGCGTCGAATTTATTGTACTATTCAGACGTGGAACTCAAATTCTAGCACTAAATTTGCTATCAGTTGATCACAACTGCTCAACAATAGTTAGACGGTTATTCGGCTTTTTGTGTTTGATTATATCTGCAACGGAATAATCGTCACCATATAATTATCTTTTGAGGAGTCTATTTACAAAAGAGTCATGCCATTAGAAACAAAATACACATTATTCATTACCTCTCACTTCTCTCAACTCCTGACTTAGACGTCAGAATCTTTGCAAATACCTCCCATTAAGAATAGAGCCAAAATCAACGATGGTATACCACAATACAAGATAGTCTCTTGTCGTCTCCATTGATTTAAATGGATCAATGTATATCACATTGTTTCAATACAATATGAATGATATTAGAAGGGACATGCTGACTTCCCTCCCTGGCCCCTATGTTTATTTGAGATAATCCAAATTGATATGATTGTTGTTGACATGTTGTGAATTGTTTTTTCCCTTATCATTTGCAAACAACTGTAAATGAGTTTGGATAGTTAATGAATTTTGATTAAAAATAAATTGATTGGAAATATCAAATAAAAATAAACAATTGTAGAGACATAAGTGTTGCTCAATGAATGGTTAGTTACATAAGTGTTACTCAATGAATGGTTAGTTACCAAGTGGGAGTGGCCTTTAAGCATACATATGCTAGCTAGGTGATAAGAAACGATCAAAGCTATTGGCTAGCTATTAAAGGCAAAATAAGATAAATTTTAAAAATATTCATGTTACAAATAAAGGAATGAAAGTGCAGATGATATCCCATATTTTTTTTAAAGATCAAACTATGCATCGATAGTGGAATTTATAATCTATATTCATCACCTTGTTTTATATTTAAAACTTAAAAGTATCAATCCCCGAGTCACAAAGGCTAAAGAAGTATTCCATATCCAGGTGATACCAAAATCACTCTTTTTTAGTACATCATTGACATTTGCCATTCCTTTCGGGGCTTGATATCATTTTCTTATTTTTTTAATTTGGTTGTGAATAATCTACCAACAACTTTGCAAATGCAACATTGAATCTATCGGTTTACATTTGAAGAAAAAGAAAGTTAATTTATTATTTTATTGTAATATTTATCATAAATTATAAAAAAAAAATTTAACATAATTAAGAATTATCCGATACAAACTTCTCACTCTTAACCTTTATCCTTTGGTCTTGCCAAATTGTTTTAGCCAGCAAAACAAATCACACATCTTTCCCCTATGAGAGATACCAATGCCCATCATGGTAAATAGTTATGTGACAGAAAAGATCGATATATATTAATTTGACCATTTCACACGTATTAAAAAAATATAATAATAAAAAAATATAATTTTATTAATTTATAATAATAAAAAAATATAATTTTATTAATTTATTTATTAATGTATTCTTATTAAAAAAATATAAAACGAAGAATAATAATTTGAGAATGATGTAAATTGTACTGGCTATAAGGTATAATTGAAAAAAAATTAATCAAATTATATTAAAAATGACAATTCTTTTAAGACAATTATTTTTACAAATATGACAATTATTATGGAATCAAAGAAGTATAATTTTTTGTTAATTTTCACTATTACAACTGTGTCTTGCTCTTAGCTACGACGGTGTCTGCTGGTTCCTAATTATTTTCATCCCAAATCAAAGTGTTACGCGTATCTTTAACCGAAAGTGTAACTGACGGTTGATTGGGTTTGTGGTAGTTATTACAGTTTTAAATTCTGATATGCCTTTACCACTTCAAAGAATAAGAATATGTGAGGAATTCAAAATCCCACGAAGTTAAAGCTAATTGTTCTGGGCTTATATTCGAATTTGAGTGTGTAATATAATTGGATTTTAAAACAGATATACAATAAAATGTGAGTAATACGATAAAAGTCTAAGATTTAGCACACTATTAAAAAAAAAAAAATACACTACAAATACATTTATCGTACAAAATATGATATAAAGTTAAATAAAGATATAATATAAAGATATGATATAAAATTAGATAAAGATTTAGTAAGATAATGACACACTAATATAGAAAAAATAATTCACATCATACAAAATGACTTTTTACATTAGGTAACAACCTAATATATTTTCGGACGCCGTAATATTTATGTACATTTCACATCGGACATCAATCGATGTGAATATAATTTTTTCATATCGAATGAATGTCCAAAAGATACGCTGTCTCATTTATTTAAAGATCATTTTTAAAAAAATTTCACGTCTGATAAATAAGACATAGATGACCATAAATAAATACCAAAAATACAAAATCATTACTGACAAAATAACATTCTAAGATATTGAAATTCACTAGTACTAGTGTGTAACAACTTATACAATAAACATTATAACAATAAATACTAACAACTTAAGTAAAAATTCAATAAATAATAAAACGAAACTATTGTCGCTCAAAATGGAAACAACTATTGCTCACACTAACAAAGCGCAAATAGCCATTATATTTCAACCTTAACTTTAATTGCAAGCAAACACAAACTTTAATTTAAAAAAACTATACTAAGAATTACTAGCATTATAAAACTCAAAAATATATATTGCCCACTCTAGTAGGACGTCATATAACTCCTCATTCAAGAATGCTGGAGAATCATTAAAAATCTGCTAGTTGTAAAAAAGTAAATGAGTGATTCATGATATAGCATTCATGTTTAACATGTATAATCAAATTTTTTCTTGTCTACGTGATAAGATGTATCATATCTCGTGTTTGATTTGTATATAATAACAAATATAATAATGTTATTTTATTTTATCATGTGTTTAATATACACTTTATCATGACATGATATATTATTTATCATATTTAAGTGACAATGATCATTATGAAATCATTACATACTATTTTTTTTCAAATTCACTTACAAAACTTTTAAATATTATAAATTAACAAAAAATATTTAAATAGTGTAAAATCATTTGGTGCATTATCGAAACGTATCAAAATTAATGTCATATTATAAAGGTGTTTAATACGACATATCTCAATAGCATATCAAATGATTTTAAATTTATGTAAAAATTCATAGAAATAATTTATATGATATAAACTTTCAATCTAATAGTCAAAATTAAAAAGTATGTATTAAGTAAAATATTGTTTAATAGTATAATATTATTTTAATATTATATCGGTGTAATTTGTTTTTCCCTTGTTATTTACAAGCTTAAATAATATTCTACCTTTTCTTTATTTATATCAAAATATTGAACTTTAGTGTGTCTTATAATTTTAAATGAAGAAAAATATATTTTATATAATTAATTATTTTAACAATTAGTTAATTAGTATATATATATATATATATATATATATATATATATATATATATATATATATATATTTTGTTTTTGTGAACGTAACTTGATTCTTTTATTTTTCTCTGGAGTGATTTTTTTTATATCATTAAAATTATCTATTGTTGTTTTGTAGTCTTGGTTCTATATACCAGAATCCTCAAGGACAATATAATTGACACCTCAGATTTTGTATAACCGTTTATTGTTTTGCATATTTCATCCAAATTTGACGTTGATGAAGTTAATAAGGTGTGTTGGTGGCCAAAAATTACATACCTATGTTGATCACTAAAAAAAATTAAATTTTTACTATTTTTTTTTAAATTAGATGGTCTGTCGAGTAACCAAAGAAAAAAAAAAGACTCACAAACAACTCTGATAAATTTAAGATAGGAGATATGAGTTTTATCACAAATTAAAATGATTTTGAAATCATTTCATAGTAGAGTTGGGAGAAAAAAAAAAACTCACAATTGTTCAAACTAAACTATATTTGGCAAGCCAATTCTAATTTGATTCTTTTATACACCACATTGGCATAATTGTAGAAATATAGTTTCATATTTAATCTCTACCTTATTTGTTTCTACTAATTAATTTATTTTACTATCTCCTTTAATTTTACACATATAGTTTTTTACATAAATTTTATTTTATTTTTTTTTGTTTTTATTTATGATTTTGTCGTTTAAGTATGGAATGGGTTTGTTTGTCGTCATTGTGTGATATTGTTAGTTTTTCCGTCTTGATGCGGTGTTCTCAAATGCAAAAAAACTTATTATATCGGTAACATATTTTGTGTAAGGAGTTTATTAAAATTATCATCGAATTTATCACTCTTTAAGCATATAACCTCTTAAAATATGGTTAAATTTATCATGTCAGATATCACCTATAATCAATATAAACAAACACTATCAATATTTTTATTGTTGTTAGAATTAAAATTTTGGTTTAATTAATGTATTTTCGACTTTCTTAATATTTAGGTTTGATTTCATATCATAGATAGATAAAGAATTTATCTATATATATATATATATATATATATATATAACATGACCAAACAATATTTTTAATAAAAAATCCAACAACTATATATAGACAAAAATTAGCTAAAAACTCATAAATAATAATGATGATGGTCCTGTCAATTAGCTGTCAATCGATATTTGATGTCCAATTATTAGTTAGGACATTGGTTTTTCTTCAAGGTTAGGATTACAAAATACCTTATACCAATTTAGACAATCGGTATTTTAGTTTTTGGTCAAGCCACTTTAGATTCAAAGCCTTAGTTTGTTTGTGTCTTGCTATTATTATTTAGTCGTAAATATTTAAGAATCTCAATCATGTCACGATCAAATGAGTTATAGTTTGTTGATGGGCACAAATTGGGTCTCACTGTGGGCCGACACTCCAAGTGCATTCGCCTCCCACGCTCAACCGGACTACAGTTTTTATTCCTTTAATCATATGTGCCCCACAACTCTCATTTTTTTAGATTCTTTTCCCACATCCACTTGCACTTCCGATGTGTCCGTACCAAAGTTTAAGGGAATGATATTTTTAAAGTAACTTAAATTTCATCCAAAAATATTTTCTTTTAACATTTAAATTTTGAAATATTTGTTTTCGATTGAATCATTTGATTGTATAAATATGTATTTTTGAACTAAATTATAATTTTTTCTTTTAAACATAAAAAGTTAAAAGAAACTCTCTTGATGTTGTCAATTCCGGTCTATTTTTGCAGCAAACCTTATTTTGTGAGTTATACTCTTGCTCAAATCACCATCAATTGCAACTAACCATTGTATATCATCGACCTCAACTCTAAATTTATAGTAATTGATACTTTTTTTTTAACTAAATAGCACCCCCGGTCCTTTAACTTAATTTTAACACTTTAGTCTTTTATTTTTTTTTTCTTTTTCCGATTTGGTTCTTTATTTTAATTTTAAGTGACAATTTGATCTTTTATATTTTAAAATGTCAACAATGTTATCATTTTTTTTACAAAAAATCAAAAAATTCATCAAAATTTTCAAACAAAATCCATAAAATTAATTATCATTTTCAATATAATGCAAATTTAATCAAATTCATAACTTAAATTTTTAAATAAACTCATATTTTCATTCTTTATTTGATGAATTTGATGTTGTTGGAGATGAAAATATGAGTTTATTTGAATATTTGAGTTATGCATTTGATAAGATTTGCATTATATTGAAGATGATAATTAATTTTATGGGTTTTGTTTGAGAATTTTGAATAATTTTTTGCATTTTTGAAGAAAAAAATGATAACATTGTTGACATTTTAAAACATAAAAGATCAAATTGTCACTTACAATTAAAATAAAGGACAAAATCAGAAAAAAAAAAAAAAAAAACTAAAACGTTAACTGCAATTAAGTTAAGTGACCGCAAGTGCTATTTAATTTTTTTTTTTAATGAAGAGGGTCTCTGTTCATTAAAAATTCGAATCAATAAAATTATATATATGCTCATAAATTGTGTTAAATATTTGTAAATTGAAAAAGAAAATAGATGGACGATTCAATAAAATATGGGCACGGATCAGTTCTTTATAAAAACCTTGTTTTGAAGGTTTTATAATATATGAAGGGAATGATGCTAACTTTTTGGTAGCTCTTCTTCTAATTTTACCTTTCGTTCAAATTATTTTATTTATAAATTTATTATTATTTAAAAAATCACATAATTAAATTTTATATTCATATTAATATATATAAAGAGGGTACAAACTTTTGGTGTAACTTTCTTTTTTTAATTTTATCATTGATTTTTTTTTCTTTTTACAATTTTGTCATTATTCATCTAATCAAAGAGTGAAAAAAAAAAGGTGAAACCAAAAAAGTTGACACACGGACACTTGGCCAGATGATTGCTAGTTTAAATTAAGAATATTAATTTTGCTGTATATATGATTATAATGTTTCCGTTCCTCCCAACTTTTGCTCAATCAAACAAGGAAAATAGAAATGAATATTTTAGTTTTTCTTTCATTTTTATTCTTCCAAATAAGTTTTACAAAATATCTAATATTCAGCTTTTTCTTATTAAATACTTATTTTCTATCTTGTTTCTTTTCTGGACGAAACAAGGCATAAGTTTAAGAATAAATACAATAGATGACTGGATTCTGTGTCAACGAATTAATTTTAAAACAATTAATTGGGTGTGGGCTTTATTTTAGCACTGATCAATCATGAAAACAATAAAAGAAAAAGATGATAGCTAGTTAGTTTGGTGTGTCGGCACATATAAATAATGGGATACTTTTATAAAAATATGTCATCTTTTATGTTTCTGTTTTCTGGTATTGACAAATCAAGTCATCCAACTCCAACCATTAACGGAGCCATGTGCTTATTATAATTAATTAATTAATTAATTAATTAGTAATTAACATCTGAATAAATCAATTCATATAATACAACCCATCCAAGAAAACAAAAGAATGAAACCATTAATTTAAAAGTGTAAACTAAATGTATGGACACTTATTAGCCTCAAACTGCATGCAATGTTACATTTGTATGCTATCGTGTGCCAAATTAAACCAGACATATAAAACATGAAACATTGGACATGATGGTGCCTAGTTTCTGACTAGGGCAGCAGTGTTAATTTGGTGTCTATTTATAGAGATTAGATATTTACATAATGTAATATTTATTTTAATCAAATTATTAATATTAATATTTGTCGAAATATTTAGTCTAATATATTTGTGATTTAAACTAATATTTACTTACGAAAACACATCTTCTTAACTAACATATCATCCTACTAAGTATGTTTATTTAACACTTACCTTTTAAAAGTAACTATCGATGTTATATATATATATATTCCCTAATTATTTCATAATTACCGTTTTAAGTATTATAAATCAGCTTAATTAGCCGACCAGAACAACTCATAGTTTTTTGTTTTTAAACGATCCATCACTTCATCAAACTTGGCACATGTCTTTACCTTAATTCCTTTGTATACCATTCATTTTCCCGTCAACGTTTAAATACGCATAGGAGAAAAGAGAAAGAAATTAAAAAAAGTTGTAAATTTGCCCTAACAAATCCCACGTGTAGTGTCTAGCAACGTGTATGAGTCTTGTCCCGAAGTGCTAAGTTAAGTAGGATCACTCTTTAACGACGAGACACGTTTACAGCACGTCGGTTCTCACTTCTCATTGACTTGGGGATCCGTGCGGATATGTCTCTTGTTAAGTAGACTTAAAATACTTATGCTATTTTTGGTTGGTTTATAATACGAGGAATATTATCGTAACATAAAATATAACATAGAATTTAAATATTATATCATATAAAATATAATATAATTTATATTTTTCTTTATATAAAATATTGAAATATTGTATTTATGTTTAATTTATATTAAATTGTATGTTTTAATAATATTATTTTTATAAAATATGTAAGAAGAAAAATAAAAAGAAAGTAATAGAAAATTATTTAATTGTTTAGTTGGAAAGAAAAATAAATAAATAAAAAATCTTTTTCTTACTTTCAAAATGGCGAAAGCAATCTTAAAACGTATAATATGAAGAAAATAAAATTAGAGATAAAATTGAAAATAGAAAGAGTGATTTTTTTTAAATAGAGCATAATATTTTGTTTCAAACATAGACTTAGCATCGACATCCAATGAGAAAATAAAAAAGTGGAGAGTAACACATGTGATAGGAAAGAGAGTAGAAGATGAAATATTTTTTAGTTGTTAAGTTGGATATAGAAGGATAAAACGTATAATTTTTTTTTCTTTGTTTGATTTTGTCGAAAGTGAGAAGAAGAAAGAAAAATATATACTTAAAAATAATAATAAAAATATACAAAAAGTTAAATATAAATGGTATAATAAATTAAAGGTAAAATACATTTTATTCCTAATTTATATGGATAATTGCACTTTTAACACTAATTTATCAAATTAATTACTTTACATCCTCATTTAATACTAATTCTTGTGATTTCCCCGTTGAATATAATAGAAGTGTTAAAATAAATAGAAAAAAACAAACAATTTATCAGAAACAAAGGAAAAGACAAAATTATCCAAACCTTAAATTTAATTATATTATATGATGTACTTAACGAGTCTCACCAAAATCGTTATTTAGCTTCTATTATACACTCTTATTTAATTTGATTAATTGACGCAATAAAAATCAAAGCAAAGCAAAATTAATTGTACATAAATAAAGAGTAATGATCAGTTGCAGTTGATTTTCTAGTACCACCTCTATTTTGCACTTAGTTTTGTACGGGAATTAGTTTTTTTTTTTATAAAGAAAAAGAAATTAAAGACTAC
>JBBPBQ010020323.1:6069949-6119829 GCA_037974755.1 Cicer yamashitae | reverse complement strand
GGATATCATAATAAATTGATAATAATAATAATAATAATAATAATAATAATAATAATAATAATAATAATAGAATTAAATAGAGTGAAATTAATCATGTTTTATTTATATATTATCCATCAATTGTAACTATTTTTTTGCGTATAGTTGTGTCCGGATAAAATATTTAGTATTTAATTAATTAAGTTCCACTAAAAATCACAAAGTATTCGGTATGAAATATATGAACATAACTACAGAGTCTCTAGATTGAAGTATATGATCAATTGTATTTTTTGAGTGAATAATGATAATTCATAAGAAGTCATTAGTAAAAGTCTTTCATATGAAAGTTTTGACGGATTACTTAAGAAAATCTTAAGCACAAATTACACATAAGCAATGAAAATTTATCTATTTTTGATACTCCATTTCTTTCTAGTACATAGTTTGTAGTTAGTATAGATTATCCGAGAGATTTTAAAAGGATCGATTATTTTGTTTTTCCAATTGTTAAATTTTCTTATTGTTTTTAAAAGTTTAATTATATTAAAAAGGAAAATTACAAAAAAAAATAAAATAAAATGAGGTTGTAAAGTGCTTATACTTTAATAAATTGAGATAAAAAATGCAACTATTAATATTTTTTTCTTAAAGTTCCCTCAAACATGTAATCTTATTCAAGATAAGTCAGAGACAAATTTTGAATATTTCCCACAATTAATTAGGTAGGTAAAATGCATTTTACTTAAATATAAAAAATGTAAAGAAGGTTATATATTGACGCCATTTTACTCAAATAAAACTCTACTCACTTGTTTAGCTAGGTAGGATCCACGTGAATTAATCTTTTCTCTATTTATTTTGTCCATCTTTCCCTTCATCGCCTTTCTTTCCTATATATTTCCCCTGTTTCAAATAAAGCATCCGAGTTGCATAACTATTACTTGTTCTCACGATGGCACATCATTTTAAGATTATTTTAAAGTAATTTACACTTCTTTTAATTCAACGATAAAAAATTTAAGCAATTTTTAACAAATCACGCTTTTATATTAAACTATGTTTTAACATAAAATACTAATTCATTTATGTTTTCAATACTAAATATAAAAATAATTTTAATTTATTTTTATCATAATTAGTTCTATTTTAATTAACACGTTAAAAATATAGTCAATTTACTTTAATTAATTTATATCATACAAAATTTAAAATAATGAGAAACATTACATTATATAAATATGACAATTATCAACTTTTGTTGAAATTGATATGAGGAATATTTTAATTTACGAAGGAAAAGAGAAGTACTTACATTTTCTTAACCTAGAGAAGAGGGCGATGACTCTTATTATTGTAAAATGTTAAGAAATTCATTTTTGAGAAACACATTTAAAGGACGTTCCATCAAATTAGGAAATTCAGCTTGTCAAATTATAGTCAAGCTCAAATGACACACAAAATATAAGCACCATATTTTTTTATGAAAATATTTAAATTTCTCCGTTAAAATGCTCTAAAGACACACAAACTTAGGTGTCATACCATGTTAATTACTCCCTGCAATCCATATTATAAGGTGGTTTAAGGTTTTGACACATAGGTAAAGAGTAACTAAAATCATAATTCGTACATAAGTTTCATAAAAAATATTACTATATACTTAATTTAGTAAGCTGTTATTACTCTTATTTTTTTTCCTTAGATAAAATGATAAAAATATTATCAAAAATAAATATAACTGTTAGATTTTGAATTTGAATGTGAAACATGATTTCCAACAAAAAAAATATTAAAATTTTGCTAGTTGAATTATGATTATTACTTTCTTTTAATAATACTCTATATAGTAATATTGAAAAATAAGAGTTTAGTCATCATATATGGTAAATGGAGGGAAGTTAAGAGAGAGAAGATAGAATATAAAGAATATTTCAAAAAAAGAGAATCCAAATAATAAACGTCTAAAAATCATTGAGTCTTGTTTATTAAAATAAATGGTTTGAATCTGGTAAAAAAGTCTCTATAGATGTCATCTATTGTGATTCTACTACTAAGTGAATGGTACTGGTAAAAAAGAAATGCACGAGGGAGTGATTCGGATTCGAGTCAGAGTTGTATCGGAACGGTAAATTGGAAACGTTAATTGCTTCTTTGGAGTAAAAGAATAAATAATCTTCTTCAAAATTTCATGTCGCATAGAACTAAAAAAAAGAAGAATGGGTCATGCTAAAAGGAAAAATAAAACATATATTTGTAAAAATATCACTTTTTAACATTTCAAAGCATTATATGAAACAAATTCTAAAACTAGATTTTTTTATTTTTTAACAAATACTCCAAAAGACTTGTTAACATTTCCAAAAACAACTTTCATGCCGCCCTTGTTGAAAACGCCAAGTTTTATTATAAATTCCTGATTTATGTCACATTTATTACAATGATAGAGAAATGCTATTAAGTGTATTTGGGTAATTTGCTAAGAATTTAAAGATGAAAGTTTTATATTAAAAATTATGTATTTTACTTTTAAAATATCAAAATTTATTATTTTAATGTAGAATTTCTACTTCATGTATCCTTAACAATTTAATCACCTAAAAAATTGTAGTTTTTTTACTTGAAAAAGACATCTATTCACATAGATATAATATATCGATTGACAAATTCAAATTCATTGAAATAAAATAAAAAGATAAATCTACGAACAAACGAATAACATATAGATAAAATGGTAAAATCCATACAAATAAGATAAAGCAAAAATATGATAATATTGAAGTGTTCAAAGTACATATGTATTCAGATTTTCAACGTTGATGACACAATCATTGATTGAATATACATTTAATCGAAACTAATCTGTCAATTTGAACCAAATGAACATTAAACCAATACGGAAAACAAAAATGTAATACTAAAACGATAAAATCACAAAAAACATGAAATAAACACTAAATATATGTGTAAATCATGTATTTAGATGAAAGAGAAGGAAAACAACAATTTAGGTGGATCATTCAGACCAAAATTGACCATAAACCACTCCTTAATAGATGAAGAAAAATAATAGAGAGAACAACTTGACGAAAAGTAAATTTAGTTGAATAAATTATTAATTCAAACAGTGGTAAGATATATGGTTAATTTAGCCATATCTTTCCTCTAGGTCCTTATATAAGAATTTTTTTTGAAGATACTTTTGGTCTCAAATTTAAATAAAAAAAAAAGTTACATATTTTAAGATATATTTATTGTTTAAATATATTTTTTTTTATCTTTTTTCTTTCACTAGAAATGCGATAAATGTTCATATCAATAAATTTGAAAGCATTTAATGTCAAATTATTTTAGTAAAAACCTAAAACTAACACATTAAATGAATCACCTTAGTCTAAATGATTTTTATTTTTTCTTTCTTATATATTATATCAGAGGAAGTAATTAATTACGTGTATTCTATAAATAAAATACAAAAAGCATGTAGAACAATATTAGAAAATTAATTAATTATGTGTATTTTATACTTATTTTTATATTGAATTAAACTCAATATAAAAAATAATATTTTTTTCTTCTGATATCAAATATAAAGAAGAGAATTCTATATATGAATGAAACTTCTAGAATATATATGTTGTCATTATGTCACATGGTTGTCTCTCTCTTTCTCCTTCTCTCTATATATTGGTTAATTAAATTAACTTCTATATCCTTCAGACATGTTACATGGTTCTATGTTTAAAATATTTTGAACTTCATTATATTTAATTTAAAAGTCATATAAATGATGTTTTGTGATTAGTTAATGCTGTAAAATTATATTATAAGTGAATTAAAATTATTCTCTATATAATATCGATTTGTATTTGTGTTGCATTTTTATCTCTTGCAATCATCTTTTGGATGCGCTATCTCCCAAATCCATATATGTAGTGACTGATATAAATAAATTGCTTAACCAATTTTTAACTGATTTAGAAATCAATTTGTAAATATGACTTAATAATTAATCATCATGAAAAAAGACACCTCTGATCAACTTTTATTTCTGAATCATTCACCAAATAATGGATTTTGTTTAATTTTTCAATCGGGTAGGACGCAAAAATAACTCGGTCAACGGAGTACTAATTTCTTGGTAAAGCAAAAACTAAAGTCAATTGATCATTATGTTAGTTCTTTTGGAATCTAGTGTACTTATGCTCTTCTAGAACTTTGAGGCCTCCAGCTTTGACCAGTAAACTATTTAATTGACTCAAGGAAATAATTACAACCCGAATCCATATATGTATAGTTAAATATTTTTCAAAGATACCCCAATAAAGGTATATAGTTTTGAAAGACCAAAAAGAATTAAAGAAATAAGAATTCCCTATGCTTGCATGTGAAATAGTATGAACGAGACGACCATATGCCTATTAGTAAGTAGAATGGAATCTCGTGCTTTTGTTATTGTGCAATTAATATATTATAGTATAAACAATTTAACTAATGTACAATTAATTAAAAATTCAAATAGTTCTAAACAATAAGATTATGAGAGATACTAAGAATCTCCTATTGCTTTTGATTGAGAAACTTGACGTGCAAGGAAACACGGTCAACAAATTCCTTGGCTTTTCTTGTTTACTTATTCATATAGCTAACTAGTTATAGGGTGAATACTATGCATGCATGCGCTTTAATTTGCATATAGTGTCTTAAACGTACATGTTGAAATTTCCTTTTTCAGAAAACACAAAGAAGGACACAGATCCAGAAAGACAAAACAAAAAAAAGAAGTGGTTGTGTGGTTGTGCATGTCTTGTTTTCCTTTGCTTTTGACAAATGAGGGGGTACGAATTCGCACACGCACACACATTTCGTAGTATTGCGTTCCAGGGAATAGTTTTAGGGACCTAGGTAAAGAGAATGAAGCCAAGTAGCTAGAGGACGAATAATCTATACTTTAATTTTGACTGAAGACACAAAATGACTTGTCGACAAAAGAAAACTATATGCATTTCGTGACATTAATTAATTCATTATCAACAAGGGTTTGTAGTACTATGTTAATATACGCTAGGTGGCTGGTTGATACTGGTTTGGGTGTTGCCCAAATTGAAAAGCCACATTGCATTTCTCGATTCACCGACACGTAATTCTTCTTTAGTTAATTAATTCTTCATGCATCTAGTCAATTGAATCATGACCCCAACGTGTTCATATGCTTCCTTCTCCAATTATATTCATTTCTCTTTTCCATATCATTAAATAGAGACAATTTTGTAAAATAACTTACAATTTCTCTTTTCTATATAAAATTAACTACATTTTTAATTTACGTAAAATAATCAATGATATATAATTTAAAACGGAAGAAGTACACATATATTGATAATACAATGTGTAGCATAAACATCTAGAATATAAAAAAATAATCTAATCTGTTACAATTAATTCTTCTAGATCTAATATATGAGAAATTCATAAAATATATTTACACTATTTTTTTTGGTTGAAGATTTACTTACACTACACTATTGAAGATGGTAAAATATGATTAATTAATTAAATATGTATAAAACTTATTTAAACTTGTTAATTGTCATAGTATGTTTATAGTATTAATTGTATCCGTACTAATTAACTCTTGGTGTTTTTATTTAATTTATCATTGTCTCTAATACAATCTCATGCATATTTTGATACTACGTAGTTGTAGCCTTACATTATTCCGTATAAGCACGACACGAATGCGGCTGCTGGTATTGCTCAATGTGATGATTAGCATTTGGTTTTCAGTTGGAGCTGGTTGTTTTGGTTTAATTTATAATGGTTCAATGGGCGTCCTAGATTCCTCTTGTACTGTTTTAAGGATATCTAGCATAGAATACCACTACCCCGGTTATTACCGTTTATTTATACTTCTATGTACACTTATAAATTGAAAAGTTTTGGTAATTTGTTTTTTAAATTAAAAATTAATGATATTTTCTATTAAATAGAGAGTTATTTATCAACTTTAATATTTTAAGAAATATCATTTAATTTCAGAAAAAAAAAATAAATTTTATTGTACTAACACTTGGTAAATAATATTTAATTATTATAATTTTTTAAGGAAATATTTTTTCAAACAAACATTTGTGGTTCTCTTGACAGACATTTATGGGGGACTGAAACATAATTTCAATTGTATAATGATTTATTTTTAAATTGTAGGGCAAATCTATTCGTCACATTTTAAATTTGGAGACAAACAACCTTTTGAACTATATGAATTATTTGGGATAAAAAATATGTTAGACCGTAATATTTTGATGTATGTTTTAAGTAAATTACATACATATTTTCTTGTTTCTATCTTTATGATTTTATGTATTAAAAATATATTTTTAATCTTTATAAAATTTCGACCTTTCAATTTTAGTCCCTATAAAAAATATATTTTTTAGTCCCTATAAAAGTATTTAGCAATTACTTTTAGTCTCTATTGAAATAAAATATGTTTTATTTGTCCTTTTACTTTAAAAAATTTTAAATAATTTTTGCAATAATGTGTAGAACATTATAAAAAGATCTTCCACAAAAATTTAGAATTTTGTAACTTTAAGTGAATTTAGTTATGAATTTTTAAATGTTAAAATATCAAGATAAAAAAAATAAAAAATATGGACTTGAAAATTGAATTTTGGACTCGTTTTTTGTGAAAAAACTTTTTATAATGTCATAAACATGTAGTAAAAATTTCATTAAAACATATATATTGCATTAATAGTAGAGACTAAAATTATATGAATGATAATTTTTGTAGGAATTAAAAATTATATTTTTATTATACAAAGACTGAATTAAAATATTTAAATTTTATATGGACTAAAAATATATTTAACCACAAAGATTAATTCAAAAAAAAATGTATTAAAATTTCGAATATTCAAATCGACATCACATATTTCTCAATACAAGTCACTCAGTGTGTTATAAGTGCAAATCATTGAAGTGAATAATTATATTTGAATCAAAGATGCAAAACTTAAAATGGAAGGTTTGAAAAATGCTAAAAACATTGTTCTCTTAAATTTTTACGTTTCTTATCGATCCTTAATTTATAAAGACTAGGAAATTTTAGTTATTTATACCAATTTTTTTGCTTGAGTATGTCAAATGTTTATTACATTTTGATGATTTGACGTGTGATTTAAACAAAAAATTGACACCAAATTAAGGGATCAAATGAAACTCAAGAGAACCAAGTTACAACTATTTTTGTATTACGTTTGTTACTTTAAATACTATTTTTTTTATATATTTTATTTCATACGGAAAGCATATCTTAATAAAACTATATTTTAAAAAGTATATCACAATATATCCATTTTAACAATTTCTTTTGAATATTCAGCCATTTAAAATATATGCCTAAATACCACTTTTGTACGGATAAGGCTTTTGCATTATTAGTATAGAAAATAAAATGTAAACATACTAAAGAAAATCTTCTTTTATTTTTCTGTTCGATTCTTGTTTCCTGCCTTCTTTTAGAATAGGCGATTCCAATTTATTCAAATTCATTACCTCTCTTAATTAGTAAAAAAACGAAAATACGAAAAATTCAACTTTTGTACGGCCTTTATATCTATCTAAAGAATAAAAACCACTCCCCGTGATAACATTATTTTATAATATATTAATAATCAGTTACAATGTGATAACATTTTAATTAAAAGTTGTTGAAAAAAGAAATTATACAATTTTTCCATGTCATGTCAAGTTATCATGGTTGCAAACTTAATTTTACATTGAAAATAAATACTATTTTTTCTAATCTATTTAATAATATTTACATCATTTTATTATATCCCATCCTATATATGCTATATATTTATAGTTATATCGAAATAACGATAACTTAATAAATTAAACATTAGGACAGTTTATGCAACTTGTTTTGCTGAATCACACTGCTTATGCAACGTGTACGTGGCAGAAAGCCTTTTAAATGAGTCGGCTAAAGGATATTTGGCACGTGTAGAGATTTTATTCTTTAGCCGGAAAATAAAAATAAAGAGTTGGAACTAAAATTGACGAGTTACTAAACAAATTACTCCTTCTATATTACAATCATTGTTACTTTAATTAAAAAAAATCTTAAAATAGATATTATTTATAATTTTTAATATAATTTTAATTGTTTTTTAAAATATTTTTATATTTTATATCAATAATAGTAAAAAAAAAAATCAATAAATAATATAAAAATAACTTGTTTTTTAATTGTAATTATTGCATTTTTAACCTTAAACGAGAGTGGATGGAGAGAGTAGTTTATTTAGTAAAATAAAAAACAAAAATACAAATCGACTTAGAAGCTAAAATTGAAGTACAAAAAAAAAACAAAGAAAAAAGCATTCGGTATATCTGTTAGAAAGAAAGTAGTAGTTTGAAGCAGTTCAGTTGAGAAGAAGAAAGGAATATGGAATAGATAGATAGATAGTGCAGTGTGTGGGGTGGCGGGGACCTCAAGGATATCGAGGCCAAAGTTGTAGGGTCATATACTTTTTTTTTTTTTTTTTAATATTTTTCAAACGTGGGTCCCACAGTGAATTTTGGTCCTTTTGGAGTTTCCCATTTTTCTAACCTATAAATCACACCCGGCTATGTCCTCTTCCCCCACTCCTACCCTCTCTTTCTCTTCACTTCTATATTTCCACTCCATTGCAATTGCTCTCTTTCTAGTTCTAACAAACTTAAGGTTTTTAATTCCTTCACATTCTAAGATTAGTTATAAAAAAATTCATAAGGTTTGTGATATTAATTTGATTTATTTAAATTTTACAGTGAAGATGACTCAGCAGAATGTGGTAGTGTCTGAAACGAAATCAGGAATCAACGGTGCTATTACAATGACCCAAAAGCCACCGGCACCACCCGGTGGTTACATTCCAATTCCAAGAAGGAGAATTTTGAAGAACCTTGAAATCAACGGTGGACAGAGAATCAATACATGTATTGATTCTATGAGAGCTTCTTCTCCAACTCATGTTAAATCAACACCTTCTTTGGCCGAAGAATACAACTCTTGGATTGTGAGCATCCTTTCTCTCTGTTTCATACAAACAACGTTATTATATCTATAACACGCGTGTGACTTTTATTTTTTTGGAACAGCTTCGGCATCCATCAGCATTAGACATGTTTGAACAAATTAAGGATGCATCAAAGGGAAAACAAATTGTCATGTTTTTGGACTATGATGGTACTTTGTCTCCTATTGTTGATGACCCTGACCGTGCTTTCATGTCGGAATCGGTTAGTTAATCTTTTAATTATTTTTTTTTTCATTTTTCTAAATCATGTTTCAGTTCAATTCTAACCAAATTTTTTTTTATTATCAGATGAGGAAAACAGTGAGGAAACTTGCAAGGTGTTTTCCTACTGCAATTGTTACTGGAAGATGCATAGACAAAGTAAGCTTTCAAATTTCAATTCCAATTCTACCCTTTTTTTTTTTCTTAAGAAGAAATATTTAATTAGTTTTTATTTTATTTCAAACAATCAGGTGTACAATTTCATTCGCTTGGCTGAGCTATATTATGCTGGAAGCCATGGTATGGACATTAAAGGCCCGACAAAAGAGTCCAAATACAACAAAGTGAGTGAACTAGCTCTATTGTAGTTTTATTACCTATATAGTGCAGTTGAATTATATTAAAAATAAAAAATTAACATTTGTTATGTTTTGTAGAATAACAAAGCAGAGGCAGTTCTTTTTCAACCTGCCAAAGAATTTGTTCCTATGATAAATGAGGTTAGTCACACTCATACACTTCTTAATCTTAATACATATTTTTATTTTAATAAATTTATAATAAAAAAAATAACCAACATTTTTTTTTTAACTTTGTGATCAATTTTCAGGTATACCAACAATTAGTTGAGAAAACAAAATCAACTCCTGGTGTCATAGTCGAGAATCACAAATTTTGCGCCTCTGTTCATTTTCGCTGTGTTGATGAAAAGGTATAATACAAGTTTAAAACAAGTAATCACTGTTATTTATTGATCCATTAGTGAAAGAGTCCTAACTCAAAATTTACAATACACAGAGATGGATTGAATTAGCTCAGCAAGTGAAATCAGTGTTAAAAGAATACCCGAAGCTTCATCTTACCCATGGAAGAAAGGTGGGTCATAGTTCTATTAATTAATTTTCTTGATTTTTTTTTACTTTGTTATATGGTGGGGGTGTGATTTAATTAGTTAAAAGATGACAATGACATGAATTAAGAATAAGAAATAAGAGATGTCTCACTTTCAATGTCACAATTGTTTAATACAGGTATTGGAGATTCGTCCCTCTATTAAATGGGACAAGGGGAAAGCCTTGGAATTTTTGTTAGACACACTTGGTGAGTTCATTTTATAATCTTTCATTTTATTTGGTTCTTCCTTTGTCACAATCATACATGTAATACATTTATTTCATTCAACATTTAATAATTGCACAAAATTACAAATAAGCTTGACCATTACAAAGAATTAAGAGAACGACACCTACACCTCGTGGGATTAATCTATTAATTGAAGATTATTTTATAATCATGCTACTAATTTTTTAATTTGTCCATCAATATCTAACTAATAAATCGTTTTCAACAGGATTTGCCAACTGTAACGATGTATTTCCTGTATATATTGGTGATGATAAAACCGATGAAGATGCATTCAAGGTATCCAATGATCTTAATTAATTGTTTTTTCCCCAATTTTTATTTCTCTAAATAAATAATGCTTAATTAATTTAAAATTCAAGTGTGTTTAATTGTTTGTTGATTATTTGAGATAATTAATTTGAGCTAACTAGTTGTTTTAAATCGTTTTATCATAAACAGAAATTAAGTGACAGAGGACAAGGTTTTGGAATTTTGGTCTCTAAATTTCCAAAGGAAACTACTGCATCATACTCTTTACAAGAACCTAATGAGGCAAGCATAATTTCTCATATGATTTAAATAGAATTTTTTTTAAAATAAAAATTTAGACGAGTTGAATTTAAAATATTAATCAGAGTTTAAATAAAAGATTTTACTGATTGATTTATTTAATTTTATGCAGGTTATGGAATTCCTTCAACGTTTGGTGGTGTCGAAAAAAGTAACTCCACGATCACGTTGCCGGGTGTAAATGAAAATAAAACATTGTACATCCCTATCTACGGACATAAAATACATGATGACCTTTTTTTCTCTACTATGTTTTGTTTAGATTAGAACCAATTAAGAGCTAAAATGTATGGAAGAAAAAAAAAGAAAGAAAGACAAAAGTGTCTTTCTGAATTTGAAGCTCGATTGTCTACATTGATGTAATTAGTACGGGGAAAAGTATATGTATGTACCATGATCAGATGTAATGTAATTCTGAATGGATTAAATTTGTGCTCTTCCAATATGATTAAATATATTATGAGTTATTTATCAAAAGATATGTTTAATTCTGTCGTGACATGGTTATTACATAGTATGGTTTGACAATCTAGTTTTAATTAATTGCATGCTCGTACGAATTGATTTCTTTGTTGTTTTGTGGTCAAGCGAACATTGAAAATACCGTCTATAAGTACCTTAATAAATAAAATAACCAATCACAAGGTAAGAAATACAGTACATGGATGGAGACAATGAGAGACAAATTTTGATAATCCATTGATTAATGGAGACTACTTTCGTTCTCAAGAACTAATTAACGGATTACGACATCTTGAATTTAAGTGCATGAAGATACTAGATTACAACTCTTTTGGCCTTTTGAGACCAAGAAGTAAAAGCACTAATCACTTCATTCACATCTTTTTTAAGTAATGTGTACCTACAAATTGTTCCAATTAGAATTGTAACTTAGATATTTTGTCTAAATATTTCATCTATAATTACAACTCATTTAATTTAATCGCGTGAAATTAATTAATTGATTACTTTGTTCTACATGTATCATATGTTGGAGTAAATGAGTTTTTTAAATATTTTTATCCTCAACTTTTTGAAAAAGAATTCTATTAATGTAGAATTTAATTGAAAGTAAATAGAATCTGATTAATCATTATTTCAATCAAAATTTGAATCCAGTAATTTCGATAAAAGTTGTTCTCTATTATTAAACCCATAATACTCATTGTGATTAATAATCACAATTATTGTTTTCCTTTTAGGAATCTTTGCTATAAATTTGGTTTAGGTGAAAGATTACTCCAACTCAAGTGAACGTTATTATTTTAGGTAACAATTGATTATATAACTTATACTTATCTGATTTGATTCATTGAATAAGGCAGCAATGTTAATGTACATAGCCATGTCAAAAAGAAATTAATAATCTCCCACCTACCCCTAGAAGGCTGCAAATAATTCACTTGTGTTAAAACTTAGGACCACTTGTCACACGTGCATACAAGTAAGTAACAAGAAGTTGTATTTATCATGCAATAGAAGGAAAAACGGAGTTCCTATATATATATATCTGAGTAAGATATCCTTAATGTGTAGATAATATCATCGTAACCATCAATGATTGGATACTTGGGAGATTCAGGTAATAATAAGAGTAAGAGGGGTCCCCTTATATTAGAATATTTCTATCTTATATCTGAAGCTGACTCAAAAGTTATGAAGTTGTGGTCTAAACTTTATTGGTGCTCAAAATAACTCAAACACTTTGTGTTATATGTCATTATTCAATGTTCACATCAATGCTTCTTTGCCCATTCCAGTGACACCACAAGTAGCTTTAGCTCTGTCATGCAGTAAACTGACATTTCTGTACTCCCTATAGAGTATATATTGGAAATGGTTTAATTTGGATTTGTACATTACCGTAATTTCAACTCAGAAATAACTATATAGGCCTTAGAGATGGGACTAAAAATAGCCTGCTACACAAAATTCAAACACTTTTAGTATATGCATAAAATATTCCAAAAAATCTAATTATTATGATAAGTTAGAGATCAAGTTCAATCTGTTGGTTGTGTGATTCTAGATCAGTAATAAATAACTAGTGAAACAATATATTATTAAAGAAAAAACTCATAGTTTTAAATTGCAGTATGCAACAACAATTACAATCACAACACAATTTTATTTTTATGTCTCAACAACAATGTCACATTGACAATTACGGCCGGTTCGGCCATATTTAACTGCATTTTCCATAATGTCAAAGATCAGTATAATGAAACGCCATTTGTCTTGGACTGATTTTAGATCAAACATTTTTACTATTGTTTATATAGATTCTAGCTAGGTTTGATAATTGAGTTCTCTCATCACATGCTGTTTGGTGATATAAAAAAGAAAGAAGGTTTCCTCTGTCCCATGTATAGAAAAGGTGTTTCATTTTTCATATTGAAAACAGAAACCAATGCTAGATCCATTTATTTATTTTTTCTATAAAAGAAAGGAAAGAAAGGTTTGGGAGAATTCCATTATACACTTTGGTGTCCACTATTTTATGAACCTCATGCATGCTTTGTTTTAGTAGATTTGTGAGGTGGCACAATATACAATAAGAAATGGCAGAGACTAATATAAAAATAAAAACAACCACAAATCATGTGAAACGACCACTGATATTGTACACATGGAAAAAGCTGTGCCCGTGTTATTGAAACAAGAAACATGCAGAAAAGCTATACAATAAGGTTATGACTTAGATTCTGTGATTTTTGAACATATAACAAAGTTGAGAAAAGAAAAAAAGAGGAATAGGGACTGGTGGAATAATGTGTGCTTAAGTTCGAAGAAACCAATTTCTATTTGTTTTTTTTTTATTTTTATTTTTTGTTTTTGTAAGGAGGATAGTTGAAAAAGGTTAATGTTTTTGTTTGTTTACTCAAAATATGTTAAAATCGAGAGTTACACATAAGAGAAAAGATAATCTAAAAATGTGTTTTTCTTTGATAAATTTTATTTATATTTTAAATATGAAAAGTATCTAAAGAGTTTGTTATATAAAGTTGAGTTACACACAATTTAAATTATAAAATAGTATCATTATTTGAATTAAAATTTATTGAGTCATCGGCTATCATGAGTCACTCGAGTCGTGGTTGGACACCATGAGAAAATGAAAGTTAACATTGAGTTTGGGAATCAATAATGGTTGAAAGAAGAGTTGGAATCCACTCCAAAAGGAGATGTTTGATGGGAGGAATAAACATAGATATTTGGAACAGTTAGATGGAGACATCAACATAGGTCCAACCTTAATTTGACAACCCTCTCAGCTGTTAATTTGTGTCGGACGTGGAAAGAAGGAGTCCACCAGAGTTATCTATCTATGATTGATGTCTAAGTTTAAATAAACTAAGTTTCTCAAAGTTTCAATTATTGGCAATCGAGAGGGAAAAGTTGAACACCGTTTATCTCCCAATTGTGTTCTTTATTTTTCACTATGGTTTTGTTACTTAGTAATTATTAATCTCCATCTAGCTACTCTTTTAGTATAATACTATGGCTTTCTAACTTAATTATTAATCCCCTTCTCGAACGACTTGCTTCTCTTTTAGTATATTATTCGTTGGCTCGTGAGCTTAGGATCGAGGAGAAACTATATAAATGCATAGAGCTTTACTTTAAAGTGAGATGCTAAGTGAATCATATGTTTAAAAGTATATGAAATTTTAAGATGGTTAATGACACTTGTCGAAAATATAAGTATTTAATGGTTTTTTTTTTTTTTATCATTAAGATCATGACATGATTGATGTTAATTTAATAAAAATAAAAGAAAACGAGATTCTCACAAAATTTAATTTGTCGAATAAAAATTGATCAAATTATTATTTTAATCATAAAGACAAAAATAATCGTTACATACTTTTGATGAATATAAACGTCAAGGTTCTAAATAACTTTTAAGCATAATTAGTCCCAATGTGATTTACTTATATAATCTGCGCATTTTATGGGACAATTATTTTGTTGTTGCAACTATTACTTTTATTAACTTATGGAGATGATAATATAATATGGAGTATTAATTCGAGGCACTTAAAGAGTTAAAGTATAATTTTCACCCTTGGTCACCCATTATGCCCTCTTGCTCCCACCAACCCCAACCTTGGAGGTTAAAACTAAAAAAAGTTAATTAATGCAAAAGCAGTACTATATAATTAATTATTGAAGGCATAAAATCAAGGAGTGGATCATATGTAATCAGAATCATATTATATGAATGTGAATCTGGATCACACGCAGTGACTGAGCTCATAATAAAGTAGCATGGAGAAATTGAGACTCTTGTCTTAGCATGGTGTCAGAAACTATGCTAGTGAGTGATGGTCCTTAAGTACACGTGTATGGTTCACACCAAGGATAGATGCAATATTATTACACGTGTCCTTCTTTTAAGAATCGGTCCCCGCATTGAGGGTCGAGCCCACAGAACAATGCTGTTGGATTTTGTCTTATGAATACCACTTAACTGGCCTATTTTTCTTAAATATGAATTAAAAAATTAACATATTTAATTTTAAATTTTAATTAAATATATCAACTTTCTTATATTTTATAAGAGTATGCATTATAATATTATATTAAGAATTATAGGTTGAACATTGCAGTTGTTGGATATGATGAAGTTCTTAGCCACATGGGTGTCCATGTGACTCTAAGATGCCCTGTTATTGGGGAGCAAAGAAATAATGGTGTTCTGTTCAGAGCAGTTATGCCTATTCATGATCTGAAAACACTCTCTGAATAGTATGTGTGAAAATATTGGAAGAGTGATTCAGAATGCGCCACAAGGGGTGGTGTAGTCATGTACTGCCAATGTTTATGTCTTCTATCGCATGTGTTTGAGAACATTTCTTATCATACGTGTTCATGAACCAATACTACTGCACTTTGAATCTTTATTCCTTTTTTTATACTTTTAAAAAAACTATTGTATTTTCAGTTCTGCTTCCAATTATTTTGTGTCCAAAATAAGTGTATTAACTTTTCTATTAAATAATTTACTTTTTTATGAATCAAAGCAAACTTTTCCATTAAATATTTGACAACACTATCACATGACTGACTTTATATGAATAATAATATTTCACAAAAGTGTTCAATGTTGAAGAAGAATACTAAATCTCGTATTCGATAAAATCGAGAAGTTAAAGTATTTTTTGGGTAAAAAAATGTTTATAAGTAATTAGTAAGGTTTTAGAGATTGGACCTTGTAAGCTAAACCCAATCTTGTGTAGAGACTGGATGTACAAAAAATAAAGGGGATTCCTTCTCCTCCTAGGGTCCCAAAAGTCTCCACACATAATTGAGGAACTTTAGAAAAATGGCACAACATATGTTTCTCAACGTTTGAAGGGAATCTATAATAATATTAAAATAGATTCTTAAATAATCGCTTTAAGGTCACATAATTATATCAACTTATTGATATTTTGAGTTGTCATATTCCTTTTTATTTTATTATTATTTTAGTATAGTATATAAATTATAGACAAAAGTTTCATCAATTACAAAAATATTAAAATTCGTAATGTAATAAACGTTTTTTTTACTCACTATGTTCTATATCCGTTTTTTATTGTACGTCACCTTCAGCTTAATATGTATAACTTTTAATTTTATATTTCAAATATCAATGTTATACTTACACCTCTTATGATTCTAAATAATCCACACCACCTATTTTTAACTTTAACTTTTCATGTCTTTCACATCCCTTATACCAAAATATACATATATGCTGCTTGATAACTTTTATGCTAACAATTTACACAATTTTTTTGTTTCTTTTTAACCAACTCTTGGATGAAGAGTTGCTATTGTGCTTTAGAGTTCGGTTTTATTTTATATGTTCTTAATTTTTTTCTTTTCCTAACAACATTTAGAATCATTGTTTAATATTTCTCATTAAGTATACATTTGACTATGGATTCAACATTAAAAATTACACTTTGGTGTACACATTTGATAATAGATTATTGTAGAATCCATATATATAAATATATTTTATTGAAGATATATATCAACTTCCTCAATTATCTCTAACATTTTGTTAAAAAAAAAACAACTTTCTAAACTTGATTATTGATGCAAATTTCACATGCAATAAAGGCCATTTGCATCCTTCAACAATCATCACAAGCCTTTAACATTTTAATCATTTTTTATAGACCGTAATATCACCTTTTTTTTAAAAAATCACATTGAAATAAAAAATTTAGAATATACTCCCGCAACGCACTACTTCTTTTGGTTTGACCTTTATGAGTTTGCATCCTTATATTTGATGGCTTTCACTTTGATATCAACTTACATCTTGTTCTTACATAATTTGAAATGTGATACCGATACAATAGAGGAGTAAAGTTTGAGAAAACTCTAGCGACATCATTTATCAATATATTGTTTTAGTAAGTCACAATTATCTTCGGCAAATTATCATGAGATTTAAAGAAATCACGACACATCTCTAAAGTCCAATTAACATTATCTTCCTTTTCAAACTCTATATAAGTAAATACAACTGAATATTCAGTTTCAATAGAATTGACATTAATAAACTCAAGCAACGGTAAGCGGTATATGTTGGTATTATATATTGAATCCATGAGAAGCACCAAAGGAAAAGCATTAAACAACTTAATGGAATCTGGATGGACCTAAAAAATATCTCAGAATCACCAATTATTTTATATTTGTAGACATAACTATCATCAACCAAATATTTCATCAGATGTTGCATTTTTTATTTTGGCCCCTTATATATAAACACTTTGTATTTGTGTTGTGCATTATAAATTTGTTTCATAATAATTAGATTATCAGACCTTTTTTTCTAAATCGTAGAATATTTATCAGGAGGACAATATTACTTGTCATTTAATTGATAAGTTCTCTTTCTTCCACAAATAAACGACCCGCAAAAAGATGACTTACTTATCGTCATCTTACAGTTATGTTTTTCGCACACTACAATAATCTTCTATAGATATATAAGTCTGTAATTAGGATAGACACTCACATTTTAGAACTCATGTGTCTTTGTGTTTCAATTGCTTCTCGTATTCTTTATATACATCATATCTCTTAACAAATCGTTTGATAAAACTCGAGATCGAATCTTGGTTTCCATTTTCTCTCCTAACAACCTTAATTATAATTTCTCTTATGGAGATACGGAAGGAAAAAAAAAATCAGTTTCCATCCTTTTATCCTAATTCAAAACAAATGGAGAAATTCCAATGGTTTGGTTTCTAACTCTCCTAAATCTCCTCTCGTTACTCCCAAATTCTTAATTGGTGTGTATATATACGATCTCTCATGTTAATCCCCTACCCAACTGTTGTATATAAACTTACCTTTGTACCTCAATAATTTTCCTCGTTATTAACTCAATCTTGCATCTTGCCTAACCCCCTCTAATCATCACCATACTCTACTATCCTAAATTCCGAACCCCCTTCACCAATTCTACTCTCTCTACTGCATTGTCCCAACAAAAAAAACTTTGACTAATTAATTTTCATTTGCACATTTAAAATGAAAAAAGGCAACTACTTCTAGAACCTGTAAGTCATATAGAGATTAACACATTTTAAATATAATATGAGCAATAAGTAAAATCCAAGTAAAAGAGAATAATTAAGATCAAAAGGGATGATCAATTTAAAGTTTAATTGATGTTGCAACCATATATGCATGCATGTTTCCATCATCATGAAATATAACTTGTTGAACATTAACATATTGATCCCATACCCCATATATCCTAATAAACCCATCAATATTGTCTGAAATTTGTATCACATTCTTGTGACAAGATTCGTGGGTCGCTCCCAAGATCCTTAACAACAAACCTACACACAACATTAGACGTCATAACCCACGTGTTAAGTTCCGCAGCCGTGATCCTTATCCAAAGTCTCATATCCAATTCAAAAGTCAACGGTGTGTTTGATTTTGCATCACCCATATTATTTGCCATTTTCTTGGGCAATGCTCTATTCGTTCCCATTACATCAACCTTAAACATTGTCGAAGCATCTCGTCCTTGTTCCAACAACTTTGGAAATTTTCCCGTTGCAACCTTAGAATCTTCAAAAAGCATGTTAACCTCGGAATTTTCGTAAATAATTCCCAATTTGTCGTTAGGATTTTTAGCCCTTAATGAAATTTCATAATGTAGGGGCCTAGAAATATTTTTCACGTCAAAATGTGTAATAGAAAATGTGGGTCCCGTTGGGTTGAAAATAAAGAACAAAGTGGCTAACGTGATTCCAACAACGGCAATGATTGCAACGAGGATAAGAGCAATGGTGAGCAAAACACGAGGACAACGACAACAACAACCTCTTCCACCGTTTTTGTCGTTAGTTCTTGGTTTGCGGTATCGTTCAACGATCAATGCATTCTCACGTGGAGGAACACGGTAGACTTGATCTTTAGGGAATTGAACTATATACATGTTGTCATGGTTGGCTCGGCCTGGAGGTTTTGGCAACGGCGATGGTGGTGCGTCGTCGATGATGGCGACGGTGGTGGTGCCGTTGTTGTTTTGTGATGGGGCCTGCCGTTCCATGACAATCGTGGAATTGGCTACGTGCACGCGTAGTGTGATTGACGCAGCTTCAACGAATGCATGGATGGGAATAGGAATTAGTTTTAGAGGTTGAATGGGATATTAAGGTGGTGACAGCTTGGAAATTAACACACAACTCATCATGGGGTTATTTATCTTATCATAATTACTTTTTCTGAATTAAGTCCTCTATTATTAGTATATATGTATGTATAAAGAATTTTGTCCATTTTGTGCTTTCAGTGTTATTATCATAACAACAGCGGCAAGAAAACTATGGTTTCATTCGTTATAGTTTTATTTGTAAAATAATCAATTTCAAAAGTTCTAATTTGTTTGTTTATAGATTTTCAAAAAATGATAAATTTAAAAATTCTTTAAAATAAAAATTTGTTTTTAATAGTTACTTAAAAAAATCATTTTTAAAATTAATTAATTTTTTTTTAAAAAAAGTGATTTTTAGTGTGACAGATAAACAAAAAATAGTTCTTTTTTTAAAATTTCTAAAACTTGTCCTTAATTTTACCTTAACGGTTAATTATTGATATTATTAAGTTGAATTTCGTATGTTGGATTTGAACGTTAATTAGGATTACCTCGCAATTGTATGAGATAATTGTGATGATATTTATTATCTCTTCTAAAACAAAACAAAAACTCTTTAAACAATAATCTCTATATTAACAAATATTAATTCAGTGGTGAATTGCTATGTTATTGATCATGCAAATTGCAATATACCAAGTAGGCTTGACAACAGTTCGTGTAGGGCGGGTTCGGGCCCAAAAACACCAACCGGTCCAAACCGTGGTTAAAAAATACAAGTTTAATTTTGTCAAATAAAGAGAACGGATTTTGCGGGTCGCAGGTTAAACGGATTGTTACAATCGGATTGAATCATTGTTTGATTCATTCAAATTTTTTAACCCAATAATATGTTTATAAAAAAAAAAAAACTATTTTTTTTGAGATTTCTCGGGAAAGTAGTAGTTTATTATCAATTCTAAGGCTATTTATGAGCAAGTCAAAATTTGTATTCATTTTTTTCTTTAAAATTGAGCTACTATGTCCCATTTAAATTACATTTACAATTAGTAAAAATAAACTTCAATCACATAACATGCAATACAACTGCAAGTTTTACGCAAACTTTGTTTTTCAAGTGCAACAGTTTACAACAGCTTAGTTTTTCAACAACTCAGCCAAATACAAGTCATAGATAAAGTCTAATATTAATACACATTTCAAATTCATATTATAGATAAAGTCTAATATTAATACACACTTCTCGAAAAATATTGGTAGTTTCCATAGACTCTATGACAATACAAATATCAATATATGTTTTCAATTTGATCCAATTGACAACATAAAAAATTAGAGCAAAAATTAGTATTCAATAATCATTGTAAAAATATGTTGTTGATGTGTGCCATAGGAAAAATAATTCAATACCTTGTTTGCAATCATTAAAAAATTCCAGACTTGATAATGCCAAATTCACTTTAGCTTAGTTTCATGTATAGCAACCTAGTTTGAATCAAAAATAATGCAATCAACATGATTAGATAAACCATTTTAAATCAACAATAAAGTCAAACTAAGAAATCAAGTTGACATACCCATATATGTTGTTCAAAATAATATAAATTGTTGCTACTAAGTTAGCTAATGTCAAATAAAGATTTAACACCAAGCAATATGCAAGAATTCCAGCAACCTAGAGAACCAATATTCATGCTCAGTACTTTAATTTTATTAAAAATAAAATTCTAATAGTTCACAATTGACTTAAGATAAAAGGTAACATACATATGATAAAAAGCTTGTTCTTCTACGACTTGCAGCAAAAGCAATCTTGGAATATCATGCACTAGTTGTTGGAAATATAAGGGTAATTATATAAGAATAACAAAATAAACTTGTGTACTTGCTTATAACAGAAATGCTAATATATGCTAACAAATATCTATAACAAGCAATTTAGATTGCTAACAAAGTAACAGTTGTAGTTGTTTTTAATAACAATTTTGGTTACTAACAATTGTTGGCATTTAACAGTTTTGGTTACATGTAGTTTTATTCCATACACAATTACACTAATCTAACTCAAATTGATAAAATCAAACCAACAGATAAAACAATAACAAGATATAACAATAATAACTTACCAGGAAGAACAACACTTTATACCATTCCCAAAAAACTTGTGTTTATATTGTCATAGAGTCAAGTCAATATTTAAGTTAAGTTTGTGTGACTTCAAAAGATTCAAAAAAGTACAGATCTGGAAAGTTTGGCAGAATTAGTTGGTATTAACACAAGATTGACAAAATCATTTCAAATTAGTAACAATAAAAATGAATGTGACATACAATAATTTTATTCAACCACAACTAGGTGGTTGTAATGATGAGCCACATGCACTTGTTGCATTTCCTATTGACACTCCTTGAAACTCTAAAATAATCAACAAAATAATAAAAATTAGACTATATTGTGAACGTATAAATATATTAGGAAGTTCAAACAGTTAAAAGATACATAAATAATTTTCCCTTTAATAATTTATTCAAAAAGATCAACATCTTCACCAAGATTTAAGTCTTTGAAATAAATGAGTGAATGTTTTAACCAACTCTGAATGCAGATTAATGCTTCAGCCATTTCTAGCTTTAGAGAGCTTCTAAAGGTCTCGATGACTCTCCTACCAGTGCTAAAAGCACTCATAAGCAACTGTAGACACCGGTGTGGCCAATATATTTTTGGCTATAAGAGATAAGATTGGGTACTGAGTTGCATTATGTTTCCACCAAGCAACAATATCAAACTTTTCAATCATCTTCACACACTTACTAGAATAATATCCCTCAAGCTCATTTTGTTTGTCAATGGAGTCTTTCTCTTTCAAATGGTCTTCAAAAGCTTATGCTCTTGCCATATGTGAATTATGGGCAGCAGCAATAGAGGTTTCATCATGGGAAGCATGTCAATAGTCATGGGAGTTGGTTGTGGTGAATTTTTTTTTGTCATGGACTTTTTTTATACCAATTGTACATTTTAGTTAGATCTTCTTTAATTAATGTGATCAATTCAGTAGCCACCTCTGATTTAGTTGCATACATATCTTGAAAGCACCACTCAACATATTTCAACTTATATCGTGGGTCAAAAATTACCCCAAAATATAGCAATTTATTAATGTTTGTAATACTACCGCAATACTTATCATATTTTGCTAACATATCCCCAACCACACTTGCAAAAATAGTGTTCAAATTCAAAGAGGCATTTTGCAGCTCACAATAAATTGCAGACAATTGGTGAAAAGTTACATGTATACTTTCATGTTGTGAGGAGGAAAGCACTCTAGTTGGCTCATAAAATAACTTCAAAAAAGTTGCAAATGCCCTAGCTATATCCCAATCAGAACTAGTTGGGGACCAACTTCTCCAAAAGCTACTTGAAACTTCTCTGCAGCCTCAAGCATCAAGTAGGTTGAGTTCCAACGAGTTGAAACATCAAGAGTTGAAAGCATCAAGTAAGTGATAACTTGGAGTTGAGGGTTGTCGCCGTTGAGACTTGAAATAATTAGGGTTCGTTGGTGTGACTTGAGTGTTGAGTTTTGTGTGTGTGATGAGAGAATTAGGATTCGAGAGGATGATTGATGAGAGAATGAAATTAGGGTTGTGTGTGAGTCTGAATGTTGAAATTAGGGTTGGGTTATTTTTTTGGGTTGGATCAAAATGGGCTTGGTAAGAATCCAATCGAACACTATTACTATTACTATTACTATTACTATTACTATTACTATTACTATTACTATTACTATAAACTGTATTTGGGCGGGTCAGTCGTCGACGGTCCAAAATCCATGACCAGTACCCGCCCGTGCCTACCCTTACGAGCCCTCCAATACTACCCGTCTGACCCATTGGGCCCGGTCTAACCCGCCCAATTCACCTCACCCGCTGCGGGCCGGGCGGTACTGGCCGGGTCTGTCACATCTGTCCAGCCCTAATACGAAGACATGCCAAATTATACAGATGGAGAAATTGTTGATGAAATGAATCCGTCAAAAGAAAAAAAAAACTTGATATAAGTAATTCAGAAATGAAAAGAAAAAAATACAAACTAATCTGCCAAAAAAAATTACAAGCAAATATAATTGGAGTTTTCTACTTGCCACCCTAATACCTATACCTCTCACTCCCTTAATACACTTAAAGAGACTATTTTACACTTTTACTATATATAAAAATAGAAAATTCTTGAATATGATATTTTCGAAATAGAAAATTTCAAAAAAATAATGTCAAAACAAAATTTACATTTCGAAAATTTGAGTAAAATTCTAAATTTTCGAAACATTCAAATATTTCATTTTCTTCAAAAGTTTCGAAATGTCAATTTTGTTTCGAAACTTTTAAAAGAATTCATGTTTTGAAATTTTGAAAGTTCCAAAACTTTGCATTTCAAAACTTTTGTTAAAAGCAAAAGCTTCAAAAATATTTTAGAAATACAATAAATTGTATTTCAAAAATTATAAATTAATTCAAACTTTCGAAAGTAAATTCATTTTGTATTTCGAAAATTTTATAATCAACTAAAGTTTCAAATTTTTGAAATTTTTTAATAATTTTTGTTAAAGTTGTGTGAGACTGTGAGTGAAAAGAAAAAAAAATTATTTTTTATATATAATAAAAAAAATAGTTTTTTAAGTGTATTAAAGGGTGAAAGGTATAGGTGGAGGTGGCAAATAGAAAATTTATATAATTGATGATGTGATAGATGTGTAATTTCTGTTTGGTTTTTGGTCCACATATGTGTGCATTGTCCATATCCCGACATACCCAATGCTCGTAAAACAATAGGCCCAATATCTAATAACGAAATCCTATTCGGCCCATAAGCCCAACATAGCTCAGCGAAGGTATAAACTCCGTTGTATGTACTATTATGACCTAAATTTACCTGCTAGCGTTCAGTCAGACCAACATTATAATTATTATTTTTTATTAAAAGACCAACATTATTTTATGTAAGCGTGTAACGTTCCAAAGACTATAATATACTCGAAAAGATCTAAATAATATTTCAAACATTGTTTTAAAGTATTTCTATTTTATTCTTTAGCAATTAAGTGTGCGAATGGGATATCTAAGTGATATATATTATAATATATTCTTGAAAAAATTTCAGCCTTATCTGGAAATGAAATCTTTGTAATCAATAAATTTATATAGCAAAAAGGTTAAAATATTTTTATATGAATAAATTTTATTGATTATGTACTTTAATAGTTGAGAGATCAAGATTATTTTAAATTTCAAAAAAAAAAAAAGAAACTACTTCATTGTAAAGTACTATATTATTTTAGTGTAATTGAAACGTCGATATATTTTATTAATATTATTAATTACATGTTATGATATATCATTTTATGTCGGTCTATTAGCAAAATATAATTTTTCATCTACGTGAAGACATTGCAATAAATAAATAACAGATTAAGCAAATATTTAAAAAATATTTAGATTTCTAAGATAGAAATATTTAAAAAATATGGAAAAGAAGTAGGAAATATTTAGAAAGAAATTTATCATTCTTTTGAGAGAAAAAAAAGGAAATATTATTTTAACAAATCCTTTGAGGCGAATCGTGCAACCATGTGTCCCTCGCGCTATTTATCAATGTCTCTTACTTTCTCCTTCTGTCTCACATTTGATGCAAATGGCAACCACGACACTGTTTCTCGCTCTTCTCTTTCTCTTCTCGCTCTTCTTCACCGGAACCGTTAGATCCGTAAGAATCAACATCTCTCTCTTTCAGTATTTCTTTCTGGCTCTAATCTTCATCTTGAAATCATATTTTATAATTAATTTATTTGTCACTGAACGCAGGACCCTGATTCTGATTGCGTATACACCGTCTACGTTCGAACCGGTTCGGTTTTAAAAGGAGGAACCGACTCCAAGATCGGAGTCAAGTTATACGACAAGTATGGTTACTACATCTACATTAAAAACCTCGTTTCATGGGGCGGGTTAATGGGTTCGGGTTACAACTACTTCGAGCGTGGTAACCTTGATATCTTCAGCGGTTTAGGACCTTGTTTAGACGGACCCGTTTGTGCCGTTAACATTACTTCTGACGGTGACGGTCCACATCACGGTTGGTACTGTAACTACGTGGAAGTCACTAGTACTGGGCCCCACATATCGTGTGCTCAGGAGCAATTCACGGTGGAGCAGTGGCTCGCTACTGACACTAGCCCTTATGAGCTTTGGGCCGTTAGGAATCTCTGCCATTATAGTTTGGATCAGGCCCGGCCCAAATCTGGTCCACGCGATAGCAAGAGAATCGGATCTGAGTTTTCTATTTTGAATGCACGCGCGTGAGAAATGGTTTCAAGATAGTGCTGTTTTTTGTTGAGTGAGTTTATCGTGTTTATGTGTGTGTGGCGTTTCTTTCCGTACCGTATCATTATTTGGAATCGGGTTTCAGGGCCAATAACCCGTTTGTGTTTTGTAATCTTCAATAATAATGCCGCTATATATGTATTAATATGTGATGTGATTGTTCTGTGGACAAATACCATGTTTAAAAGGAGATATTTGACACTCTTTTTTGGTTCAAGGTGACATTGCAGCTTGTTAATGATTTTGTTTTAATAAATATTTTTGTTTTAATAAAATAAATACGATCGCTCATTAAGTGGGTGTTTGAAACCACGTTCCAGTAGCATGGCTCGAGTCCCAAAGTTGCAGTATGTGAAAGGTTTGAAATTGTAGCTTTAACTTGGTTGTGCGTTTAAATGGTTTTCAATACGAAAATAAAACAAATGCTAAGATTTATATGAGTGAAAAGGTAAATTTGTTTTTGAAATGCTAAGTCTCGGTTAAATTATTTTTTGAATTTTATAAATTTGGAAATAAGACTTTGAAATTATAAAATATTAATCAAAATAGTTTTTTAAAAATTTTTGTCGTTAGATATTTTGATGTATTACCATAAATATGGTTTATCAATATTAATTCCACATCAATGTAATCTTTATGAAACAAATTTGTCAATAAAATTTTGTCATCTTAAAGACAAATTTGTGTGCAATCGTAAATATGTTTGTATTAATTATTGACAAATTATTAACAAATTTGATGTTGTGATAACATTGATATAAAATCAATATTCAATTAACATGTCACATCATAGTCTTTAATAATAAAAGTTTAAATATGAATTATTTTAATTGATATTTTATAATTTTAACAATGTATTTAATAATTTGCAAAAATTTTAGAGATTAATTTTACCAACATTTATAATTTTAGGTACCAATTTGTTTATTTACTTTTCATAATAACTTAAAACAAAGTTTTCTTATAGAAATATTTCTTGTTACTTTAAATGCCTCTCATCATGTTGTTTAGTTAATGTAGGCTCAAAATAAATACTAGACTTAGTTTTATTAGTAATTTTTCAAAAAGACTTACTTTTGTAGTTAAAATAAAATGGTTTTTTTTTTCAATAGTAATACTATGTATTATTGCCATAAACATTTTCCTTTTGTACATAAGCAAATTGGGCCTAATGTCTCCGAAGTGGACGTCAATAAATCATTCTCTATCTTTTTTTCCTCAAGAGAATCGATCAAATTCATCATTATGTGTATCGATCGTCTTTGCCGGCGGCGCAGATGATTTTTTTTTTCCAGCATGTAACAGCCTTCCATCACAATTTTTTGTTGTTGAAAATCTTCACAATACTCATTTCCAACCATCACCTCTTCATTCAACTGGCTTATTTTTAAACTACTATTTAGTATGTTGTATTAGTCTCAATTTGCCTTGCAACCAAAACTAGTACATTATTGATGATTGCCCATACCACCCTTCATCTTTACTAACAATATGCAAAATACACTATCGGATTCACGCTTCGGATAGTTCATTTCCACTTTTTTTTAACTTCCGGAGCATACCATCCAGTAAAAAAGCGCATTTCTTGCAGAGGCAATGAACTATTTCCTACATTATTTCTATCTACTGGGCCTTATTCTAAGTTATCAGCTTTTTGGCCAATTATGTATATTCTGATTTTAGGACGTATTTACCTTAGCTCATAGTGAGTTTGCACCGTGAGTTTTACAGTTTATGTTCTCTTAGTGGAGATGAAAACAGAGGGAGATTAGGTCTGTATGTGTTAATGTGAGGAAACCATATCCTCCATTTTAGTAACTCAACTTTTCTCATTTAATGGAAGTTTTAACGACCACACATCACCATAGGATAATTAATCAAATTTTATAAATTGATATAATAACTAATAAGGCTCAGCGCCACTGAAACATGGAGAAACTACAAATAAACAAGGTTGAAGAAGAAAAAGACATCCGGTAGAAGAAGCGTAAACAGCAAGACAAAGAAATGCTAACGTCAGATGAAATAAAAATAGGGGTAAATGGGTCACTATATAATTAAAATGCTCCAAACCATTGCATAACTTCCAAATTGGGGGTAATGAAAAATAAGGTGGGAGGATGGTATGTGATAAAATGGGTTCCATTTAGAGATGGCAACAAAATCTGCACCTGCGGGTACCCACTCGAACCCGCTTGATTTGAACGGCGAAAACCCGCTTTAATTGGATGCGGGTGCGGAATATATTTAATATTTTTTAAATACATATACATATTGAATATATTTAATATTTTTTAAATATTAAAAATTATAATATTATCTCTATAGAAAATATTTTTTTAATTTTATTATTGTCTAATAATAATTATTTTATTATATTAATTATAATAGATATGATTTTTAAATTTATAATTTTATATATATGAGTGGGTGCGGGTGTGAGCGGAGAAACCCGAGCTCCGTTGCGAGCGAGGACGGGACCTAAATTTTACATCCGCTATAAAACAGGGGCGGGTGCAGGTTTTCTCCAACTAGCCGGGTGCGGGGGTGGAGGAGGCGAAATCCCCCGCCCTGTCCCGGTGCCATGCCTAGTTCCATTATGTTTAATGCCACTCCATTTTTTAGAAATCCAAACAATTGAACGTCATTTCATATCACACCACTCCATTCCATTATATACGGTCCAATCCAAACAAAGCCTAGCTCAACCTACCACCGACGACCACAAAATATTGTCTAGAGTTAGAAGAAAGGAACCAACTAACTGCTAGGAAAGTTGGTAGCATAACTCTCTTTCAGAAAGAACCAAGTTTTATCTTTTGAGCGCCAAGTTGAGAGACGGCAAAACCACACATCCCACTCCTGACTTGAAAACTAAGTTATGGGAATATTCTGGAGTGCCTATTCAAGGTCTCGACCTTAATTACGATGGATTACCATAAAAAAAGTTCGAAGAGAGGATATTATAGTCCAAGTAAAACATCCAGTTGACAATTGAGATTTCCGAAAAACTAGTTTCTTGAAAGAATTGATATCATTTTTAACTAAAAATCACGACCTTTAAAAATGGAAAATAAATTCTTGTTATGCAACAGCTTGAAAATGTTGGCCCTTAGAACAGTAATGAATTTAAGCACAAAATTTCTACTCTAAAGCATCAAGAGGGTTTTTTGCTCATCTCTTTCCATATCGCTTCTGACAACTCCTCTGCATCATACTCGGTTCTGAAGCATCTCACAACCTCCATGTTAGGGCTCAACAAATACCTGATTGTTTTAACATAACTTATATCTATGTTAAGTGCAACCATACAGAGGGAAGGATACGTGAGGGTAGAACAAGGACTTACATGTTGTGAGAACTGTCAACAAGATAATCACCACCATCCTCTTCTACCTTTTTAAAATAAACACGGTATTCTTGTGCCATCTGCCTAATAGCTGCAACTGGTCCAGTTAATCCTATGATTCTTGAGTCAAACTCTGCAGTACAAGTACATTAGAAGGAAAGAGAGATTAGAGAAATTAATAGGGCAAAATTCATTGAGGGAGAGGGCAAGTGTAGAGCATAAAACATAATTGAACAAAGGCAAAGGTTTCAGTATTATTTTGTCACCGAGACAATCTAACCTTTAAGGTACGCACGAAGTTGTGAGGGAGTATCACGTTGAGGATCAATCGTAACAAAGACTGGTAGAATTTTAAGATTCTGCTTGGATTCTAGATCCAAATAAAATGCATAATGTTAAGGTTGATCGGAAAAGAAACTTACAAATTAAAATACAGTAAACTGAGATAGCAATGCCAAACCTAAGATATCAATTTCCTTGGCCATAAGTTGAACTTGTTCTGGCCCAATATCAGGGGATGAGGTATATCCAAAGTAGAGGAGGACCCAATTACCAAGAAAATTACGTTCGTTAACTGTTTGTTTCTCTGTATTAACCAGTGTAAAGGGACCACCAATTATGGGTCCACTGACTATATTTCTATTGCGGCTATCTCCCTGGTGACCTGATCCAACAAACAGAGCAATTAAGACAACGGACATAAAAACTCCTTAAGATGCAATCACACTTATCAAATCAAGTGACTCACCAAGATTTGATGTCTAAAACTGGAAAGTTAGAAGTACAAAATGAAAAAGGTTCAATTCACCCTGAAGTCACAAGTGGTTCCATAAATAATCATTGATAAGAGTAAGGACATAATTTAGTAGATTATGTGGTTCTTACAAAGTATTGGCACGACCATCTCAACTTCATGCTTTACTTTTGCAAGTCATGGATCAATTTATTAAGTAGTCGGTACAATACCAATCAAATCATAAAACAAAAAGAACTCGGATCTACCCCTAGCTCCAATTTTGAGTCCCAACAAGTGCCTACTTTGTAAATAAGTAGACCCACGAAAAAAGAGTAAAATTTTAGAGACATAAAAATGGATCCACATAGGAAGTAGCAACTAATGATATCGGCAACACTTCGTGTTTGTATATTCAGTTATACAACTCGATCCATATGATGAATCTGATAGCAAAACTGCAACATATTAGGTTAGGCACCTAATATTCAGTTATGATTTTTTGTTCTTGGTATACTAAATGTCTAAATATAGTCATCAAAGATATGCAGTTCACTGAGAACTGGCTTAATACACATCAAGAGACCAAATAGAAACACTTCATTTTTTTGAGAGATTTGAGTTTCATCAAAAGCAGAAACTAAGCTGGATTGAACTAAGAGAAATACATACAGCACCTAAATGAATGCATTTGTCTAGTCTAGCATTTTAGCAGAAACCCTCCCCAAATATAGTTTACAAGCTCACGTGAGTAACCATGAAATGGCACTAAAAGTGACTTGAATAGGTATCGTACATTGATATGATCCAACACTTAATGTATATTATAAACTTGGGTGAAAAAATGAGCAGAATATATAGAGCTCCTCATTTGTAGACGCTTATCGGCAACCAACTATAATGTACTTTGGAAGTTTGAACATCTTATTCCAGCTGGACTCAGAAGTAAACTATGTCTAGCAACAATTAAATATAACAACACTCCACATAATAATAATTAACAAATCAAATTCTATCTTATTTATTTTTTTGATCAGCCAAAGTTAATTGTTAGTATTTGTTAGAAAGTTAGTGGGTGGAGACCGAACTCGAAACCTTATACCTCCCAATCTCTATGTCTCTCACCCAATACCACCGAGCCATCTTATATCTCGCTCATATATTGTCTTATGATGTGATGTAATCTTCTTTTACAGAATCTCTCTACTTCTTATTATAAGAGAAAGATAAAAACAAACTTTACTTATGATGCAGAAGAACAAGGACAACCGGCATTAAAACAAAACACTTGTCACCAAATATTTGAACTCCATACTATCTAAATTAGACCAGTTGATTTACCTTTTGGAACAGCTCTCCTCTCATCGTTATAATGAAAAAAAGCCGCAATCCCAGCAAATCCTAAAACAACAGCTGACTACATGAAAATCAAAGTGGCAATGTTACACTACAAGCCAATCCACTTGAAACAAGATAAACAATCATACACTTGTTGCATAGTGATGATTGTAATGGAAAAATTAAAAAATAAAAATAAAAAAACAGATAAAGAGAAAGAAAAAAAGGGAACATACAACAGCATAAGCTCCCCATGAGCGACAAGACTCCGATTGTGCAGAAAATACAGGATGAAGATCATGTCTTGTTTTATCATGTTTTGTAGATTTTGTATAGCTAACAAATTGAGTTGTATTAGAAGGAACACACCTATTACAAAAAAAGACACAAACAATAACTGCTCAGAAACCACACTGATTACATTTTTCAATAATGTGAAACCACAAAATGTACCAAGATTCGAAATGCCTGTGGTGCATCTCTGAATTTCTCGTATTATTGTGATGTTTTGAAGTCAAAATTAATGAATGAATTAAAAGGGAAAACATAAAATCCCCAAATTAAAGAGTGAATAATTGGGGAGGGTTTAGAGAGTAACCTTGGAAGAAGAAGAAGAGCGAGAGCTTCGCGAGTGGAACGATGTTTAGATGAAAAGAGTAAAAATCTTGATACAGGCATGACTAATGGTAATTAAATTCTAAGTTGTTGTGAGAATAGTAATATGGTGGAAAGAGTTTTTGATTTTGGTGTGTGAGTTTGAATTGCAAAAGGTAAAACCCATGACATGCGCCTATTTCAGCTGCAAAAACAATAAACTAATTAATAATTATACTATATTTGCTTGCTCTCTCAAACTTATTACGCTGCCGATACAAGTTTTCAGTTTGATATTTGATTGCATCTGATTGATTCCTACGCTTTCGACACTGACGCTCTCACCGACCTTTATTATCAAGTCCGCAATTTCATCTCTGCAAGACTGGAACGGTTTGATTTTTCTTTACTTGATGGAGGACTTGTTTTTTTTAATGGTGATATGCATAATATTTATGCACATTTAAAAGAGACACTTTTTTTTAAATTAACAGAAAGAAAAACAAAAGTAAAATTAAATTTTTTATTAAAAAAAATATCTCTTATAAACACTCTATATTTAATTTACATTTTTTTCTCTACAAATTGTGTAAGATCACACTTTACTTTTTCATGTGTAAATTACATATGAGATGTTCTACTCCGGATCAATCTCGTTATAAAGAAACAAATGGTATGTTTAAAGTGTATGACGTTTTTTTTTATTCATGATTCAATAAAATATTCAAATTAGTCTTTCAATTATTAAAATGTCAATCACTTTAGTTGTTGAAATTATATCAGTCAAAGACTATTTCGATAATATATTATATATTCTAAAGAGTTTTATAATAATAAGTTATATCGAATATATATATATAATAATAAATTATATATTTTAAAAATAATTTAATAATTCGACGACTAATTTAAATTGATTGTATAATTATATCATTTAAGGATGTGTTACACAAAAACAAAAGTTAATCACAATTTTGTACCTCCTCAACTCTCTAGCTTGATCTTTTATCTGTATATATGTTGTTTTGTTAATTAGATTTTTGTTTGGCAAAGAAAATAGTCATAATTGAAGTTAAATATAATAAAATAAAATAGAATTTATTTTTAAAATTAATATATCAAATTTAAGAGAAAAAACATAGTAATTTGTATTTATATAAGATGTAAATTAAAGAAATACAAAGGAAATAACTTTTGGTGTCAATTATATATTATATTAGATCACGGTTTTTGAATAACACGAGTATTTTAAACTCTTTAAGTTGTAAGTTTTTTTTTTTTCTACTTTATATTTTATTAATTTGAATATTGTAAATTTATTTTAAAATTATTTTATTTTATTTTATTTTAATGATTTTGATTTTGTATTATTTTATTCTGAATATATTATAGCAATTGAAATAAAATAAATTTTTTAATTAAAAAAATTAAGTTATATATATTATAATTTAATCAATTACAATCATGAAATCAAATATTTGAACTAATGGTGGTCACATATGGTACACAGTGTTTATTGTGTAGTTTTATGAAAGTTTATTTTTAACACACTTTTAGAAACACAGTCGCAACCGAATGATCCAAGTCAACCCCTCTTCCATTAGGCAACTCTGTTCCCTCCACCGTTTCCATGCATTCCTATCTGTTTGGGTCGTAAACACTCAACACAGAACAAAATCCATTAACAGAAAACAAAGACAATAAAGATGAAATCAGAAACAGTGACGTTGGTGCTAGTGAATCTGGCAGGCATTATGGAGAGAGCCGATGAATCATTACTTCCAGGTGTGTACAAAGAAGTCGGTGCTGCTCTCAACGCTGACCCCACCGCATTAGGTTCTCTCACTCTTTATCGATCACTTGTTCAATCATTTTGTTACCCTCTCGCTGCTTATCTCGCCACGCGACACAATCGTGCTCATGTTATTGCTCTCGGTGCTTTTCTTTGGGCTGCCGCCACTTTCCTCGTTGCCATTTCATCTACCTTCTTACAGGTCCTCACTTCTACTTTTTCCATTTTACCCTTATTTAAGAAAATTATTAATTGGTAACTTTTAATCTCAATGGAAATCTTTATAAATTAAGTTACACATAAAATTTGAAGACATTTTCAAAACATTATTAAAATTTGTAAGTTGTTTAGTGAATGTTGTATATATGGATTATTAGGTGGCAATTTCAAGAGGTTTAAATGGGATTGGACTTGCCATTGTTACACCAGCAATTCAGTCCCTAATTGCTGACTCCACTGTTGATAGCAATCGTGGTGTGGCTTTTGGGTGGCTGCAACTAACAGGAAACCTTGGAAGCATTATTGGTAGTCTCTTTTCTGTACTACTAGCCTCAGCATCAATCTTTGGCATACCTGGTTGGAGAATAGCTTTTCATCTGGTTGCATTGATTAGTGTTATAGTTGGTATATTAGTACGAGTCTACGCTAATGATCCACACTTTTCAAAGAACGACGAAAGAGCTACTACATATCAAGCTCCAAACAAGTCCTTTTATTCTGAAATGAAAGATCTAATGAAAGAAGCAAAGTTTGTTATGAAAATTCCATCATTTCAAATAATTGTTGCTCAGGGTGTCTCTGGGTCATTTCCTTGGTCTGCCTTGTCATTTGCCACTCTTTGGTTAGAACTCATAGGCTTTTCTCACATGACAACAGCATTGCTTTGGTCCCTATTTATAGTTGCTGTTTCATTTGGGGGTCTGTTTGGAGGATGGATGGGTGATAATTTATCCCAAAGGTTGCCGAATTCCGGACGGATAATGTTGTCACAAATAAGCTCTGGTTCTGCCGTTCCTCTAGCAGCAATTTTGTTGTTGGCATTGCCTGATGATCCATCCACTGCCTTCATGCACGGTTCGATTCTATTCATCATGGGATTGTGCATATCATGGAATGGTGCCGCAACTAATAAGTACGTATCGGTGGACGTTCTTGTTTGTTTTCTTTTGTTTTAGAATTAATATGATTTAGTGAGCTTTAGTATACAAAGAGACTCATTGCATTTGCTCTCCTCTAAAGTGAGTAATATCAACCGTTGATGAACAAGTCAATTGTTGATGTTATATGCACATACATAATCAGAAGAATTGTGGCATATTCAAATTTTAACTCTGCCAATTCTCATATAAATCTCCTAGCAAACTTTTTACAAATGAAAAGATTGCATACATTGCATAAAGTTGCACTGATTGGGGGCTCTGCTTTATCCTTGTTCTAAGTTTTTCACATACAGAAGACATCAATGGTTTTCTCTCATTGTAGAGCTTTTGAGGCTGCTAACCTTCTGCTAATTTATGTGCATAGGGCATCTATAAGTGATGAATATTTAGATTTATGTAACACAATTAAGTCATTCAAGCATAGCTAATAACTATTGGTCATATGCACTTTGTTCAGTTTTCATTAAAATTTAACAGTGTGGACACTGGACAGTCCAATATTTGCAGAAATAGTCCCTGAGAAATCCCGGACGGCTATATATGCTTTGGATCGATCTTTTGAATCTATATTGGCATCCTTCGCTCCACCTGTTGTTGGAGTTTTGGCTCAACATGTTTATGGTTATAAACCAACTCCAAAAGGATCTTCGAACTCCACTGCGATTGAAACAGATAGGGAAAATGCTGCATCACTTGCCAAGGCACTTTATACTGCAATTTGTATTCCCATTGCAATTTGCTGCTTCATCTACTCTTTCCTTTACTGCACATACCCGAGAGACAGAGAGCGAGCAAGAATGGTTGCATTAGAGGAATCAGAAATGCAGCAACTAGAGGTGGAAGATTGCACAAGAGAAGAATATTGTGAAATTCATGTTTTAGAATCAAATGAGCTGAATGGTAAAGAAACTAGTAGTAAGATTGATCGTATAGATTATCCAAGTGAAGAGAACATAGACTTAGATGACAATGATGAGAAAGTTTTGCTGTCCCGGTAGTTAACGCTTGCAGGAATGGTGAAGCTTCATTCATCAGCTTGTTCAATTGAAAAATCAAGTTATTTGATGAATTCTATAGACTTGTATAGCTTTTTTGTTACTGGTCCTTATTGAGTTATTGTACATCAAAAAAAGAAGTTTGTTACTTGAAGACATGAAGTGTCGAGAAAAGCATGTTCTCATATAAATTTTGAGACAAATATGCTGTAATTTCAAAGCATGATACATTCTCATTAAGATTTAAAAAGTTCAATTCCTAAAAGAAAAAAAAAATCAGATATAACCAATGTGTCATCATTTTTTGACCCCTTCTGCTATGATAAAAAAATAGATGAACATAGAAAAATAATAATAAGATGACTGCAGTTTGTTGGTTGTAAGGGATCAACTTGTTATTTTTCAAATTCACCAACTTGTTGTATTTTATAGTTATAGTTATTATATTCACATATCACATAGATTTGCACATGGGTTAGCAGGATTTTTGTATATACAGAGGGACACACGCACATATTGAGGCAACAAAAGCAAATACCGTTGACCGTCCAAAGCCATCTCCAGTATGCAGCAGTTGACTTCCCGTTTGCTGCCATCACCATTTCCACTGAACATACAGAGTGGTAATTGGAACAGTTATTTGTTAATTTAACGGAAGATGAAGATGAAGGCAGAGACAGTGACACTGGTGCTGGTGAATCTGGCAGGTATTATGCAGAGGGCTGATGAGTCATTGTTGCCAGGAGTATACAAAGAGGTTGGTGCTGAACTCAACGCTAACCCAACTGCGTTAGGTTCTCTCACTCTTTACCGATCACTTGTTCAATCATTGTGTTACCCTCTCGCCGCTTACCTCGCCACGCGACACAATCGTGCACATGTTATAGCTCTAGGTGCTTTTCTCTGGGCTGCTGCCACTTTCCTTGTCGCCATCTCCTCCACCTTCTTACAGGTTCTTACCTCTCCTTTCACTGTCACCTTTGTTTTCATTATTACTGTTTGGGTTGTTTCAGTAAATCTGTACTTGTTTGAATGACCACGTGCAGTTTTGGTACAAAATCAACTGATAGTTACAAAACTAACATGGTGTGGCACAAGTGGTAGATGATCGGATCCTTCACTATTTAGTCCGGGTTCAATCTCTTACCAGTGCACTTGAAAAGACATATTTCTGGAGATGTCAACCCCTTAAATTGATCTGAGTTACCTCGAAGGAGTAGTGTCAGTTGTTGCGCGCTGGGAGACCTTTGGTTTATAAAAAAAACTGAAAGTCCTTTTGTTTTTCCTTTTTCACAATGGAAAGTTAATGAAGTCTCTTTTTTATATTTACTTGCTTGTTTGAAAAAACTAAAAAGACAATACAAGTAAATCTCTCGACCTCTTATCATTAATTATAATGAAAACAAGTACAGATTGCTTAAAATAATAACATAGAGCCAAGTAAATAATATATATATATATATGCACTAATATTATTAGTCTATTATTACTATTAATTATTCATTTATTTGAGTTTCAGTTACTTAAGGATCTGATTTTTGTAGACCTTTCCATTGGCATTTTTTTCTCACATTATTCACATCATATTTATTACTATCTTTGTTTTTCTCTCTTTGCTGTTAATTTCTATCTTCCAAGAAGTTCAAGACAATCATTGTTTTTCTTTCTCATTCGTGTTTTCTGAACTCCTACTTCATCAGGTGGCAATCTCAAGAGGCTTAAATGGCATTGGACTCGCCATTGTTATTCCAGCAATTCAATCCTTAGTTGCTGACTCCACCATTGATAGCAATCGTGGTGTGGCTTTTGGGTGGCTTCAACTAACAGGAAACCTTGGTAGCATTATTGGTGGTCTCTTCTCTGTACTACTAGCCTCAACATCAATCTTTGGCATATCTGGTTGGAGAATAGCTTTTCATCTGGTTGCACTGATTAGTGTTATAGTTGGTATATTAGTACGCATTTTCGCTGATGATCCACACTTTTCGAACAACAAAGCTGCCTATCAAACTCCAAACAAGCTCTTTTATTATGAAATGAAAGATCTATTGAAAGAAGCAAATGCAGTTATAAAAATTCCATCATTTCAGATAATTGTGGCTCAGGGAGTATTTGGATCATTCCCATGGTCAGGTTTGTCATTTGCCACTCTTTGGTTAGAACTAATAGGCTTCTCCCATGGAACAACAGCAATTCTTTGGACCTTATTTATAGTTTCTGCTTCATTTGGGGCTCTGTTTGGAGGATGGTTTGGAGATTTTTTATCCCTAAGGTTACCAAACACTGGGAGAATAATGCTGTCACAAATAAGTGCTGGTTCAGCTATTCCTTTATCAGCAATTCTGCTTTTATCACTGCCTGATGATCCATCCACCGCCTTCATGCATGGTCTTGTTTTAGTCATCATGGGATTTGCTACAGCCTGGAATGCTCCAGCAACTAACAAGTATGTAAATTCAAACTAACAAGTGTCTCCTTCCTCCATCGCTTTTTATAATCTCGTTTGACACTTTTCACATATACAAGTAGGTAGCTTATTTAATGTGTATATTTTGTGTATGAATTTTCCTAAATTATCATTTTGTATATCAACATGTACAATTCTGAGTTTTCATCTTCCAAGAGACTTAGTATTATTAATTAAGGATATATTTGGAAAAAAATAATAATATATTAAGGAAGTTGAAATGAATGTTATATTTAGAGACAATTTTTTGGCTAATAAATTGGGACAAACGTACTGTTGAATATTGATCATATGCTTGTCACTAATTATGTTTTTTTCTTTCCACATTTAACTGTGTGGATAGTCCAATATTTGCAGAAATAGTTCCTGAGAAGTCACGAACAGCTATATTTGCTTTGGATCAATCTTTTGAGTCTATATTGCAGTCATTTGCTCCTCCTTTTGTTGGATTATTGGCACAGCATGTTTATGGTTATAGACCAATTCCAAAAGGATCCTCTGATTCTGTTGAAATTGAAACTGATAGGGAAAATGCTGCATCACTCGCCAAGGCACTTTGTACTGCTTTTGTAATTCCTATGACACTCTGCGTTATCATCTACTCATTACTTTACTGCACGTACCCGAGAGACAGAGAGCGAGCGAGAATGGTTGCATTAGAGGAATCAGAAATGCAGCAACTAGATGTGGAAGATTGCACAAGAGAAGAATATTGTGAAATTCATGTTTTAGAATCAAATGGACTGAATGGCAAAGAAAGTAGCAAGATTGATCATGTAGATTATTCAAGGGAAGAGAACATAGACTTAGATGACAATGATGAGAAAGTTTTGCTGTCATAGTTCACATTTGCAAGGAATTGTGGAGCCTCAGTGGACAATTCAAGCCTTTTGATGAGTTTTATGATATCATGGGGAACTTATATAGCTTTTTTTTTGTTCTGATACGTAATCACACAAACACAAGGAGGGATCTCTTATATGACTCTGAAAAACTATTTATACAATGTTCATCCCTTGATTTTAGACAGATTCTTAATGATTCAAAAGTCTCCTGGCATAATGAATTCATGTTATGGCTTTTGAATCCTTTTCTGCCCCAAAGGAGCACTTAGGCTACACTTTGATGTATTATTAAATTTTTTAATGATTATTTTATTTATAACATGATACACAGTAAACAAGTGATTTTCTTTTTCTATTATTACTTGTGTATGGTAATTACATCTAAGCCAAATCAAACTCAGTTTCAGTGAACATAGTCGTACCAGTCTAAATGATATACTTTTTTTTTTTTTTACTCAAAATATATACATAAACAATATATACTTAAAATGATATTCAAATAAAAAATTAATAATATTTTCACTCAATAGAAGATTTGAGCTGTATGGCATATTGAAAGCTTGAACCACAAGTTGTGAATCAGAACCAATACCAATACGAGTAGTAAAACAACCCATTTAAATTAGATTTAAACATTGAAAGTGAATTTGATTGATTACTTGGTTTTTTAATCCCAATATCTGCAGCTTAAATATTTAACTGCATTTAAGGGATTAAAATTAAAATGAAAGAGCAGATGCGTGTTGAATCATCATGATATGAAAATATCTATTTAATTTATAATCAACTCAGAACTGTTCGGAAATGTTTTGAGCCACATACATTGTCTAAAGTCTTAAACAAACACTGCATCTCTCCAAAACACCATTTGGGTGTCTCACTCCAAAGACATGAACACAAAGATAGAACATATTCATTCATAGGAAACGAAGTTAAAGATGAAACAAGAGACAGTAACATTGGTGCTAGTGAATCTGGCAGGTATTATGGAGAGAGCTGACGAGTCATTGCTTCCAGGAGTATACAAAGAAATTGGTGCTGCTCTCAACGCGGACCCCACAGCCTTAGGTTCCCTCACTCTCTACCGATCCCTTGTTCAATCATTCTGTTACCCTCTCGCTGCTTATCTCGCCACGAGACATAACCGTGCACATGTTATAGCTCTCGGTGCTTTTCTTTGGGCTGCTGCCACTTTCCTCGTTGCTATCTCCTCCACCTTCTTGCAGGTCCTCACTCACCTATCCAATCACATGTCATTTTTTTATATCCAATAGTTTTAAATCATATTTAAATTTTAAATTAATTTTGTCTTTAAAGTTGCGCTACCATACAAAACTTCATATATTAGATATAAAAGTTAACTCATTGAATGTATTACAATTCCTGCTTAATTTCATTTTATGTTATTTTATCTTAAGTTTTGTTTTCTAGTTAGTTATCTACTTTAGAATTTGTCGCGATTAGTTAGGAGGCTTATTGTCTTTTCTTTCATTTATAAGTGTTTTCTCTTCTTTGTTCGTGATTCTTTCATATTATGTAAATTTCATTTTTGATCATAATAAGATGATATTTTACTCATAAATTATTTGTGTGAATTCCACATTAATATGATATTAGATTTAACCTTGTAATTTTTTTCCTTTGTTCTCCGTTTTGCTTTCTTTTGCGTGTGTATCCATAAATTTTATTTTAATTATAATGAGATGAAATTTTATTCATATTCATAAATTACTTGGGTGAATTCTACGTTAATAGTATGTAGAAGTTAATTTGTTAAGTCTATGTTAACTCTATATATAGACTATATCATATATTTATTTTGTAATATTTTGTATCATTTTCTCATTCTATGAATATAGAAGTTATCTTCACTTCAATATTGTATTTTTGTTTCCGTCACGACCCAAAAACTAAACGCCGTGACCGGCGCACAAGCTATACCCCTAGCCTGCCAAGCTTATCAACTAACTTAACAATTTACCAAATAAATAGTTCTGAATAATCATTTCAAAAAAATATATATATAATCTTTCACGAAATTTCGACAGAGTATGCTTTGTAATTTCGACATTTCCAAATTTACAAAATCCCTGTTTAAACCTCAAATTCAGCCAAATTCAAACAGCATAGTCTAAACATTCAGTACATTACCCAAAAGACTATCTAAACTCCAATAGCTGCAAAATACATATGACTCAACAGACTTTACAAAAATGGTCCTCGATCAAAGAGGCCTACCAAAATAAAATACGACTGAGACTTGAGCCTACTATCAGCTTGCTACTCATCTGCCTGTGAATCTGAAAAAAATAAACAACATGAAGGAGTAAGTCACAAAGACTTAGTGAGGAGACAACAATCACCATCAACTAGAAGGGAAACACAAAAAGGCACGAATAATTATTTTATAACCTTGAGATTCACGTAATAAAATCATCTAAATTTATAATTTAACCGTTCGGATAAAAATATTAAAAATCCAATTAATAGTGAAGCGAAATCAAAATGCATAACGTTAAAATCATCATAGAAAATCAAACAAGTAAAAATAATAATTATTGAGAACCAAGAGGCGGCTTCATCTCATTGATAGCCCTTTCCTCCTAAGGGTGGCCTTTCCGTTAGAGGTGGCTCCATCTAACGGATAGCCCTCTCCTCTCAATCCCGCAACGCATCATCACGCATCAATTAGGGAGCTTACACCTCGTTGATAGCCCTCTCCTCCTACGGATGACATTTCACATAGGGGCGGCTCCATCTAACGGGTAACTCTCCCTAATCAAAACGAGGTAACTAGGTGCACCTAACGCCGTTAAAGATTTAATAATCATAGCAACGATTTCCCAAAACACATAGTTAAAATCATCTTTCAATTCATCGCAATTCATGGAAAATATATTCAATCGCATAACAATTCACAATTTAAATACTTTTAACATACGTATATCGAATTAATAACATTTTATATAATAAAGAGCATTAAAATAACTAAATAACGAAGTCAAGATAAAATTTCATAGGTTGTGTTTCTCAAATTTTTAAATAAATATTTTAACATGGAAAACGAGTAAAATAATAATTATAGCGTAAAAATAAATGACGATAACCGTCGTCAACTCACAACTACGGAGAATTGGCTACGTTTGTTCTCCAACAACTCCCAAAGTAGCCGGCATGACCTCAGCTGACAAATCTGAGTATCAACAATATTCTTAAGACTTTAGAAAAAATTATTCTAAAGTTTAGCTAACAAACCATAAAAATTCATTAAATCTACTCTAAGCACAAAATAAGATTTTGAACTAAAACTATATTTCCTAGAGATTTATTAACATAAGAGTTGTGATTTACCTCAAGAGTCTCAATAACAACTCTCAATAAATTGGTACCCTTCTCCTTCCTTAGAGCCCAAACCCTAAGTCAAAAATTATACCCAAGAACTTGTGGAAAAAAATGAGGAAGCTTGCTTGTGACTTTAAGAGATAAGAAGAGGATGAAGAAGAAAAGAAAAAGAAAAAAAAAATGACAAAGGGGGAAATGGGGGAGTGGGTACCGTGAGAGAGAAAAGGGAAATGAGAGAGTGAGATGCTGGCCGAGAGGGAAAGAAGAAATAGGGAGAAGTGAAGTGGTGAGAGAGAGTGAAGGTGAGGTGGAAAGAAAGTGGGGTGGGTGTTGGTTTTAATAATTTAATAATATTAATATTATTATTGAATTATTATTTATTTAAAAAAAAAAAAAGAAACAGGGGCGTTTCAGTTTCATGCTTTGTATCAAGATTACTAACTAACACGAGATACCAAATGATATACCTTTACCTGTTGCATACTAATAGGTGGCAATTTCAAGAGGTTTAAATGGCATAGGACTAGCCATTGTAATTCCAGCAATTCAATCCCTAGTTGCTGACTCCACAATTGACAGCAACCGTGGCATGGCATTTGGTTGGCTTCAACTAACAGGAAACCTAGGAAGCATCATTGGCAATCTCTTCTCAGTACTACTAGCTTCAACATCAATCTTTGGCATACCCGGTTGGAGAATAGCTTTTCATATTGTTGCATTGGTGAGTGTCATAGTTGGTATATTAGTACGCATCTTCGCTAATGATCCACACTTTCCAAACAACAAAGCTAGTACATTATATGACCAAACTCCAAACAAGTCCTTTTATTCTGAAATAAAAGATTTAATTAAAGAAGCAAAGTCAGTTATAAAAATTCCATCGTTTCAAATAATTGTAGCTCAAGGAGTATTTGGATCATTCCGAGGGTCAAGTTTGTCATTTACCACTCTTTGGTTAGAATTAATAGGCTTCACTCATGCCACAACAGCGTTTCTTTGGACCCTATTTGTAATTTCAGCTTCATTTGGGGCTCTATTTGGAGGGTGGTTTGGGGATTTTCTATCTCTACGTTTACCCAAAACAGGGAGGGTAATTTTGTCACAAATAAGCGCTGGTTCAACTATTCCTCTAGCAGCTATTTTAATGTTATTATTACCTAATGATCCAAACACGCCCTTAATTCATGGTTTGGTTTTAGTAATCATGGGATTAATAGGTTCTTGGAATGCTGCAGCAACTAATGATCCAATATTTGCAGAAATAGTCCCTGGAAAGTCCCGAACTGCAATTTATGCTTTGGATCGATCTTTTGAGTGTATTTTGGCGTCTTTTGCTCCACCTATTGTTGGTGTTTTGGCTCAGCGTGTTTACGGTTATAAACCGATTCCGAGAGGCTCTTCGAATTCTGTTGAGATTGAAACTGATAGGGAAAATGCTGTTTCACTTGCTAAGGCACTTTATACTGCAATTGCAATTCCGATTGGAATATGTGTGTTTATTTACTCGTTCCTTTATTGCACGTACCCGATGGATAGGGAGCGTGCGAGAATGGTTGCATTAGTTGAATCAGAGATGGAACAACTAGAGGTGGAAGATGGCACAAGAGAAGAATACTCTCAAGATTATATTTTGGATGATAATGATGAGAAAGTTTTGTTGTCCAGGTAGGACATTCGTTTTTAATTAACCACGACTTTTTAAAGATAAAATTTACCTTATATTATTATGTGTAATGCAAATGAAAAATTAGCTTCAAATTGTTATCGATTAACTAATATTACGTTTGGTTCAAATAAAAGTTGACTCAAATTCCGTAAATAAGGTCTCACTGTAAATAACATCTAACTAAATAAAATAATAGTGTAACTAATTTGTAAGTAATTTTACTTCTTTAATATTAATCCATAGTATTGTGCACGGTTTTATGAGGATTAGATACATTTATTTTCATAGTGTATCTATCCTGCTGCATCAGCGGTGCATTAATTAGATCGCATCGTATTCCATTGCCATATCAATAACTATCCTGACATCAATATTCACCACATTATTTGAAATGGTTTGCATGGGTCTACCTGTGTACCGTTATATACAATTGGAAGATTTACTTGTTCATACGGCGGCATGTATGAAAATGGCATACAGAGTGAAGAAGTTTCGGTGCATTATACTCTCTTCACACTGAATAGGATAAAACAAGTGAATCAGCAATAGGAGTGGGTCCCAAAAGCGGAATAGGTACAATGTCTCCCTAAGCCATGTGATAACGTCTACTCCCTCCAATTAGCCCCTCTCATGTCATAGTAGTGCTTACTTTATTTTTATTTTTTCAATATTAGTCTAACCCTGTAACGCTAATCAATTTACTAAGTAGATCTCATTAATTAATAACTCTACGTCCTTATATTTTATATATTTATTATTAATTCATTAATCTAAAATGTAGATCTCACAAAAACATCGAGGAGCTATAGAGATACTTTCATTGATTAAGTACTATTGAAATAATGCTTACAATGACAAGTATCCATTTATGCCTCACGACTTAATTGACAAGTATCCATCCATTTATGCACCACATGCTCTTGCTACTTTGGCAGCACACACTTCCACTCAAATTGCAGCACACACTTAAACAAACAAGTTAAAATTGCATAGTACAATAAAGTACTTCACTACTCTATTACACTCCCCCTTCGCTAGATCTTCAAGGAGCCACAGCCCTGTAGCTCTTGAAGGAAGCCAGAATACCCATGGCTCATCTAATCTACTTGTGCTACACAAAGGTACTCCTACTCTCTATTCTTCTATTTCTCTTTGTCTCTCTTTCCTCTTGTTCCTACTGGTCCGAACCTCAACTCAAGACCAACACACAATTGTCTATTAGTACAAGAAGAATGCTAGAGGTAGAAAAAGAAGAACAACCTTTGAAGAAGAAGACCACCGCACAATTCACCAAAAACCAAACCAAACTAAGCAAGCCCAATAGTTTCTCTTCCAAAAACCAAACCAAACCTATCAAATCCAACACCATTCCCATTAAAAACCAAACAAAAACCATCAAATCCAGTAACAATTCCACCAAAACCGTCAAATCCAATAACCTTAATTCCTCCAAATTCCAAAGCAATCTTAATTCCTCCAAAAACCAAACCAATGTTAGCTCCAATTCCACCACTAAGTTCAAGAAGCTGAACTCCACATCAAACCCATCAAAACAAAACTCATTTTCCACTTCAACCAAAAAACCATTTGATCTCATGAAACCAATAAACAAAACTACAAAAACCACCGCCACCACAAAAGACAAAAATAACAACAAGCAAACAAAACCTCAAACTCACGAGACAAACAATAAACCAAAGAAACAACCACCACCACCCAGTTGGACATTGAAACAACAACAAGTAGAAGATGACGACCAAGACGACGATGATTTGGTTTCAGAATTCAAAGATCTACCCAACAAATTTCACCGCACACTCATCCCAGACCTAGAACGAATCTCAACAACCTCCAAAGCATACATAACAAAAGCCAACAACGAAATGACAAAAGGATTCAAACCCTACGTTGGCAAAAAATACGCACCCACCATAGCAACCATAGTTTCATCTTTTTTCGTATTAATCCCTCTTTTCTTAGTATCTCTCCTTTGCAACAAAATCAAAACATATTTCTCACTTCAAAAAATCTTAATCTTCATCCAAGTTTACCTCTCAATTTACTTCACAATTCTATGCATCTCAACATTAATGACTGGAATTGAACCCTTGAAGTTTCTATTCTCTACTTCGCAGTCCACGTATCTATGCTTTCAGGTTCTTCAAACTCTCGCATATGTTTTCTATCTACTGTTACTCGTCATGTACCTTGTTCTTGTGTTTTCAACTGAATGTGGGCTGGGTTCGAAGTTTTTGGGCTTGGCCCAGATATTTGTGGGCTTTTGTGTTGGGCTTCATTATTATGTGACGGTGTTTCATAAAGTGGTGTTGCGCCAACCGCCAAAGAGTAGTTGGAAGGTTCACGGGATTTATGCTGCGTCTTTTTTTCTTGTTTGTTTGTTTGCGATGGCTGATAGAAGGAAAAAAGCTTACGTGGAAAATGATGGAGGAGAAGGCAAGAACAATTAATGTATTTTTCTTTCTCTATTTGTTTTCATTTCCATTTTATTCAATTTAAAAAAATAAAATTACCAAAAGCATAAGCATGAGTACTTTCAATGCCTCCTCGTTTTGCTCAAATTGTTTGCATTTTTATTTTCGGTTGAGAATAAGAAGGATTCAATTAATTAATTTTTTTTCATTTTTTAATGTCTTGTCCATCGCCATAACTATCAAATACTAGTATGTGTTATATCGTCTCTTCTAATATATAATATTGGTTAATTTGATGGGGATATATATTCTCCCGTATGAGTAATTAATAGAATAGTTATATTAACGGATATCACCATGCAAAAAGATTCACTCCTCCATATAGTATGATTATGTCAGATTAATCATAGATAAAATTTTACGTAAAAAGTATCAACACGTGAAATTTGAAATATTCTATACGAGGCTATTATAGTAGTTTGCGTTACCCACCGACAGTTTCTAACACAAGTAGTACTAGACTTCTAGTAGTAGTATTATGTGTACCCTCAGAAAAGCAGTTTTTGTTTTTAATAAGATAAATTTAGAGCGAAAAAATAATAATGAAATATAAATTTTAAATTTTTATGTATTTATTTAATATCTTATTTTATTTTTGCTTATTATATTTATTAAATTATTTTCTTTTATTTTTTCTCTTTCGAAATAGATATCCTCTATAGGGTATATAACAAACTTTTTTCTTAAAAAAGTTCTCTTTTTGTCTTTGACCCTATACACTAGTCCCTTTCTCGAAAAAAAACCCTTCTCCAAGCTGGAGTTTTGCAATTAATTCAACAACTACGTACTTTTTTTTTATATATACAAAAAGTACTTTTCTAAATAATGGCCCTTATTCCTTAAATGTTTTTTCACATGCAATATTATAATATACTGACAAAATTACAGCTGTAATTCTTGAAATTAATCTTTTTTTAAATCATTATTTAAGGTTTTATTCCACTTTATCAAATAATTCTTTTTTATTTTGTTTTATAAAAAGCTCATGTGATGCTGACGTATTTTTAATATGATTGATATAACTCCAAATCAGTAAATAATTTTTTTTTCATATTAGTTATTTAAGTTTCTTTTTTTTCATATTAATATTATATGTTTTCTCCACACTAGTCCTTTTAAGTCCTAAAAAAATGCTTTATCATCTTCCTCCAAAAAAAACCTAAAAAATCCAAATTGAGGAACCAATTTAAAGATTTTTATTTTGCTTGTAATGGATTCCACAAATCCTTATCACTAGTTGGGAATCAAACCTAACTCTATCCAAATTCTAATATAATAGATTTTTTCATTAATCAATTGAAATTATTTAAGATTCTTCTAACTGGTTCATGTTAATGAATTTCTGGTTTTCAATCTAAAATAAAGTATAGAATGTTTATTATAAAATAAAGTCTAAATTAATTTGAAGAGTAATTAAAAAATATAACATTAAATATGTATGGTAGAAGTACTGACATAATTTTTTTGTTGTTTATATTTAAGTACGATAAATATTTTTCTCTGTGACCATACATGTATGTTTGGATTAATAGTGAATTTGACAAAATCACAACGACATTTTAATTTTGTGAATTCAAATATGCAATAGCTAAAATTAATAAGAAAAACTATGCATGTGATTCTTTAATTATACTTAATCAATTTTAAAAAATGGTTTTTTAAATTTTGTCCCTTACGAATAATTTAAGCATCAAAACGTAGTTTTTTTTTTTTTTTTAATTTAGGCTTAACTTGATTAAAAAAATCCCATGTGAGTATTAGACATCGACATGTCATCCTAAAAATATATAAGTATTAAAATCATTTTATATCTTAATTAATTTGAATCAATAGTATATCGATTTTTAAATCACTTTTGATTTAAAATTTAAAATCACAATCGACTTGAATATAAAATAAAATTTAATATAAGTATTAACAACATACTCTATATTACTTAATTTGTAGCATATTTTATTTATCAAGTGGAATTTAAATGAATTTCACTTAATTGTATTATTTCGCCTACATTTAGTTAATGAATAGTAATATTTTGACTTTATTCATAAGAAAAAAAAAGTTATAATTAGTAAAATGTCCTTTATTAAAATGATTATATTAAATTTACATTAAAACAACACATTCAACTTAGAAAATAAGAAAATTAATAAGAGCTATTTTTAGAATGATAATATTAAATATATTTAAATTTGGTGACTTTTATTTTATAATTGAGGTTAAGAAATTATGATAATTTTTGTTTATAAATAAGGTCAAATATTTTTTTTTTTGAAATTTTGTATTTATATATGTATTCTATAATAGATTTGACTCATTTAAATTGAACAACTCACTTTATAAAAATAAAATAAGGTGAATAGTATCAATCATTAAAGATCAAATTAACTGTTGATATTATTTATAGATACATGATCAATCGTAATTTACTCCGATTTCTCACTCATGAATAATCAAATTCCTCCATAATTTATAATTTCTATATATTGTGTTTCGGCGTGACCCCATTAAGGGGGCCAACCGCCCACATGCAAGTTGCGTATAAATGAGACATGGGCCAATGCTAATCAAACCCAGCCGTTCAATAACAATACAAAAGTCAAAAAGTGAAAAACTCATATGGCCCACTGCACATAAATTTTCAACACATTATTATTAGAAGTATTATTATTAAAAAATAATTTTTAAATTTTATGATTATTATCTCTTATTAGTATATGAATGTTGTCTAATTTATATATTAAAATTTTAAATTCTTCACTCAATTTGTATTTATTTAAAACATATGATTCGAATACTATAAATTTAACCTAACAACATTAATATTTATTAATTAAATTAAAATTTAAATATCACTCAATTTATATTTTAATTAACCGAATATATCAAGTAATAGATTTATCATAGATACTTGTCAAAATCATAATTTATACATTTATAATTTAAGAATTTGATCTATGAATCTGGCTACTGACCATTTCTTTTTTCTCTAGGTAAAATAATAAACACCACTAATAAATTTACAAACATACATGTTTCTAAAAAAATAAAATTTACACTTATAAAATAGAGATTTCAATTTAAATCCGAATCACTAAAAAATTGTTTTTTATTTACAGAATTGTTAAGAATTT
>JBBPBQ010020323.1:6048581-6061321 GCA_037974755.1 Cicer yamashitae | reverse complement strand
GATAAATATTTATCATTAAAAAATATAAAATAAATATTTATTACTGATAAATATAAAAACAAACACAAATATATGTTATTGATACATAAAAAAATATATGACACATAATTGTCGCTGATAAATATAAAAAAAATATGAGATAAATATTTATTACTAATAAATATTAAAAAAAAACTGATAATTATTTGTTATTCATACATAAAAAAATTCATGACACATGAAAAATTGTTTGTTATTGATACTAAAAACAGTGGGGGACAAATATTTATCGCTGATAAAATATAAAAAATTGTGGGACAAATATTTATCACTAATAAATATTAAAACACACATAGAATAAATATTTATCAATCTGTAAGACATAATTCGACTAATAATGTCGATATTGTTATGTTGAATACAAATATTTGTCACTGATAAATATAATAATACTGCCAGACAAAATTTGTCAATGATACATAATAAACACAAGACATACAATTGTCGTTGATATTTTTTTTTAAATAGACACAATTTGTGATTGATACATATAAAAATACATGACAAATATTTATGGTTAATAAATATAATAAAAACACGTGTAACAAATGACCCATAGAGGAGACAAATATGTGGCACCGATAACTATACAAATATTATAGGATAAATATTTATCATTGATTTATATAAAAATATGGGATATATATTTGTCGTTGATCAATTTTAAAAAAATACGACATAAATATTTATTATTGATACCAAAAAAATTATATAACAAATATTTATCACTAATAAATATAACAAAAGACACATATTTAAGCTTGTTTTATATCATATAAATAAAAATAAAAATAATTATAATAATAATATTAATAATAATATATTAATCATAATTTATTATTAAAACCATTCAAAAGACAAATATTTTTTATGAAAAATTATTTAACATTAGAATCTTTTAATATTGTTTATATAAAAATCGAATTAATTATAGTATACTAATTATATAAAAATCGAATTAATTATAGTATACTAATTATATAAAAATCATACACATAAAACATCTCGAAAAAAAAAAAATTGGAGTTGTGCGAATGCACGGATGTCTTACTAATATTGTATTATATCATTAACAAGCATCACTTGACTAATTAACAAGTAACAAAACCCAAATCAACCACAAATATAAACGTCAATTTACAAAACCTTATTCGGTTGTAGTTGTGCTTACTATTCAAAGCGTCTTTTGCTGTTCTATTGTGTGCAATTTCTTTCTTAGAGCCATAAATGCATCTTCCAACGAGTTTCTCATTTTTAAAAACATAACTAACATATCTCCCTGTATCTAATGATAAAAGGCACATACTAATAATTTAAAATACAAATATCGAGGTTAATCTCTCTCAAAAAATATTTAATTACACACCTGATACACAAATATACCCCACCAATTAATTAGTTCATTAATAACCCTCATGTGCGCTCCTCATTCCCATTTCAACATATCAAATCATTCACAATCATATATCATAACATTTCACATGTTGAATAAGACCATGCACTAAGGTAGTAAGGTACACCCTCCTCATTTATTTAAGAACTTGAAAATTGACGAATGGTATTTTCTCCATAATCGATTTGATTTTCCTACTACATCGAATAAAAGTCATTTGACTCATTTCACATAATGATGATTTTTTGGCAAAATCAAACTATGGAGCAGTGCTCTCAAGGAGACAAAAAATGATTGAAAATAAGTTTTTTTAGTGATGAGTCAAAAATTGTTTCTAGTTGATTCATGGACTTACAATTAAGAATAACTGTTGAGGGTAAATGTTGTCATTATTATACATAAAATTAAATATATTTAAAATTAAATAATATATATTTTTATGCTATTTTATATTTACAACAACTAAACTTTTTAAACATCGACTAGTTTTTATTTTATAAACTACCGGCTAGTACTTTTTTAGGTATCTACTAGCTTATTTGTAAGAAAAATGTATCTACTAGTTTACAAAACCCAAATGTATAACCCCTTAATAACTTATTGAACCAACACATTTTTTTTAATTAAAACATTCTCAAAGTTGTCTTTTAAGTCATAATTCAACCAATAAAATGTCGATATCGTAAAGTTGGACATCATGTTTCGAACTCATAATTTTATATTTTATATATTTGATCAACTAAATATTTGACTGTCATTACTAAATGGCAAAGTACATCATTAGTGTGTCTCCAAATACTATTACATATATTTTTATTAAATACGTCAACCACACATTTATAGTCAAACTCGAAATCAACAATATCAAGCTCGAGGTCATGCACAACTGATAAAAGTACACACGTTTCTCCCTCATCAATCGAATAAATAGTAGAACTTTCGAGCACATGATTTGATGGGAGTTATGCAACTCTTTATAAAAGATGGGTAATCGTTTGTTTGCTATGATACTCTATCTGAACCATTTATATTTGATGTAAGGGTTGAAGTACCTCTTGTATTCAAGTGATTAGCCATAATGAAAATAAACGATACAATTATGTGTTGTATTTTTAGCTATGGCTTTTGATAGTCCCAACTTCCCAAGTCACACTATTTGGCTTTATATCATTTATAGTTTTCTTTATATATAATGTTGTGACAATTGGTGACTAAACAATTTTAAAGGTTTAAATCGACTTTTAAAAATGAAGTTTTTTATTTTATTTATTTTATATATATATACATAAAATAGACTATTTTCAAATATGAAATAATAATATAAAATTATAAATCTAACAAAATTAAATCAAAAATTTATTGATTATATATATATATATCACAAATAAAATTTTATGTGAACATTATTTATGATTTAAAAATACAATAACATTAATTTTAATTGTTTTTAAAAAATTTCATAAAAAAGTTGTCTATCGAAATTCTTTTAATTTATATTATCCATTCAATTATTATAAAAGAAAACCATAAAAAATAGTGGCATAGTCCGAATTTGAACCAAAAGGCAAAATGCTCACAACCTTATACTTAACCAAAAGAGCTGACATTTATAGAGATATATCTATAAAGTAAATTTGTAACATCATTAATTATGTAATAAAATATCTAATTTGGAGATTTTTTTTAGGTAAATATATTGAGGCCTAAAACCCTTAATTCAATGGTTTGACCCTTGAATCAACCTTGTATAGACAATATACAAACTAGTAGCAGAAAACATACGAGGCTAACAAAATTTGCATCCTACCTAATTGTCTTTGTTGTTTTTTTTTTTTTTTTTATAAAAAAATTAAAACGATGAAATAATATTTCAATCTAAGATAGAAAAAAGACTTTCAGACTCCCTAAATATTTATAAATGACTTAGGGTCTGTTTAGTTCAATGAACAGGAGAGGATGAAAAATATTTTAATGGAGGTGAGAGAGAGGAAGTAGAAATATATTTTATTCAAAATGAGGAAGGGAGGAGAGGAATTTTGATGATTTTGTGTTTAATACAAGGGAATAGAAATTTTAAATGATTTTTTAGTTAGATTGATCTCTTACCCGTTAAATCTCACAAAATGGATTGAAAACAAAAACCATTTAAGAAGGAATTTTGCTTCCCTCATCTCCTATCCTTAAAGTTTAGTCAAACACATATATAATTTAAAATATTACCTATTTTTTCCTTTATCTAACCTGAATCAAACACACCAAGTCTTTGCAAATTCTCTTAGCTTCTATAATACTATCTCCGATTCTATTTATAAGAAAAAATTTGATAATTTTTTTTGGTTTCATCTATAAAAAAAAGTTATAACTTTTAAGATGTATTTATTATTTAAGTAATTTTATTTATCACCATTTAATATTAGTAGATGTATTTAATGTCTTATACTTTTCTATAAATAATATTATATTTATAAAAATATTTAAAATATGATAATAATGAATAAATTTGTTGATATTGATATTTTTTTTCTTTCTTATAATTTGGATCAGTTAGAGTATTCCTTTCCAAAATATTTTTGAATTGAGAAAATTTATCCAAAAATGATAATTTTGAAATAATTTGACTAAATTATAATTTTGACTTAACAGGCTACAGGCTTTATCTGTAACCGCTGTATTTATAACGCGTTGTTATAAAAAGAATTGAATCCACACTTCTAAAGTATATATATATAGGTGGCCAATACTAATATGCAAAATAAAAAACACAAAAATTATTCCATTCCAGAGTGTTTTTTTCTTGGTTGAGAAACCCCATAATTTACTGTCTTTTTTATTATTTTGACAAAATTGTTTGTGACTTTGGTAGATTTGGAAGAGGAAATCATCAAATCAAAGAATCAAAGAATAGAAATAGAAAGAAATTATTAATTGATTATTGATTATAGTAGTTGGTTATCGTTAAAACGCGATTTCAAATCTGGTAATTAACATTACCCTCTCACCCACCCACCCGCGCACACCTTACACTCACATCATCGCACACGATTACACGCACACCTCAACACAATGCAGAGACCTATCAGAAACTCCCAAACTTGCACCTCCGATATCCTAACATGGCCGGAAAATTCACCACCGCTCGCCGCCTCTACCCACCGCCCTCACCAGGTTACTACGATTTTACTCTATTTCTGTCGAAATTCTTTGGATTCTGTTTATAATCAGTTTCTTCGTTTTGTAAACACAGCCTTCAGATAAAATCGGTGAAGTTCTCCGTCGCGACAAGCTCACCGATGAAGAAGCACAAAGCCTATCCAAGAAGTAATATATTTTTTCTTTTTTCTTTTTTCTTTTTTTAATTATTTTTTAAAAATGTTGAAATGTGAATTCAGATCTGCTAATGCTATTTTCTTTATTTTTAAATAATTTTGATTTATTGTTGCCTCGGATTTTGATCCGATTGTGTTTATTTCGCTTCTATGTGGCTGTGGTTTTTTTTTTTTGTTACGCTGGACTGATCTATTTTGCATTTTTGGAAGAAAAAAAACTGCGTTGTTTCTTTCTTTCCAATTAGGTTATTTATTTGAATTTTTTCCCTATTTTTAATGTGAATGTGTTGAGAAGAAGTCAGTCATTGGTCTCCTGCATTTACTTGTTGAAATTTTTAGAGAATTGTGTTAATGATGAACAAAAACAATGTGGCATGAAATTCCTTGTAAGCTCGAAAGATGTTGTAATTTACCATTTTACCCTAACTATTGCTTGTGATTCTTGTCTGTTGTGTTGAGAAGATGTCAATCATTGGTCTCCTGCTGCATTCATCATTTGTTGAATTTTAGCAAATTGAACTTGATGAAGGTGTACAATTGGCATGAAATTTTGTTGTAAAGTGGAAACGAGGTTGCAATTTGCCCTAACTATTACTGGTATTTTTAGAGTGCATGTATGCAGCATGAATATTGAACACTGAATTATTGGAAATAATAATTGAATTAAAACTATAGTATGATTTTTTTTTACCAAAAAAACTACAGTATGTTGGTTACTTAATTTCAAAACATTAATGTTATCAAGTTTTGTTGTAAAGCTTGTTTTCTTTTAGGTGTTAGCCACCCCAGCTTCACTACATGATGTGATTTATTTCCCATTTAGACTTGGTCTTCTTAATTTTAGCGTATTTTAAGCTTTCTTTATTGTCCTTCTTTATGGGTTTTGATGTTTGTCCCCCCATATTTCTGTTTCTTTTTTAATATACTTTTGTTTTTATAAAAAAAAGTTGTAAACCATATCCTTCCATGTGTGTTACTCAGGAAACCAAGCTCAGGGTATAGAATGAAAGAGTCAACTGCAAGTCGTATATTTTCGACCAATACTGAGAATACCACATCAGAAGCCAATTCTGCAAATTCTAAAGACAGAACGGGCATACGTGTATATCAGGTATACTAAATGATTGTTTTGTTTTGGAAGGAAATTGGAGATTTGACCATATGAATGTGAGTGTTTCTCAAATATCAACTACATTGTGAATTTGCAATGACAGTATTCTTGTTTTATTCCCTGCAATTGCATCTCAGAAAACAACGAATGGAATTAGTCAGATATCATTCAACACTGAAGAAAGCACTTCCCCTAAGAAGCCAACCTCTTTACCCGAGGCAGCAAAGCAGCGTGAACTTGGTGGAACATTGCAAAATGAACCAGGCACAAATAGTAAGAAACTGATGTCAAGTTCCAAGACCAAGGAGTTCGGCGGAAATGATATATTTGGCACTCCTCGTGAAATTGTGCCTCGTTCAGTGGCTGTTGCACACACTTTGGATTCAAAAGTATCTAGTGTAAGTGTCTTCTCAGCATTAAAATCAGTCATGACATCTTATCTATCTCTTCTTCTTACATATATGTAGTTGTTCATAATGACGTTTGATTGTCCACAATGTCATCTTATATGGTTTCCTGAAGGGCGAAATTCAAATGCCAGATGAATTTGCCTATATTTATGTCAAAGATGTAATATACTTAGGGTGTAATAGAAATACAGTCGCAGGCAGCTCTTGACAAATACCACTGATTTGGGCCAAATTATTAAGATATTTTATTTTATATCATAATGTTTGTCCCTCACCAAAACAAGTCCATTATCATATGCTCTTTCATCTTTCCTTATATTAATTACATTTTGACCACAGTTTCGTCTCTTTTATTAGCCTGCTGGTGGCCGAAGTAATATGTTATTTGGCGAAGAAGCAGTTCAGAAGACCTCAAAGAAAATACATGACCAGAAGTTTGCAGAGCTGACGGGAAATGATATTTTCAAGGGAGATGTTACTCCAGGATCAGTGGAAAAGCCTCACAGCATGGTGGCTAAACTTAGAGAAATGGCTGGCAGTAACATATTTGCTGATGGTAAGGCAGAAAACATAGACCGTATACTAGGTGCACGAAGAGAAATGGCTGGCAGTGACATATTTGCCGATGGTAAGGCTGAAAACAGAGATCGTATACTAGGTGCCCGCAGAGACCCTGGAGGAGGAAGCAACATATTTTCTGATGGAAAGGCAGAAAACAGAGACCGAATACTAGGTGCCCGCAGACCTCCTGGTGGAGGAAGCAGCATTGTCCTGGATTAAACTTGATTTTCAAGTTCCTCCAATTCACTGTATGGGTATTATGAATTCCTTTGAACTCCCATGTTTTGACGGGAAGGATCGGTTTGTTGGATTGTCAGTATTGTATAGTGATGCAGTGTACTAGTTTGTGTTACCATAAGGGTTGCAAATGGTTATTTATTTTGAGATACACAACCATATTGTTAATATTTTATTTCTTCTGATAAGAATTTACTATAAAATACTATAAATAATACAATTTCTAGTTCTAGTCTAAAAATAAATGGGGACACGTAAGTCCTTAAGAGAACAAGTGAACCCTCATCTAAAAAATGAATTTTTTGACTGATGGTGTTAACATTTGTATCCATCATGGCAATTCACTGTGTCACTATATTTACTATGCGTCGTGTCACATAATTAAGGGATGATAAGGTGCCTGACAATACATTATAGGGAACATTGTAGCCCCTTTATTTGAATTACAAAAAGAGCACAAATCTGGTTAGAGTAAAACACACGAATCTCGTTTTTCAACCTAAACATTCAATGACATGAGCTTTCATTGAAAAACCAAAATAGTAAGTTCAATATTGGAGAGAAATTAAAAAAAATCCATAACAATTTCCATCGAAGTACTAACTACCAATAGAAGGAACAACGCATAAGAAAAACAACCAACAAGAAGAAGAAGTTACAGAGGTGGACACAAGTGAAATTGCAAAGTTTCTGACTCAATGAGAACGAATCTGGGAGTGTTGTAAAGAACATACCGTTAATAGACTATTAGTTGAGGGTGCATAAATAGAGAAGAAATTGGAGGGAATTTGACAGAGTCACACAAACGAGGGACTAATTTGTCCCATTTTATGATTGGTTGCAATGTAATTGCATAAAGAGCACGTGTAAATTTATTCTACAAACACATTAGCACCAAAAAAACTTTATTTTTTTTATGGGTATTGAGCTAAGACTCACAAGTATCTCGGTATATTTTTGTGATGCACTAAAAGTTGTATTTCCTTTTGTGATGGCCCAAATTGGATCCCAGATTTTGTCAGGGACCTCAACAGATCTTCACTCTGAGATTAATAATTAATAACTTAATAAAAAAATATTGTTGAGAAGTTAATTCCCATAGTTGCCTATCTGGTTTATGCTTTAGCCTAACGGCTAATGGCTGGTGTTCTAATTCTAAGAACTATAGAATATATGTAGGAAATATAAATAATTGATCCTAGTAACAAGAGAAACAAGACAATTATATCTTTATTTATGGAGGCAAAAGTTCTGTTTTGAATTTCAGACCATATTCAAAAAACATATTATTTCAAGCCACCAGGATAACTCATACATCTCACAAGCATCATCATGACCAGCAAGTCACCAAATTCTGTATACATTGTCCAGAGATCAACAGCAATCCCACGACTACTGGACAGAGTAAGAACTCTATTCATCACGTCCCAACAGCGCAAGAAGAAATTTCTGATAGTCTCCAGAAGTGTCGTTGTCAATGGCACGATCTAGAGGAACACTGTTTCTTCTTTGGTATTCATCCGCAATTCGCTGCAGATCAACCTCAGCTCTAGTTGTCACCACTCGAGTAAGGGCCCCTTCATCAGTTCCCATCTTGTTTATAGCCAGCCTTAAGAGCTCCTCAAAATATTTCTCAGGATAGGTCAAGCCCTTAATTGCAGCCCTCAATAGTTTCAGATATTCATCTTCTGAATCAGTTTCCAGATCCTGCAGCCAGAAGCTTATTGTCAGTTTTATTACAAGCACCTGATTAATCTTATAAAAAAACTGAAGTAACCGACCAGAATATAAAACTGAGAAATGAGAATCTTAAATGGCCAAAACATTCATACCTTGTCTATTTCATTCCCAAACTCATTGTTGTAGTGATTTAGTGTTGCATTTAACTGCGCTTTGCTCCTTGTTGTTACAATCCTGATCAGGTCCTCGTGATTGTAAGCCTTTTCTGATATCTTCTCATGAAGCAATTTAGCCTCAGATTTTGCCAATGTCATGTTCACCTCATCTCCCTCATAACGGACTATGCCCACAAGAGAAACCAACAGCTTTTAAGAAGTATCAGAAACAAAGTTTCATCAGATAACAGTGAAAACGTTGGTAAATATTGTGATTGAAAAAGAAATAAAAGAGATGCATCATAATCTAAATATTGTGTAAGAACATGCAACTCTTCTCTGTCATGAAATTAACTAGGTTAAGGCTTTACCCTGCGGATGTCGCCAGAAGTATGATAAGCAACATCTTCTTCGAGAGACTTCTTGAAACGGGCTTGGTACGCTTGCTTTGCCCTAAGGAGGTCGAGTGAAGATCTTGTGGAACCAATTTCCATTATGATTGAGTTGTTTGCAGTCAACATTTTAGTTGCTTGATTAGCTAAAACGGCATCACGCTCAGCAGGATCCAATGCCCACAACATCACAGCCCGCTGTTATATTCAAAACATAAACATTATATAGGAAAATAACTTCATTTGTTTCCCTTAGTCAATGTGATTATCCATATAAAACACTGAAATTAAGTACTGTGAAATTTAAAAGTGGATAACTGACAGTGAAATCAAAATAGAAATGAAATGGGAGTCAAAACATAAAGAAGCCAGATATCAAAAGGTTTAAACTGACCTCAAAATCACTTGAAAGTTCTTTGTCTAAATCTTTAAGAAGATCTTCTCCATGTGTTTCAGCATAAGTTTCTCGAATCAACTTTCTCTGAGCTGCATTTCTATGAGCCAGGATTGAGATTATCAAGCCTTCATTCGTTCCCCACCCTGCAAAAACATGCCACGGTGAGAATAAGATGGACACGAATAAAAAGTATATTCCTTTGTTTTCTCATAGCAAGAAAGTATATTCACGGTAGCTCCGATACTTCTGATTAAAGGCATGTTCCAGTGTCTGTGTTGATTAATTCATTTTCTCAAATTATTATCGCTATCGACATGCCAATGTCCGTGTTAGTATTCGTGGTTCATAGTATATTCCCTTATTTGAGCATTGCTTTATTATTCACAACTTCAATCTTTACAAAAAGTTATGATTATGATATTTTGAAATCATAATTTGGACTACATTTAATATAGATCGAACATACACAAAATAAATAAATAAAATCAAAATCCTATCTATTACACAGTTAGCTTATTAATGGATTAACGCTACATCAAATTGAAATGCGTGTGCATGAAATCATTCAGCTTAGAAAATAGTAAATCAAGATCCCGATTAAGAATTTTAAATTTCTTTTTAAACGCGCGCACACACACATATGCAATCAAATCTCATCAGAGTGATCATCGACACTCATCAACCAGAAATAACACAGGGGAGTAACGTAACGCAATAAAAAGTGCTGCAACAAATAATTATTTGATGATCTAATAAGAGATGAATGCTATCAGGTAACACGATATATATTTAATTCCGCACGATCAGATAATGTAGGCTTCAAAATAAAATGCAAACGAGATAGATCAAGAAAAATCAAGAGATCGATGATGAAATAAAAGTCAATGAAATGAAGGAGTGAGGGTTGACCTTGAAAAGCATTTCGCAATTGTTCACCGTCTTCGGCTGGAGAAGGAACGTGAGCGGGGATCTTCAATGTCGCCATGGTGTCTCCGTGTGTTTTCACGATCTGTTGTGTTCAAAACTGAAAGCAATGTGCGGAAATTATGCGAGCTTAATCATATTTATAAAGGAGACATGCTAATATTACTTTCTCATTACAACTGTCTCATCGGCTCTATATATTTTTTTAAGAGTATTATTAATGGTTTTAATTTTCAATTAAATAATGAGTTTTATTTATTAAAATATCTTATTTTAGTTAGTGAAGAACCCTCTCTCACAAATTCTAAGAAAAAATATTATATTATATTTTATTTTATTATATATTATTTTGAAAATACTCTTATACTTCCTCTAATTACTATTGTAAGTAAAAAATATTTTAAATTTTGGTCATTATTATAAAAAATAAATTAATTTTAAATTATTTAATATTATTATTTTTAATATACCTTTTATTTATTTCAAAAATATTTAATGCATTTAATTGAATTTTTTACTTTAGAAAATAATAATTTAATAAATTTGATTTGTATTTTATTTGAAATTTAAAAAATTTATTTATTTGACTAACATTTTAAATATTTGTAATTTATTTTTGTTGTTGTTATAATAGTGACCGAATGGAGTAGTTTTATTGAGTTTATGGTTTTCAACAATTAATCAAACCATGAAACCACTTCAAGTGAAAAAAAGGGAAAGTTCCAAACTCAATAAATATTTTAAAAAGTTGGACAGCAGATCATACTCGCTTAGACAATTGCGCGGGAACCTCCGAAAATGACTCTAAGATGTCTTATTTTATATGACTTTTTCAACTAGACTCATGACATGGCACCATGCACTGCGTAATTAATATTTTCGATTATCATAAAATAAAATATCAATAATAACTAAGTAATATAGATAAAAAAAATATTAATAATATTATTTGTCATACTAAGTAAATCTAACAGTATACTTTAATCAAAATCAACAAGTAATTAAAATAATAGTCAAATAAATTTATATCAAACAATAAAAAGATAGTGAAATTGTGAATTCTTCGACATAATTGTAAATTCAATTATATTTTTTTGACACAAGCATCATCATTGTCACTGAAAAAATAGAAGAAAAAATCACATAATCATATAAATTAAATTTATATGACGAAATAAAAGTAATATGTAATTATAAATAATGAACTATAAAAATAAAGAAACGTGGTTAATATTTTATTTGTAAGGTTAGTGAAAAGTCTAGATAACTCATTGAAGCAAAAAAATTCCTCCCAAAATAAGGGTATTTATGGAATTATAAAAAGAAATTAATAATTTAATTAATTTAATAGTTGTAGTTTTTTTATTGGTTTATCTTAGAAATAATAGATGCATGTAACAATAATTATGGACAAATGAATTTGATTTGTGGTATAAAATAATAACTATTGGTTTATCTTAGAAATAATAGATGCATGTAATAATTAGTATGAAAAAAATTGAATAGACCACTTTCTAGCATAAAATTTATATATTTATTATAACACAAACCATTCAATATTGAATTGAAAGCCGCTTATAACACAAACCATTTATAATTATTGAATTTATTATTGGTCGGTCTTTTAAGGTCAATGAATCTAGATTCTTTTTATTTTTCAGATTCACGAGTAGTTGACTTAACTTTCCTACACTATTAAATGAGACTAAAATATTATGTATCGTGTAGAATCTCTTTCTTCAAGAGAATCATAAAATTGTTTGATATCATTCTTTTAAATAGAAACTTGTATATTTGACAACTAAAATAAATGAAGGTTTTAGTGATATATAAATGTAATGATCAAATGATGAAACAAATAATAATGCAGGATAAATAAATAAATAAATAGACAAAGTAAAAAATACAAAATTGTCATAAATTTGGGAGGAAAATTTTTATGTGAGAAAAAATACACGGATAGTTTTATTGTAATGAGAGTGGTTTAAGCAATAAAGTTATATATTAAAAAAATAGATAAGGACCGATAATTTTGTTTAAAAAATATGATTAAATAAATAATAACAAATAATATAATTAGTGTGAGGAATACATAAGTAGTTTTATTGTAATAGA
>JBBPBQ010020323.1:5972522-6045149 GCA_037974755.1 Cicer yamashitae | reverse complement strand
AGTTTATAACTTATAAACTATTAGTTATAAAGTTATTTTTTGTCCTTATCAAACAGACCTATAAACATTTAAAACGAGGAAACCTTAAAAAAAAAAATGACAAAAATAGAAAGAAGTCTAGCCTTTAAGACTCCATAAAAGAAAAAAAAAAATCATATTTTAGAACTGCTGCAGCGAATAATAAAAGAGAAAAAAACTATTTTACTAGTCATTATCAAATTGATTTATGAAAAAAGAAGAGAGAAAAATATTCTTCAAGTTTTAGTTCAACATATAAATATTTGAAAGATTTTGTCTGGATTCGAATTCACCACTTTACAAAAATTAATTATAATGAAATTCGTTATATTTAAAAAAAAAAAAATCATAAATTAGGACAAAACAAAAAATCATAAGTTTCATATTTAATTATAAAAAATAAGCATAACCTTTCTTCTTTTTGTTCAAACGATAAATAAAAATAAGCATCACCTTGACCAAAGAAATAAGCTGAGAGGCACGTTTTGTTGGTTACGGCAAACGCATTACTAAAGTTTACTTCGTACATTTAGTTGAGCTATTGCTTTTGCATCTTTTGCCACCTAGTGATCGATGGCTCGGGAAAGCGATTATGAAACCTTTTAGCGGATAGAAGAAGTTTGGTGATTCAACAACCGGAAAGCGCTTCTACACTGGCGCCGCATTGTTTTTCCTTTTATAAAGTTATATTATCTTGAATTTTACAATCATCAATTTCGCCGGAGAAAAAAAAAAGCGATTGTAACGCACGGTGAACCAACCACAACATATTGTTATTATTATTTTAAAAAAATTATACGGTGGAAATTGAATGTGGATTGCATGAATTCTAATAATAGGATTAGAAATGGGTAAAAAGCAATCGTTGCGGAGCAGAGCAGTCCACCTTGTTTCGGATCTCACCACTGTTCTTCTCAACCCTATTTCTGACCACACCAATAACAAACCCTCTCTTCCTCCTTCCGTAAGTTTCGATGATTAATTATCTTATTATCGCTTAAAATTTTATTCAATTTTCTAATTATCGCTTTGTTTATATAATTATTAAGGAAGAAGAAGAAGAAGATGAGGTGAATGAGTTAAAGGAAAGCGAATCAGTGGTAGACGGACCTGATACGTCGTCGTTTACTGCATTCCTTTATTCATTTTTATCTTCCTCGTCGATTTCTAGAGATAACAATGCAAACGATGACGATGCGATTGTTGCTGGAAGCAATGACCTCATGAATGAAAATTTGGTTGCTAAGAAGGGATTGTTTTCTAAAAGTAAACAATCACTTGGTAAAGTTTTTTACTTAGCTGCTAGAATGGGTGGATTTCCAAAACAAGATCGTGGTGGTAGGGAAAATTTTGAGAATGATGGACATGGTGTTGAGATGAAACGTATTCAGCCGTTGAAAGATGTTTCTGATGTGCCTTTGGTTGATCATCTTCCGGAAATTTCGGAACCTTCCATGTTGATTTCGAATAGTTTGAGGAATGCGGTTTATAATTCGCTTCCCACTCTTATTCATGGGAGGAAATGGTTAATGTTGTACAGGTATGGTTTCATTTTTGGATGAGGTAAAATTGATGATTCTAGAGTTGCAAAATTGATTTTAACATATTTAAATATATTGGTTTTGCCTCCGGTATTGATTATAACTTGAAGTTAGAATTTAGAGCTTTTGCCTCCAAAGTTGATTTTTAGCCTTAAATTAATCCTTCAACTCATTTTTACGAAAATGTATCCAAACATATATCATTTTACATTTAACTCAATCTTAAACAAAACCAGTATTTAACTCAATCTTAAACAAAACCAGTTTTCGTCTCTGCAAAACCAAACACACTTATTGGCAAACAAGATTCTTTGCCATTATGTGTTGATGTTCCAAAATCTTGTTGATTTGATCAATATTCTTTTGTGGCATCTTTGTGCAGCACCTGGAGACATGGGATATCACTTTCAACTCTTTACCGGCGAAGCATGCTTTTGCCGGGACCGAGTTTGCTGGTACAGTTTCATTGCCCTCCAGCACATATAAACTTATGTTGTTTATGATTTATTTATGTCTGTTCTGCATGCTGATAGTCACACATGGTTTTATGTTTTATTTTATTTTATTAGACAAATTGATAATCTCTTGGACTTTGTTCGATTGATAAATTGAGTTGCACATTGGATTAGAGATAAGGTTTGCAACATGGTTAGTTCTAATTTACTTTTAAATTTAATTGTTAACTGATATGAGGGGCATATTTCATACATGTTGATTTGAATTTGCCAGAAGCTAAGAAACAACTATTAGGTTTGGTGGTGGAAGCTCTTTCTTTTTCATTTAATTTAAATTTGAAATTTACTGCTAAGTAGTTGAATACCGACAAATGAGTTTTGTCTAGTTACCTAAATATAATTTGATTGCATTTAGAGTCGAGCTATAAATGAAAATAAAGTTCCACATATTACTGTTATGCAAAATTGCAAATAGTATTTTAATGATATCTATAAATGAAAATAAAGTTCCACATATTACAGTAAGTGGCCTGTGTGTTGTCCAATTTTAATCTGCAAAGATAAATGCATAATTGTGTCCTTTAATCAGTAAAGCTTCAAGACAATATTCTACACTCTTCATTCAGGGATTGGTCCTTAATGTGTTGTTAGCTATTCTGTTCCAGGTTGTTGGAGACCGGAAAGGAGCAGTGTTCGGTGGCTTGGTTGAAGCACCCCTTCGACCATCCAACAAGAGAAAATACCAGGTCAGGTTTTATGCTCGAACTATGATACTATTGGCTGCTTCACTTAGCTACAGAGTTAGTGTTAACTTTTATTTATCTTGTTGACATAAATTTTGTACAGGGAACAAACAGTACATTTGTTTTCACAAATATCTCTGGTCCTCCGGTTGTATATCGCCCAACAGGTATCTATTTTTTATTTGAGTTTGAACATTCTATTCTTTATCTTTCTTTTACTTTCATAATTATATAGTGTTTTCTCTATATAATAATCATTGATGAACTTGTTCTATTTGTCAATAACTTGTCTAAGTTGAATAACTAAATTACCAAATGAATAATTTTTCTTTTACAAAAATATTTGGACGAGGAGAAAATTTATTCAAATTGATTTATTGTGATAAAACATTATCAGTTTTAATGACATGGATTTCCCATGGGTTATGAGGTGCACATTATAGAAAAAAGCTATAAAATTTATTTTATTTTAAAACAAACATGGTACTTTTGTAACTAAGAATCTGGCTATATGTTAGAATCCATCCCCGTCCCCCTATTTTTTTGGTTTTAAAAAATCAGAAGGCTGCCTACATATGTGGGATTGATTGCCAATTTTGCCATTGAAGAAGGCTTGCTTTTACTTTTCTGTTGACTTCTGAGACCCCAGAATTTGTATGCTACAATCTACATACGACAGTTTTTTGGCAGCTACATTTAATTTTAACTCAAGGCTAATTCATATGTATTGTTGAAAATGATAAATTTCCTGGCATCTTCAACAGTTTCCATCAGAGGAATTTTTGAAGAAAAAAAAAACAATAAATCTGGTTTTCAATTTTCAAATATTTGACCGAACCAAAAAAATCGACATGATATTCTCATACTGTAGTTGCCCACAAAAAGTTGATGCAATATTTTATTTGACATGCAGCAGAGTAATTTTGTGTGAGATTCAGCATCAGTACTGTATGAGGCTTTACTTAAGTTTTAAAATGTGATAAAGTTAAAATTAAAATTACACTCATGTCACCCATCTTATATCTTAACTCTTGATCCACATGACAGTAGAAAGAAAATACCTGGGTTGGTTTGGAATTCCAATGCTGCTTCATTTATCTTGATGAGCTATACTGAATAAACCATAATATTGCAGGAGTAAACCGTTACTTCACACTTTGCACCACCGACTCTCTAGCAATTGGTGGCGGAGGTCATTTTGCGCTTTATTTGGACGGTGATCTGTAAGAACTTTGTACTTATGCTATCTTTTTTCACCCTATCTCATCAAGCAAATTATTGTCCTTCCCAGCCTGAATTTTTTGTTACAATTTTTTGACATATCTACTCAAGATTGAATGGGTCTAGCTCCGTCTCTGAAACTTACGACAATCCTTGCTTAGCACATTCTCAAGAATTTCAAGTGAAGGAAGTAGAGGTGCACATAAATCTCCCTCACTCACACTCACCTGAATGAACCTCCCCAACCTTTTTTCACGTGTTTATCAATTTGTTGCAGCTCATTTGTTTCCCTCCATATCTATGATTCATTTACTTCAAATTAAACAAACTAATTAGCAAATCCTCTTTCCTCCTTGCAGTTGTGGGGATTTGTATTTCCTTCAAAATATGAGGAAATAATGAAATTGAGCAGAACAGAGACACCTGGGATCTGTAGCTGGTAAATACCTATGACTATGTTTCAGATTATTAGTCAAAGTCTTGCAGTTTGCATTTTACTGAATAATCAGGCTGAGTCTCAAGCCTGACAATTTCTGCTAGTATGGGATGCAAAGTTAATAGACAGTATGAAGCAGAAGTTCTACGAATCCACCCATGTTATCACCATGTAACATGCTTGTAAATATTTGCAAGGATGTATATACAGAGTTCATTCCTGATAATTACAAAACGGCCTATTTTGTGTAGACTACAAATTGGAGCAAATTTATGTGTTGGCATACATAAGCAGTTAAAGGAAAACGAAGGATAACTAGTTCTATGGCCCAAGTACATAATCTGAGGTTAGCAATCCTTCTAATCGAGCTTAGAACGGGAATGCTTTAGAAGTTGATATCTTTAGCAAATATGTTTAGAAGAATCTTCTGGTAAGGTGGGGGTATTTCTATATCTATTGCTTCCTCATATGCTGCTCCATGAACACCATGAGACAAGACACGAGCGGTTGGGTTTTCTTTGGCCATGTTCATCTCATTCCAGAGTTTGTGTATTTAGATCTTGTGTCTTCTAAACTAATATTCAAACATACTCTTAGCAATCTGTATGCCACACTAGGACCTCGTGGAACTGTTGAACCATTTATGTTCTGCTCAAGTGGCTAAACATAATCAGAGGCAGTTGAGTCAGGTTGTTAAAGTTTGTTAACAACTCACAGTTCTTTGTGCTCAAATAAAACCCTCTCAGGATGATCTCACCATATATGTTTTTGGTCCTTCAAGTATATTTTTGTTTTTGTTTTTTTTGTTGTAAAACACTGTTTTAAATGATTCTTATTTTAAAAATGAGAAAAATTAGATAAGGTCTAGCTCAACTGGTTAAATACCGATATTGATAGGCTAAATACTATATCTCAGGTTCGAACTTAGAACTTCGCAACTGTTTACGAATTTTTTTACTATTTCATCTAGTAAAAAAAAGAGAAATATTCAAATTAACGATCATTTTCTGTTTTTAAGATAAGTAACTTTTTTTATTTATAATTTTATCCTTAAATTAATAATTATACACTACATTTAATTTATTATACCACCTCTTGTCTTAAATAAAAGTTTCACTTAAAAAATTATTTCTAAATATAAGTCACTTTATCAATTATTAGATAAATTTTATCAATTTTTAGATAAATTAATTATTTTTTAATAAAATTACCTTGATGATTCTTCATGAATGAGCAGAAAAAAGGTGTCATATTACATTTAATTCTAACAGTAGTGTTGACATTGACATGTGCATAAAGAATGGTCAATGTGATTTTGTGTTTGCAAAAGCGGAACGGTTATCTCATCTTTGCTTTGTTGAGTGGAGGTGAATAAATTGAGTTACTAAATGCACTTAAATGAGTTCATGATCTTCAAATAGAACAAGTTGACTTCGACCTAGATTTGTAGTCTGTTATACCAAGGTTAAAGACAATGTTAATGTTTCTAAATTTGGTGCTATTCTTTTTTTGGGTACCATTTTAAAAACTATGTTGAATTTATTATAAGACTAATTAATAAGGTCTGTTTATGCTCTCACAAAGACTACCACATCTTTAACTCTTATTTATATATTATTAATATCTCGATTTGTATTAAGGGATTATTATGAATGAAATATTATAAATATCTCTTCGAAAGAAAAAAATGTTGGTAACCATTGAGGTTATGATGTTAAATTAAATGTTAAATCTCATCAACAAACAATATGAGGTTACGTGTCAATTTTTTTTAGACTTAGTACCTTTTTTTTTTCTTCTGAAAAATTACATAAAATGCATTATTAATTTGGGGGATTTGGAGACTATACTACTTTTATATAGATATAAGATAATTTAGGTGAAAAGTCTTAGATTAACTGATAAATGTCAATATTGTTAGATTAAACGCCGTATTTCGAGTTTGAGTCTGAAACTCTGCATATGTGTGAATTAATTATAATGATATTTATGATATCTTTTTTTTTAAAAAAAGAAAGACTAAATTCAACAAGATAAGATATAAGACTAAGTTCAACAAATTATAATCAAAGGAGAATCTACTTAAAGCCCCTTAATTAGGGGTGATAAAATGGGTACATACTACAATTTATCGATTTTATACATCTTATTTATTAATGATAAATATTTATCTATAATTTCTTATATTTATTAATGATAAATATGTATGATGTGTTTTTTATTCATCAATTATAAATATGTATTCTTTATTTTTTTATCAATAATAAATATTTATCCCGTGTATTTTTAATATTTATTAAATAATAATAAATATTTGTCCCATATTTTTTATGTATAATTGACAAATATTTATGTTGTGATTTTTTATATTTATATTTATAATTAAAAAATATTTGTCGCGTCTTTTTCATGTATAAATTATAATTATGTATGTCACATTTTTTTACTTACAAAATGATTCTATGATTTACATCTTAATGACTCGCTAAAACTTTAATGTTAGGCCACAAAGATTTCATGATTTAAATGACAATTATGTTTTGCATGTAGTTTTTACTTTTGCAGTTTTTATGTTTCGATTACATTTATTTTTTGGGTTGCTATTTTTTCAATTGCTGTTTTTTTTTTTTGCACTTTTTTATAAATTGCTGTTTTTTTAATATGCAGTTATTTTTTTCTTGTAGTTTTTTTTAATTAATTAGGGTTTAGTGTTAGTTTAGTATTGAATGCTAATTTGCTTAGGCTACTGCACTAAGAAACGATGTCGTTTAGATGCGGGCATGGCAAGTTGTAAGCAGTAAACAGTCGTCGTTGTACGGCCGTAGAGTGGAGCATCATTCGATCGGCGAACCGGAGAATCGAGATCGGGAGAATTAGAACTAAAAAGCCTTCGAATGGCTCCACCCAAGTCTAAAGCTCCCACTCAGGCCACCAATTCAAGGATTTTCTTCTTTTCCATTCTCCTCGCTCTCCAATACGGCGCTCAACCTTTGATTTCCAAACGCTTCATCAGGTTTCTCTTCCCTTTTATTTTTTCACCTTCTCATATTCAACTTTCAACTTTTTTACTGTTTTTTTTCTTCTGATTTCTTCTTCATCTACTGTACAACTGTAATTTACTCTGTAATTGAAAAGTTCACTGTTGCCAACTTTTATCATCGTTATTTTGGTCGTCATTATTAGTTTTTGCATAGCAAATAATCACTGTTTGAATAATCGTTATAAGTATTAATTATGTTTCTTGTGATTTGGTGTACTAGGAGGATCATAAAATTAACATAATTAAGCTAAATATCGAAATATATTAAAGTTGGCTTGTGCTGTAATAACACTATGGAGGGTATGCAATTCCACCCTAAAAGAAAGCACAACGGAAAGATCAAAAAGAGTACTGATCATTCTATTTTTATGTTGAAGTCTTTACTCTTAAAAAACAATTGAAGAAATCTAATTGATCAAGTATAAACAAAAGAATAAATTCTGTGGGGGAATTTTGAGGTTGATCAAATTAAGCAAAAGAATAAATCCTTTTATTATACAGTGTTTGGTTAGAAGGGAAAGGAGAGAAGAGGTTTTTATCTTCAATTTTATTCATGTATTTGGTAGACATGTGGAAGGCCTAATTTCGGGCATAGCATGGTTTTATACTGAATGAACTAGAGATCTTAGAAATTCAGTTACCAGCATTGTTTTATACTGTGGCTGGTAGGGGTTTATGTAATTCAATTTGGATGGCAATTATTCGGCTGGGGTTCGGTCAAGATGAGTTCAAGTGGGAAGTCAACCTCGTTTATTGTTTTAGTTTCTGATCATGTCAGAAACTACTGTATGATTTTTGTTGCTATTATTCTCATATTAGTTAGCACAAACTGAGCATAGCTCTTGCATTTTTTTCTTCTTCTTCTTCTTCATGTGTGTGCGCCTGGCAATTGATTTTTATTAGCTTCTTCTACGCCTAGTTTTCCCAGCTAAACCTCAAACATTAAAATAAAAAGAGACACTGATGATTCAAAAATCACCCGTAGTCATTGTAGATGTCATATCTTGTATCCTACCCACACTTTATCCCACCTGTATCAGCCCAAAATTCAAAAAATAAAAAATGGCATGATGCTGGCCGACATATCTGGTTATGTATTCAACATGGATATCAATTTGACACTAGTATAGTAATCAACTAATCATTATAATGTATCTGTGCTCTCACTTTTAACTTAGGTCAAAAATACATTTGTCCATGTGATTGATGGATTTAATATCTTTAGTCATTCATTTCCTTGTGCATTGATCCTTGAATTAACATCTTAATTGTGAATGACCCTGTGAAGCATGCCTTAATAACTTATTTTCCCTCTTCCAACAGCCGTGAAGTTATTGTGACTTCATCCGTTTTGGCATGTGAGGCTGCAAAGGTAACCTCAAACTGTACTAAATAGTTTTGGCATGTTTTGTTAGAAAACATGTACTATTCATTGTCTGATATTATTATTTGGAATATTCATGTATATTTTAATCTGCTTTTTAGGTTATATTTGCTGTGTACTTCATGGCAAAAGAAGGTAGTCTAGGGAGAACGTTTAAAGAATGGACTTTGGTTGGTGCATTGACTGCATCAGGACTTCCTGCAGCTATATATGCACTGCAAAATAGTTTGTTGCAAATTTCTTACAAAAATCTTGATTCACTCACATTCTCAATGCTGAATCAGACAAAAATAATTTTCACTGCATTGTTTACATATTTAATGTTGAGGTATGTTCCTGTAATAACAAATGTTAATATTCTGCTCTTTTAGTCAAAGTCTATTTGTTCAAATGTGTAATTGGTGATGTTAAACTTTATCTGTGTCAAGTAAACATTTTCATTCATTAGCTGTTGTTTCATCATAAAAAAGTGAAGGTACTTTGTTCTTTAGTGTTTTTTGTGATATTGGCTAGCTATGGTGTATGTGTTGTGTAGGTTGTTATCCTTGGGCTAGGGATTTTCTTGTACTCTGTGAGTTGAATTAGGTCAGAGATGTGCAGTTTGGTATTTTCCAACACCTTCAACTGTGAATTGTTGGGTTTCACTTGCTGTTTTTTGGCGTTCTAGATGTTGATTTCTTCTTCACTTGTTTACGTGGATCGTAGGATGATGTTAGGAGCCTGGTATCTTATGATCCTGAAAATCTTCTTAATTACAAATATTGTTAAAGATCTTTCAATGTCTGCAACCTGCTTAGCCCCAAGATCCATATTTCCTCTCATATGACAAAATATCCTCCTTCTAATCCCTTCCTCTTATTTGCATACATTACTGCCTAATCCTCTATCTAGCCCAACCTAACTATTTCCAACCAGGTAGTGAACTGCATAAAAACATATTGGATGGTGTTACCTAACAGGTGATTCTTGGGAGACTCTTCTAAGAAGTTTCTCTGATCTTCTTCTCTTGATGGGTTTCTGCATTTCTTCTTTGTATTTTGTTTTTGCGCTGGTTCCTTCAGCATTGCTTCTCTTCCCTTTGTTGCACTTTGGATGGTTCAACATCTTCTATTGTGCTCAGTTCTTTTCTCTTCTTGATGACGGCTTCCTATTAAAGTAGGACGTGTTTTTTTCTTCTACTTGTAACAAGTTAAAGCTTAGTGTTATTAGGCTATTAACTTGAGGGGGAGAGTTAAGAAATTAGGGTTAAGGTTATTAGTCTTATTGTTGGAAGGCTTGGGCTTATACTAGCAGTGCTAGTACTTTACCTCATTATTAGATTAAATTGCAGCATTAGACTAGGGGTTAGTAACTTATTACATCTATCAATCATATTCCGACTATTGTATATCTTTCTCTCTTTTCCCTATTCTCTAGCACTAAACCTTAATTCTATTACTGTACACTACAAGCCATCTGATCATAGTTGATACAGGCAAAAACAATCAATTCAACAAATTGGAGCCTTGTTCTTGTTAATAGCTGCAGCAGTTTTACTTAGTGTTGGTGAAGGCTCTAACAAAGGTTCTACTAGTGGTAATGCTGATCAAATTTTATTCTATGGAATTGTACCTGTATTAATTGCTTCACTGCTCTCTGGACTAGCTTCTTCCCTGTGCCAATGGGCTTCTCAGGTTAAAAAACAATTTTATGTTCAAACTTAATTTTTCTGAATTTATTAATATTTATATTCATCCAATTGATTTCTTCTATTACAGGTTAAGAAACACTCATCATACCTAATGACTGTAGAAATGTCCATTGTTGGAAGTTTATGTTTGCTTGCCAGTACCTTCAAATCTCCAGATGGGGAAGCCATGAGACAACATGGATTTTTTCATGCTTGGACTCCTCTAACTTGGGTAATGTTCATACTAATATTTTTCTTTTTGATATAATTCTTTGGAGCCCCTTAGATTGTTGTTGTGCTGATATGCGTACGAAGCCAATACAACCATCACATTGGTCTAGAAAATGAAAATTGCAATTTATAATATCTACCTTCTTTGCCAAACACATGCATGTACATGTAAAGTTGGACCAATATGTTTTGAGGATTCAATCAATATCAATTTTTTTTGGGGGGGAGGAGGGTAGCAGTTTCTTTGATTATACCCTAACTGCATATCGATTGTTGCTAACAAAACCAAAATGCCTTACATCTGTAGTTCAAGAAATTTTATTTTTTGTATTCAGTTCAATGCACTTCATTAAATTAAAATCACATACATTTGTGATTTTATTAGATGGAAAGTGTTATCAACTTATTAATAGTATTAATGAGTAAAAAGACACGTTCAAAATCCATAATATGGACTTTTTAGTGCCTTGTCTAGGGCATTTTATCCATGTGTAGTGATTGGGCCGTTAATAAATATTGATGTACATCAACTTAAAAAGTTGCATATTGTTTTGAATTCATTTCAGATCCCAGTAATTTCCAATGCCCTTGGTGGAATCCTTGTTGGTTTAGTTACAAGCTATGCTGGCGGTGTTCGAAAGGTAAGTTTTACTTTGTAAACTAAAATTGTTTTGAGATGTACATAGATGATTGATGAAAATGGTGATCTGATTGTAGTTAGTCCTTCTTGTTAGTTTACTGGGTTTTCAGTTTTCACACTGTATACCAAGTGGTTGATTGGAGGAAACAAACTCTATGAATTTGATGATATTATTTAGTTTTGTCTTAGGTTTTAGAGGCATAAATCTATATTCTAATATACATTATTGCTATTCATGGAGACAAATTATTATTTCACTTTATTGGTTGAGCAGTAGAGCCGGTAACTGCACACACTTTTGATACCTAATTGAGTTACTGGTAATTTGCCACTGGAGGATATTAAATTTTTGAGGAACTTTGCAGTTACCGGACATAATGGCAATTCTATGACTTCCAAAATCATTTTATTGGGACTTCAGAGAAAAACATCCTTCATATTTTCTGATTTGTATAAATTTACTTAGGTGGCTTTCATTCAATGTGGTTTTGCAGGGATTTGTCATTGTCTCAGCTTTACTCGTTACAGCAATGCTACAGTTCATTTTTGAAGGAAAACCACCTTCATTGTATTGTCTTGTGGCTCTTCCGCTAGTGGTCAGTAGCATTTCAATATATCAGAAATACCCCTACCAGATTAAGAAAAAGGAATCATAAAACCAACCCGCCATAGTATGGGGAAGTTATTTGACTAGTTCCCCACTGAAGCTTCTTTGTTTTATATCCATAATATATGAGCATCTTGTAAATGGTAGAAGGTAGGCATTCTTTTTAATGCCGGCTCGATCTCAATAGAATTAGGATCTTATTTTATAGACTTTTTTTTTTTTCTTTTCTGGAACTTTTGAATGAGGCATTTATCTTGGTCTTCTATTTAATGTGTGGATAGAGGGACGAAATTTATTGTATTTGAAATTTATGTTGGAGAAGTAAATGGCTATAGAGGGTTGATGAAAAGGGAATTTACGTAAAAAAAAATAGTATGACTTTAATCCTTTTTCTTCACTGAACTTGAACATTATAGATTTGAGTATTCTTTTGTTCTTGAATAACATAATATATTTTTCTAACAATGCGACTTTGCTATTATCGACACTGTTAATCACGACCTTCTTGTCCCTTTCTACCTCATGGAAATAACAAGTTTTTGCATCGAATTTGGTACCTAGAGAATATGTACCATCGTCTATTCATTCATATTACCAATTGAGCTGGAAATGAATGGACGGTAGTACTTATCCCGTAGGTATTGGGTTCATTTCCTACGGAAAGCAAAATGGTAAATGGGCGACATTGGTAATCAATTCATAAAAGGTAAAACAAATAACATAACAAGAATCTACATTTGTCCACTAAAAGTGATTAACAGTATCGATAATGGTAGACTGTTACAAAAAAGGAAAAGAAAGACAAACTCTATCAAGCAAGGGCTTATAAAGTCCTATAAATTTCTAATCCCTAATCCGTTATTATGGGAAATGGACGACATTGATAATCAATTCTGAAAAGGTAAAACAAGTAACATTACAAGAATTTACATTGGTCCACTAAAAGTTTGTGGAGAAGGAGTTGATTCTCTTATGGGAATGGACCATTGAAAGATTGTGGAGGTAGTGTTGGTCCTCTGATAGATGGTGGTTTAATTCCATGTCCATTACTGATTCTCTGCAAAAGTTTAAACAGTTAGACAAAATGCTTTTTGATTTTAATTACTTAAAGACAAAATGTTCTCTGAATTTTCTAACAATTTGTTTATATTTGGGTTAATTCATTCCTTCACATCAGTTTTACTATTTACATATTAAAGTTGCTTCCATGATGCAAAATTTGTCTAATTCAATCAACCATTTTAAGAATGCATCATACTTAAAATTCAATCATTTTGACTTTATTAGATGGTTGGGAGATAAAAATGAGTAAAATAATATTTTTATATGAAGAAATAAGTAATAGATTTTTATATCTTCGGTGATATGATTGAAACTTTAACTTATTATACTTAAAATAACGAGTTAAATAGAACTCATAATTATAAATATTTTTTGAAAAATATTAATTTTTACAAAGATTTTTTACAAGAAAGAGACAACACTATGGTGATATTTTGTGCACAAAAACAAAAGAGAAGGTAGGTATATAGCCGTATAGCAGTTTAGGTCTGGCAGGTTTAAAAAGGGCGCGTATTGTTGAAACAAACACACAGAAACTGTGTAGTCTTTGTAACTTCAATTCCAAAAGAACGATGGCGGATATCTCAAACCTATCATTGATTCCTATGATGCCAACTACTTTCTCTTCCGAGATTCAAGAAATCGCGTTTAAAACCGTCCCTTTAGCTTCCAAAACCGAAATCAAGCATGTCCTCGAATCCTTTTATAACTTGCAGGTACAAAAGGTTCGAACATTGAACGTCAAAGGCAAAACGAACAATCGCGGTGCCAACTTAGTCACAAAACCCAATTACAAGAAAGCCTATGTCACTCTCAAAAAACCGATTTCCTTCGACGTTTTCCCCTTTTATACCACCGTCGTTGACGACAATAACGAGAATAAGAACATTTTGGCAAATCACTGATAGGTTAGGTATTCCTATTGTGCGAAATCAAATGTTGCTTTCAAATTTCAATTTTCTCGTGTCATGTCAATGTTCACTTTTTTTTTATTATTTTTTTTTAATTCAGGTTCGCATGAAAAACAATTGGATCAACTGCGCTTTAGTTATCAACTTTGAAGGCTGTGTGCGGTTTTGTTGTTTACCATAAACACAAAGAGTCTCGCAAAAATAAATTACTAGGGTTTTTGTTATTGCGTGTTTGAAAAAACAATTTGCAACCTCAAATTTTTTATTGAAGAATGTGTGGTTTTGTGGAAAGGAATGATTTGATTGTTTCAAATTAGCATTGGTTTTTCCTCTGTTTGTGTGTTACGTTGAAAATTTTACTGAATTTTTCATTAACTTGTTTTATTTTTTATTTTTTGGTTTTTAACCCTATGGTTCTCATGAGAATCAGACCCAATAATTCAGAGTTCGATCGAGGTAAGTTAAGCATAGTCAAGAATTGTTCTGGTCAGGATTGGATCTCAGATTCTTCCGAACATTCATTCTTAACTGAAGTTCATTGACTTTTTTTAAAGTAAAATTGTCTAAACATAAATCACTTCCCTTCAAACTTAGTTTTGACCAAATAAATTTTACAAAATTTTACAGTATCAAGTTTCTTTAGGACTATACTTGGCAATGGTAAACAAATCCTTAGATGTTAAAGTACAAATCCTTAGATGTAAAGTAAAGAACGGTTATGACTTATGATTCCAAAAATCTATATGAAATTACCGAGTGCTCAGCCAATAATAATAATAAGGAATTTGTTAATTAATTACTAATTCGGTGGAAGCAAGCATTTTAAGTAATATCTGATTGGGAGGTCTTTAATCTAGCAGCAAGTTTTCTGTAATTTTCTTCTTACAGATATTATTTCCTCTCAAGCTTCGTTTTTCTGCATCCTTTAATCTAGTGACTTGTTGAGAAAGTAAAACCTTTTTCGTGTATGTGTGAATTATTTGTATGGAAGCATTTGGAAGCCTCTATGTGTATAAGGAACTTATCTTTCCTTGAAGTCAACAACATCTTTAGATATAAAATTTAGACTATATGCTTCACATAAAAAATGGCTGTATAGATGTCTTTTGCAACATGATTTTTTATATTGAAGAAATACTTTTAAGACATGGAGACCCTTCTTATTGTGGTTGATCTACGTCGTGTGCTGTTCGGGGACATGGGTATATCTTGTTCATCTCTAGTTTCATTTCTAGCTGGTCTTACATGAAAGCTGTTCTTAATCTTCCGCCAATTTAAACCCCAGCCTGATGGATTCTTTGACTTGTCGTTGTTGCTTAACTTTTTATACTCTTGTTGCAACTCAAAGTAGTCGCTCTGCAGTTCTACCATCTTCGACTTTACATTATCGAGTTCTGCTTTGAGTATTTTAATGTCCATAGTTGCAGATGTCTGGTTTGCATCGTGTTCAGAGTTGATTCCACTTTGTGCCGGTTCCTTCTCTTGCATTGCTTCCCTCATCTTTACTTGTTCTGCAAATAGAACCTGCGGTGTATACAGTATACTTTGGTTCAGGTGACAACTTTTAAGCTGAATCGCAATTATGGTCATATTAGCTCTAGAAACACTATGTGATTTCAACGTTTATTATGCTACCACATTATCATAGATGGTATGACTATAATGTCAACCAGCTCCCTAGTGTTGTTTTGTGGAATTCAATTGTCTTATTAAAAATGAATTTGGAATATTTTCTTCTTTCTGTTGAATCTCTTCTTATGATCATGTCATATCTCAACATTTCTAGTCTTTAAGGGGTTTTGTTTTCAAAGTTCAAGGTATGTGAAGATACAGTTAGTAATATATCAAATAAAAAAATTTATCCCAAATTGGTTCTGATTTTTAATTGAGTTACTGTGCTTCTCAAAGGCCTTTTAACAGATGCTGCTAGGTCTAATTGTGCTTTGTGATAATCTTGTACTGTTTATTTTTTTTTGCATGGAATATGCATTTTTAAAACTCTAGTTGGTGATCATTTCTTAATTTATCATATATGAAGCTAAAATAACTGAAAACTAAGTTCCAGAGATCCAGGAAACTTTACCTGGACAACAGTTCTTAGAGGCAATCTATCATTCTGTGCAGCATGTATGCATGCATCAAGTGAAAGTTTTTCACAGTTCATTATTTTGCAGAGTCTTCTACGGTCATGGTCAGTCAGTGAAGGATGGATCTAGAGAAACATCAATATCAAATGTCAAAATTTTGATTTGAAATCCATTTTACAACACTTTAAACCCAAAACACAAGAAAATAGGAATCAAAAGGCTGACCTTTAGGTAGGTGTCAATGGCTCTATACAGACCATCATGAAATGATCGAGTATGTTCCGGTAGCAATTCAGCTAAGACTTGGAACTTTGCAATTGAAAGATTTGGATCTGTTGCAACTTCAGCTATGTAACTGTCCAAGAGCCTACTAATATTGAATATCCTGGATTTCTGTTGCATTTGCATTTGCATTTGCTGTTGTTCATGCATCAAGAAGTATTCAACAATACGTTGCACTACATCTATGTCTTGCATAGTGCAGTCTTCAGGTGAATTAGGCATGCTACTAATGAAAAACAAAAGGATAGAACAAAGAAAAATATAGAAATCAGTGTCTTTGGTCATTTTCATAAGCCTTGGGTTATTTTTTAATTTTTTTTGGTTTAGTGAGTGCGAAGTTGGATTTGATTTTCCGCATTAATGACAATTCAAATGTGAGGGAAAAAAGAATTGTAACATACTCACTTGACCATTTTTCCTTGATCTCCAATTTGATATCTGGGAATGAAAAGATCATTCACCTCAGCATCTTCCAACACCATACCAACTTTCTTTTCAAGGTCTGATATTAGAGCTGGTGATACAGAATACATCATTGCCATCTTTAACATCTGCAACAAGAACTTACATGGGACAGCTTCTTGTTGAGGAGGAATTATGCTTATTAGGCTTTCGATAATAGTCGTTTGCTCCTTGCTATGTCCAGTGCTCTCTTGTTTCTTCCTACTAAATATACTGAAATGTAAATGACTTTTTCCATGCCCATATCCTCTTAGCCCTTCCAACTCCTCATACATTCCTGGTATCCATTTATTGGCATATTGCATTATACATTTACCAATGATCTCTGGCTTGGTTCCCTTTGCCGTTATTGCTGAAATTATCCGCATAAAATGATCGATGCGGAGGGCAGCCACATCGTTGAACCACCAGCTTTCTTGGTTAGTTCCTGCGTCCTCACTTGTGTCCTCGTGTTTAGAAGCCTTCCAAGCTATAGAATCGCAGCATCTTCTAACAATTTGGAGGTTTTCAGCCCATGGAGAGAGATTTTCACAAGATTTCAGAACAGTAACAGTATCTTTCCATGAAGAAAGCACGACAAATGTGAGGAAAGCTTCGGTCTTGGAAATGAGATTGGCATCTTCTAGTTCTTCAGTCATCTCTAGGAATTCTGATGCACATCTTAGTGCAGCTACATTATCTGAGTTGAAGTCTATAGGGAGTCCATAACAGAATTTTAGAATTGTTTCAAATGTTTCAAATCCACCTGGAAAGTTTTCAAGCTTGAGCGGATTGCCAGAATTTGAGATCCGAGGCTGAGCTTCCAACCGACCTATGTAGCCGCATTTTGATATCAAGGGGTACTGTTACATAAAAGGTAGCCATTATACTAAAGGATTAAGTTGCTCTGTGGGGAGTTTGGTTTCTTTTTTATCTTTACCATCAGTTGATACATTTTAATTACAATATGACCATGTTTTAATGATTTTGCTAAGGAAAGGTCAAAACAATATTTTTTTTTATCTTTACTAAGTTTTTTTACAGAATCTTGAAAACATTAAACTGAATTAAAACAGTGACCCTGTTTTCTGCTGTTTTGTTTGCTTTTAAGGATGATTCCCAATCCATGTCTGATTTTCTGTCTATTATCAGACATGGACACACAACACACACACACACAGTAGGAAGAAGGGAATAAATGGTTTATGTTCCCTATTGACAGAATTGTGCTCTTCACCAGTCAGTATCAAAATCATTGAGATGATAGATTACTAATATAGACGGAGTTATGATGATATCATTATCTTGTCCCTCGTACCCTGGTGATGATATTGTTTGGAAGAATTTTACTGAGCTATAAACCAGAAGGTCAATGGTTTTCTGCATTTATAAGGCCTTATATTAAGATGTTTATAGATACCTTGTGTACATTATAAGTAGTTTCCTGAACTTGAATTGAAAAGTCTGTTGGGATTCGAGGAGCAATGAACCTGCATACGGAAAAAACTAGTAGTAATTATCCGCAAAACACGGCGACTAAGAAGATAAATAAGCGGTGGAGGTGAATAATATTTGCATAGTTAAATTCTTTTAGACTTCAACTGGCTGTTTAGCTGCATAAAATATGAAGGGTCCTATTTCTTGTAGTACCTTGAATGTTCGCCTTTGATGCTATCAACTATTGTGACATGTTTGTTTGGAATAACTATGCTTTTATCTGAAACTTGATCAGTTCTGTCAGACTGACTTTCAGGGTCTTGTGCTTGGGCCACTTGAAGTGATGATTTCATGGTGATTCTTGAGCTAACTGCAGTAAGCTTGGGATAGACATTCCATTTTGATGACTAAACTAAATGATATACGAAAGAAACCAGATGTTGTCTAAATTAATGCTGAGAACTGTTCTGTGGTCATTGTAGAGTTGTAGTTAAGACGGTTGTTGAGTTGTTTCTTTCATTCTATGCTATCTACTTCAATAGAATTCTTTCATCATATGGAAACTTTAATTATGCAGATGTTTAAGTGAAGACAGGTACACATGTTACGTGGTTTTCTCTGAGCTAAGTGGCTTTATTTTATTCGATTTTCTCTTAAACGTAATTAGACTTAGCCATGTGATATAGAATATGTTATGTGGTTTTGTTTGAGTTAAGTGACTTTATTTTATTCGATTTTCACTTAAATGTAATTATCTGTACAGGTATGTTATTTGTAATTGTGTTACCATTTTATATTTAGATTCGGTAAGTGAAGATTGAAGCATTTGATGTGAAAGGGTTAGGTTTGGCTCTCAATGTCAGCAAAGAGTAGGGCATATCATAACACATGTGATTTACTAGCATTCCGGTATGCTTTTGCTGAAATTTGTGGAATGCCTAACTTCTTATATAAAATTCAGCTGGATCGTTAAAACAAAATTTGCAATGTAAGTAGCTTAGAAACTGCATAGTTGTTTAAAGCAAAAATTTTCCAGGATACTTTTGCTCTCACCTTACATTTTACCCCACCCGTATTTACAATGAAACAATGATTTTATAAGTGTTATTTTTAACTTGATAGAATTTCTCCTTTTTATTTTTTTAATCTTATATATATCATAGTAACATCAATCACTGATTGTTAAGAACGACCTGGGCCATGATTTGTCCCCCTTAAGCCATACAAAGTGCAAACCGATTGGCGAATTGTGGCTCACAGCACTATACGTCGTTGTTTACATTCAATTATTTGTATAATGTTTTTTTTTTTAATTCCAAAACTATAAAAATACAGTATCTATGAATAAGGCCCCCCTAATATGCACCCTTGTAAAAAGGTACAAGCATGGACCTTTCAGTTTTACATGCAGGAACCATCGAATGTTTATTGTCAAGAAATTTGAAATCACAATTAGATTTTTTTTGGTTAAAATAAGTGGTAATCAATAAATAGTTTGTTCCTCACTTTATGAATGAGAATGTAGGAGGTGATATTCTATATAATAGGTCACCAGAAAGACAATCATAATAAAAACGATGAATCAAACTTTAGTGCCAAAATTGGAGCTTGAATAGACATTAGAGTGGAACTTCGAGACTATACATGTTCGTGAGAAGAACCCAACTGATGGTGAAGAGTAAAATTGCACAAATTTGGGTATTATAGTCAGGGGCGGATCCAGGAATTCACCATAGGGGCTTATTTATAATTTATTAATTATTATTTATTATTTTCAAAATATAATTAATATAAATTTTATACTTGTTCCAAAATAACAATAGTTTGCTCTCATTTTTTCAGTAAAGGTCTCATTTTTTAAAAGTTACTTTATTTTTTTGACGTGATTCTTTAAAAGTTACTAAGTAGCATCTTGTGATATTAATTTATTTTTGCATAACACAAGAGCTACAAAAAGCAAGAATTAATTAGTTTTCAGTTATAGTCGAGAATTCATTATTACGATACTGTAGTTTCACTGTTGGTTTGATTGGTTATGCTGTGAAGAAAGTATGCTAAAGAAAAAAGTCAGCAGGGACTCCTTACAAAAGATAACATAGCTCCGCCCTGATTATAGTTACCAACACAAACACCCAAATATTGAAAATTTTACCCTTACATTTCATGCTATACTCCTGCATCCATAAATACAGTTTTTACCCTCGTATAAATATTGAAAACTTTCATGTTCTGTTTTTATATATATATATATATTCCTTTTATTTTTTTTAAATTTTCTGATACAAAAATTTTACTCCGAAAAACTTGAAACTTCTGAAAATTTAAAAATAATTTTTTTTCAAAAAAAAATGGTTTGTATTGGAATTTTTTTTTGAAGTTTTTCGGTACCCAATTTGTTCAGAAAAACTTAAAACCCCAAATTTTTAAAAAATTTAAAAATGATTTTTTTAAAAACAAAAACTGTCTGTATCAGACAACTTTTTTCAAGTTTTTCGGTATACCGTTTGTTGCGAAAAACTTGAAACCCAAGTTTTCTAAAAATTTAAAAATAACTTTTTTTTAAATGGTCTACACCAAAATACTTTTTCATAAGTTTTTTGATACACAATTTGTTCCGAAAAATTTGAAACTTCCAAATATTCTGAAAATTTAAAAATAATTTGTTTTAAAAAAAGAGGTTTGTATTGAAAAATTTTTAAAAAAGTATTCTTATAGTATCTAAATTTTTCAGAAATTTTCGAAAAACTTTTACATATCGAAAACTTAAATTAGTTGTTTCAAAAATCTCTAGATGATAAAAAAAATTTGAATTTGTAAAATAACAAAAAAAAATCAAAGGTAAAGTTAACATTTTTAAAAAAATTATGGTGTATAGATAACGGTGGGAGTAGGGTAAAATCTCCATTGTCATTTGATGAGGTCCATCAGTGGTCCCTTTAAGTTGGGTCCATATTAGGGACTCCCTCTAAATAATATAATGGTTACATTTTTCTCTTTGTTATTAATAGTTAATAAATACAAATAATTTAAAATGACACACAAAATTTTTTACACGATTTTATTGAAAACTAAATCTCAATTAATTTTTAGTATAAATTATTCGTTTAGAATAAAAGAGAGCTCAAGCTCAAATAAAGAACCTTTAAATCTTAGTTTATTTGACAAATGTGGATACTGTTAGAAAATTTAAATCTTAGTTCATTTGACAAATGTCGATATTGTTAGATTAAATGTTTTATTCGGATTTAAACTCAGGATCTCACAATTGTGTAAGTTAATTATGATAGAATTTATCATTTCTTGTAAGATAAAAAAAAACTCAAACAAAAAGAAAAATTAAACTAACTAGAACAAGACACATTTTTTTACATAAAATTAAATCGCATAATAATCTTAATCGTCTAAATATAATTCAGTGATAATAACCTTGTGCAATAAATGTTGAAAAATATGAGAATGTAATGATGGATAAGTGGTTATACAAGACAAGAAATATAATTTATTGTTTATAAAATTTACCTCAATTAATAAATATTGATATTATTAAATTAAATATTTTATTCTAAATTTAAATAAATTCAAGATTTAACAGTTATATGTAGTTATATGTGTGAATTTGGAATGATTCTTATAATTTTATTTACAAATAAATAAATAAATAAATAAAATCAATTAGAAATTTGACGCGGCTTGGTGGTAGGTAATATGGGGTAGATTGTTTGTCTTAGGAAACTATATATCAACTTATTGAAAGAGATTTAGAGTTAAAAATGACTGTATTAAGTTTTAAGAAATGTTTATTTATTTATTAAGCAAAGAAAAAGCTTATTTATACATAACCGAAAGATAAAGAGGACATAGTCAAATAAGGGAAGAAACTTTATTTTGAGAAAAGGAGGGAGTGAAAGAAGAATTAAGAGAAAGATGGGGGACGAAAAAGGTAATAAAAAAAGTTGGCATGAGCTGGTACTCAACGTGGCTGGCGGTTTCCACTCTGATATATAAATACGACGCAGTCGAAAATGGCGTGTTTATTTGGTCATCGTCTCTCATTCTCTCTGTATATTCATTCTTGTTGAGAAGAGATTTTGAGAGATTAATTAATTAATTCAGATCTGCGATAAGAGAAGAAAAGAATTTTGTTTATCATAAATGGCGACGGTTTCCCCTCTCGCCAAATACAAGCTCGTTTTCTTAGGCGATCAATCGGTTGGTAAAACCAGCATCATCACCCGTTTCATGTACGACAAATTCGACACAACCTATCAGGTTTCCATCCTCCTTTGCATTTCCTTCATTCTTTCATTCTCAATTTCAATTTTCATTTTGCTTTAGGTAAATTGAAATCAAACTTGAATATATTGATTTGCCGTTTTGATTTCTTATTTTTATCTTAGATAAAAACATTTACGACATGCGTTAATAACTTGAAATATGTGTATTTCATTTTCATATAAATCACCCCTATGATTTTTGCTGTTATTGAAATTTCTTTACATATTGTGATCAAGGATCACAAATTATTATTAGTTAGGATTTAGGACTTTGGAGGAACAGGGAATATTTCTCATTAAACAGGAAGATTAAAATGGAGGCTGTGAATTAAACTAGTTTTTTGAAAATTCATTATCACTTTAACCATTCAGGAATCATGATCCATAATTTGAGTCAGTGAAACTCTTGAATGGGAAGAAGAGCTTGTTCTATCATTCATTCATAAGCCATTTTCAGGGTCTTGAGTATTATGATTGCATCGATTTTTAAGAGGCTTGTTTATATACGAGATCTCCAACATCTTATAATAATACATCTAATTTGTGTTATCCTTTATGCAAGATAGCTTTAAATGGGGGCTTATTTTCGTTGTTAATTTTCATTTCATTTCAACATTAACATTTTTTCTCTCCATGTTGATAGGCTGCTTACAAAATTTTCGGTCATATAATTTCAGGCTACTATCGGTATTGATTTTTTGTCAAAAACAATGTACCTTGAAGATAGAACTGTTCGTCTGCAGCTTTGGTAGGATAAGTTCCTATTCAAATCATATATGTACAAGCTCGGTCTATTTATATATGTTTGTTTATTTTTCAGAAGTTGCTATAGAGAGTACACATTACGGGTGTTGTAGCCATGTTGGTGTTTTTTTTGTTTCACCTTTTCTTTTTTCTATTACTGATCTTAGTATATTTTAACTTCCAGGGATACTGCAGGCCAAGAAAGATTTAGAAGTCTTATTCCAAGCTACATAAGAGATTCTTCTGTTGCAGTTATTGTATATGATGTAGCTAGTAAGTCTTGTGTTTTTTTCCTATCAATTTCACTATCTAATTAACAGGATGTTTTTGATATTTGCTATCTCTTGATGTATATTTCCAAGACTGATTGTGTTACTCAAATTTTGTAGCATATGAATGTGTTTGACTGACTGCTCTGATATTTTCTAGAAAGTAGAAACTCACTATGTTGTCGTGACTCGTGAGAACATTTCTCTCTGGCACTGGATGTGTGTGTGTGTGTGCATGCACATGCCTGTTCTCTTACGCTTTCTTTTTATCTGAACTGTGTGTTTGCATTTGGAACTGGAAGTTCTTTACTCAGTTTAATGTTCATATTTCAGAAAAATAACAATGTATTTAACATCAATTTATAGTTATTAACCTTAGAAAGCTGTTCTAATGCAGACAGGCAATCATTTCTGAACACTAACAAGTGGGTTGAGGAGGTACGTCAAGAACGTGGCAGTGATGTTATCATTGTATTGGTTGGAAACAAAACTGATCTTGTCGATAAAAGGTGAGTACTGAGTTACTAAGTTTGGTTTATATATTCTCTACTGGTTCGCTGACCGGATATGGTTTAGTTTTTTCTGAATATGGTAATGGAGTTTTCATATGTTGTTTTAATGCATCTTTTTTAGTTGCTTAGATTTTTGGTGTAGACATGGTTAATGATTGACCAATGTTTTTTATAGTTTTGCTATGATAGAGTAGGTGTCTAGCAGTTGAGTAGCTAATAGTCAATCGATCAATTAGTTAATCAATTAATTAATTTCATTAACAATGGTCGATTACAATCAACTTGGTATTATACATTGATTAATAACACTCAAAATTTGGAGAGGATCGTACCAGATTACTTACTATTGCTATTTATCATATCAAAAGGCATAATTGCTGTGAAGTTTATATCTAAAATTTTGGAGTTTCTTTTTCATGTAGAACCACAAAAGTCTGGTAGATTAAGTGTCATTTAGGATACTTACATATCAATTCTTTTTAGGACGTGAAATATGTATTAGAAGTTTCAAGCATTGTGATGTTACCTTCTAATTTTATTTTATTTTACATGGCCACTTTGATACTTAACAGGCAAGTTTCTATAGAGGAAGGAGATGCCAAGTCCCGAGAGTTTGGAATCATGTTTATAGAAACCAGTGCAAAAGCAGGTTTCAATATCAAGGTGACAATTAATGAATTTTCTTAGTCTCTGTTATTTTTTGTTTATTAAAGCATACTCCTCAACTATGATGCATGCGATCTATAATTATCAATATGCAGAATGCTAATATGATTAATTTCCTGTATATTTTACATAGAAACTTCAAATTCATGATCAATCTTCACTTTTCAAGTCTATTTTCTTTCCCATGTTGGTTCTTGTGCCCTCATTATTATATGTCAATGCAAAATTGCAGCCTTTGTTTCGTAAGATTGCTTCTGCCCTGCCAGGGATGGAAACTCTTTCTTCCACAAAGCAGGAAGACATGGTTGACGTAAATTTAAAACCCACGGTGAATTCGTCCCAGACAGAGCAGCAGGGAGGAGGTTGCTCATGTTAGAGAAGATTCTCCTATGGTTCGGTAGATATATATATGTTCACTGAGTATATTACTGGGAATGACTGTTTCAATGTAAAGTGAAACTGGAGGAAGCGTGCTTTCACAGCAATGATCCTTCAGTTAATTGGTGTGAGGGACAAATTGCGGCAATGATTTTGATGTATGACAAAAGAGATTGGTAGTTTTTTTTTTCATTTGTTATACAATTAGTCCCTGGATGTAAGAATACAGGTAATAAACAAGCCCTCTAAGTTGTCTGTCTTAGGTGAATGTTATCCTTTGTTTTTGTCAAATATTTCATTGTTGAAGAGATGACTGTATAACACACTAATCGGACCCCCTTTTGCTTTAGGACACTCATTGGCCCTATCAAAAGCAGAGTTGCATACTTTGTAGGGATGATTGTGGATTTTGGGGTTGACTTGATAATATGACTAATCTGAACCAAACAAATCTATTTTTTAAGGGTAAAAAGACTTCATTAGCAAACACAAACAGAAGGAAAAACAGCAAATGATTTTGACTGAGTTGGAACAGACCCCAACCAAGTCCTAGAACTAGCAAGTTTTGTTAAGTTAACTAACTAAATTATGAGGTATAGAATTTAAACTATGTTAAACAAAAACATTTGTTCTCTGCAGCTTTAACATGAGCTCCTTACAGTCCTGTATGATACGATCAATGGCAATCACAAATGATTTTGAGTTGAAACAATGGTAACAATTTTTCAATTCAGGTATTTAGCAACTTGTAAGCCTCATCTTAACATTCCAATCTATAAAAATGAGTTGTGTTGGGAAGTAGAATTACTTTTTGTGTAATCTAAACTAACTCGATTTTTTCAATTTGGATATTATTAAATTTTATTTTTACCCTAATTGAAGAAAATATTAATCCAATTGCTAAACTCAAATCAACTCAACCATAATTAGAATATGTTGAATGATGATAGAACCTCGAGAGAATGCTTAAACATAACCTAGTAGCAACTTTATCCACCCACAATTTCTTTTTAAAATGACAAGTGATTTTTTAATATACTTTTGAACCGCATAATTTGTTTTCAGACTATAAAAAAAGTATATTGTTTGTAGAGGTGCACAAAACAACAAAAATTTCTCTACTTGGTATTTCCGCAAGTACAACAAAAAATAACGTATTTTGGCGCGACGTGTGTTGTGAGAAGGCCCACCCAACATCACAAACATAGTGCAGATCACTAAATAGGTCATTGACTCTAAAACTACAAGTAATAGTAAAATTATCTGTTTGATTTTGGAGCCACAAAAATTAATTTTGTAAAATTAATTTTAGTTAAAAAAGAAGTTGAATATAAAATAATATTTATTTAGATATGTTGAAATAAAAATGAATTGAACAGTAAATTTTATTATAAAAATCACATTTAAATTTAAAAACTACAAATTATAACTTTAAGTTAGAACATTTACTTTGTAAATTTTATCTTTAGCTCTTATCTTTGGCCTACCTTGTGCCTTGGATAGTTTTTATTAATATAATTGTTTAGTTTATTCAAAAAGATAGAATGGATTATAGAGATAAAATCACTTATTCTCGATAATATTCAAGCAAGTTAAAATCGATTTTACACCTTCATAATCAATTGCGCCTCCACAAAAAGTGGAACCAAATATGCATGAAGGAGTAGTTGGCTAAATTGGTTAATAAATTTGTAAGCATTTGTTGAATTGGTATTTGAATTTTATTATAGATTAATAAATATATCTCTTAAATTATAAAATATTAATTAATTAGTCATCTTCAAACTTTTTATATTAGAGATTATGATATGACACACAATTTGACTATGTTTTTCTATATTGATCTAATATTAATGTCATCTTATTGGGGACAACATTATCTATCTCATAAATAAATTTATCAATAATTGTAATTGTGTTTAAATTAATTATTGTCAAATTAGTGATTTAAATTTTATAGACAAATTAATTCATGCATTGATGACATTAATGTGAAATTACCGTGGTGGAGTCGCATATCTAATTAACATACACCACTTCATAATTTTTTATGATCATTTCATAATCTTTAATAATAAAAAATTATCTATAAACTATTTTGATTTGACTGATATTTTTTACAACTTGTATTTCCCAAATTGCAAAATATAAATATTAGATTAATTGATACTTACAATTTCGAACACCAATTTATTGGTTCACTTTAATAGAAGACTAAGATCTATAAAAATGTAAAATCCTTTTAAAAAGAAAAAAACCGCTTAACAATGGGAAAGTCTAAAGTAAGAACAAACTTTTATAGATTTTAAAATGAAATACTACCATGATTAATCTGAATTGATAAAAAAAAAAAAATTAACCAGTCAAAAGAAGGTCCTACCGGGAGTCGAACCCAGGTCGCTGGATTCAAAGTCCAGAGTGCTAACCACTACACCATAGAGCCAATCGATGCATAGTAATTTTGATCAATTAATCACTATGATTATTATGTTCTTATTTAAATAAAGAAGCACAAAATAGGACCAACCTGTGAGAGTAGACCAAGCACAGCACAATGTAGTAGTAGGTGCGAGCGACGGTGGAAGCTATGATATGCCTCACCAATTAAATACCTCTCTCTCTCTCTCTCTCTTCAATACCCAAATAGCTTTCCAATTCTTCCCCCTTTCAACATTCCTTCTTATTAATTAATGCTGATTAAAAGGGCAACCAAAACGTAAAAAACTGAAAAACAGATCAATTTTCACACCCACCTCGTACCAACCAACACCATGCCAAGTAAACAAACGACAAAAACAATGTCCCACTTTATCAAACAAAAAAGCGAACCCTCTGATTCCTTCTTCCCAGGTGGTCTTTTCCTTCACTCTAACACACTTCCCACCTCCTTCATTGCCTTGATTCCTTCTTCTTCTTCTTCTTCTTCCAATTCAGATACTGTTTCTTGGGGTATTAGGAAAAGGTTCGGTTGCGATATTCTGAGGGTGGAAGCTTGTGGTGTTTTCTCGTCCTTGAGTTTGTCCATAAATGGAAGCGATTCGGATCATACATACACTAGAGAATCCAATGAAGTTAAGGTCAAAGAGAAGGAGAATATTCGGGTTGATGGATCCGGTGCTATCAACATGACCAAACATCTTTGGGCTGGTGCTTTTTCCGCCATGGTCTCAAGGTTTTCACTTCTTAATCTCTATTCAATACAATAACACATTTATTAACTCACATTCTAATTCTAATTTTCTCTTTTCACTATTTGATGTACATTGCATACTTACAAAGTTACACTCTTATATTTTGTTACAGTTTTGATATCATTATGGATTCCTTATTTTTTTTCATTTATAGAAGTGAATGACCAATGGCATAGCCATAGACTAAAGGGACAGGTGTTGTTTTTAACCCTTAGTTTTTAGGGAAAAGAGATTATGGTAATTTGAAATTCGGTCCAAAAGTAGAATCTGACTAAAGTTTTCTCAACCAGGGATAAAAGACGAGTAGTTTTGATCAATTTGATCTTAAATGAATTGTATTAACTATTTAAGCACAACCACTTGATTGCTGAAACATGACCATTTGCGGTTGTCACATCACAGATGGTTGGACCTTCTGCTTACACTCACTACAACTTGGGTTCAAGTATGAAATTCCGCAATTAGCAGGTTATACAGAAGTTCTGTTGTAAATCCTCAATGACGGTGATTTTCCCTGACCTTGCATGGGGTGTGTGTCCCCTAATCTATGTCCCAAATGAGTCATTACTCTTATTCTGTCAGTTTCCTAAGGGCGTGTTTTCACTTCAAAGCTTTTATGTGCATTTTTAGTGTCCTTTTCTTTTAAGAAAGACATTTCCAATTGAAAGTCAAGTGAAATAAATGAAATGCAGCATGTTGTTTCATTCATATGCACTATGATAAAGATTTCATGGTTTAGTATCTGGTGGTGTACTGTATTGTATTAACTGTCATTGGTTTTTCAGGACTTTTGTTGCACCGCTTGAGAGACTTAAGCTGGAATACATAGTTCGTGGTGAACAGAAGAATCTTGTTGAGCTCATTCAGACAATTGCAGCTTCTCAAGGGTTGAAAGGCTTTTGGAAAGGAAATTTTGTGAATATTCTTAGGACAGCACCCTTTAAGGCTATAAATTTTTATGCCTATGATACATATAAAAGCAAATTAGTCAGAATGTTGGGGAATGAAGAATCCACAAATTTTGAGAGATTTGTTGCAGGTGCTGCTGCAGGGATTACGGCTACCTTGCTCTGCTTGCCCATGGACACTGTGAGTGCAAATTCAGCATCCTCTTAGCTCTGATATTATTTTTTCTCTTGATATGTGTTTTAAGTGTTCTTTGGATTGTGATGCTTTAATAACTATGATATGATGGGTATGGATCAAGGTTGCCTTGTGCATTCTGAGGTTTATAGACTAATTTGAGCAAAAATCACATAGTTGTACCGATGTTGTCAAATAGTGGCTATAGCACTATAGCGAAGCAGGATTTGATCAAATCGCTATTGTTTTGTGATACACAATTTGTACAAAATGTTGTCAAATAGCGGCTACAGTGGCGTTAAAGTATTAAAGCATAGCAGAATTTGAACAAATTGCTATTTTTCGCGATCCGTGATTGACAATACTTGGGTCCTATCCAATGACTTTCAATTTTCAAAATGTTGGTGTCACATTTCAGTTCCACTATCAATCTCTTCTAATTTGGGTACTTTATATTATCTCTGGTTGATAAACTAAAGACTAGTATTACTTGCTGCTCTTCTTATTTATCCATCTCTCAAAACTATATATGAATTCACTTGATGCTTGGTATTCTTTGATCTTTATCTTCTAACCAACTATATTTAAAGCCATAAACATTTGCTTGATAGACTTTTGGAAGTTGTAAGGACGCCGTAGGTCATCATCCTGCGTTCCTGCCTCTGTTATTTATATTTGTCGAGGATGCTCCTTGAGTGTAGCATAATCAGTGCTTTCAATCGTGGAATGCGGAAAATAGTGTTTAGTTCAAATTCTGCTATACTACAGTGATATAGAGCCACTATAGCTGCTATTGCTCAACACTTTATGCTAACTAGTGTATCATGGAACAATAATAGTTAGTTCAATTCCACTATGCTATAGCGCCGCTATAGCTGATACTTGTCAGCACTGACCAAAATCATTGTTAAATAAGAATAACCTTGAAAAAAGCTACTCTTTAAGATTTTATTTGAAAACCAAAGGCACTGTTGATGGTCTATATATATATCACTTGTGTCTCGTCTTTCAAGATTTGGAGTTCAAAAAAAGGCCTTCTCAAAAATTTAACGTTACCTGCTGAAACATACTATTTCAAATTTTCAATTTGTAGTTGCATTCTAAGAGCGATTTCTTTCAGATCAGGACAGTAATGGTAGCACCCGGTGGTGAAGCCTTGGGAGGTGTAATCGGTGTCTTCCAGCATATGATCAAAACTGAGGGCTTCTTTTCTCTTTACAAAGGTTTAGTACCCTCCATTATCAGCATGGCACCTTCAGGGGCTGTCTACTACGGCATTTACGACATTTTAAAGTCGGCATATCTGCATTCGCCCGAGGGAATGAAAAGAATACAGTATATGAAAGAAGAAGCTCAAGAGCTGAATGCTTTGGAACAACTTGAACTGGGTACCATTAGAACTTTATTATATGGTGCTATTGCTGGTTGTTGTTCTGAAGCTGCTACGTATCCATTTGAAGTTGTAAGGAGACAGCTTCAATTGCAAGTTCCGGCGACAAGGTTGAATGCAGTAGCAACTTGTGTCAAGATTGTTGAGCAAGGAGGTGTTCCTGCTCTTTATGCAGGATTAATTCCCAGCTTATTGCAGGTATATATGACTTCTTCTCTGCAACATATATACTTTGATCTGTGCAAGCTTTGCATTAAATTACAGTAAACAGGTAAAATCAGTGCATGCTTAATGAACTTTTATTTAGGGTCTGTTTATTATAGATTATAAAAAAAGCTATTCAAATTTTTAAAAAAAGCAGAAACTATTTTGTGTTTGTTCACATTTATCAAAAATAATTTTCAAAAGAAGCTATTCAAAACAGCTTCTTATTTGAAATAGTATTTAGTTTTTTTGTAGTATGCTAATTTTTTTAAAATTCTGTAACAAACGGATGAATTTCCTTAAAAGTGGTTTTTTTTTTTTTTAATTTTCCGAAAAAAGGTATTACAAAAGACCCTTCGTAAAATATGAGAGATGCTCCAGTCAATGAGGTCTTTTTTAATTAATCTACATGTTAATCAAAATGGTCATGCACTTGCAAAGATGATGTTTCTAAATTGAATATAGAGTTCTTAAGAAGCTCTGTACAATTGTCATGTACAGAAGCTATAAATGCCTAATTTCAAAGATGGCTCTGGTTGAACTCCGATACTGTCACATGTAGAAGCTGCTTTACTACTGCGTGTGTGCAAATAAGTAGTTGGATACCGACACAATCATACATTCGCCGACTTGAACCATCATCAAGAGTGGATAATTTATGTCCCGACTTTGTATTATAGACATGATTTATCAAAGTTGGAACATAGATCGTCCAACTACTTTGATTCGACAGTTCAGATTGTGTGACTACATCAAATGTGTGATTCCGTTACAAAAGAGAATCACGGTCCATGCAAATAACAAGTGTTAATACCTATGAAATTCATAGGACTCTATGCAATCCAAAGATGCCTTTTTTTTCTTCAAGAGAGGACGGAGGAATTTATGTTAAATGTTGACCGGGTGTGGATTGGATTATTTTTTCAAAGCATCCCAAAGTCCATAAATGGATTTTACATAAAATTTTATTTTCTTCTTGTTTCACTAAGTTTTGAGACATAGTTTTCATCCATGATTAATTAAATATGGTGCTTTGAATTTTGTGACTTTCAGGTGTTACCATCTGCTGCTATTAGTTACTTTGTATACGAATTCATGAAGATAGTTCTCAAAGTAGAATCAACATAGATAGATTATTATACAAGCAAATCAAAATATAGTTTTCATAATTGAGGATGAGAATTTTCTCCACACCATGGACCTAAGAGGTGGCTGATTACTCACACCATACACTAACAAGGTCTCATTGGATTATGCAGCAAGCAATGTTTTGATGAATAGGAGGCTTCATGAAAAGAACTTGAAGCTTTGTTAAATTCTTTTCCTTTTCATGTTGGTAGTTTTGGATGTTTGGGTGACGATAGATTGTAATCCATTTTTTTATTATTATGACCCCATTTTCACTCAAATTTATGATTTAAAACTTAAAATCACTTGCAGATAAAATTTAACCATTATTTTTCTAGTATATTATTTGTAAAGTTTTCACTTTTCATGATTTAAACTGAAGTTCTAAGCGTGTAAACTATAGTCCGAATTCAAAAGCTATGGATATTTTTTTGGTCAAGCAAATTCTTGGTTAGAATTGTAGAATTTTTGTGTCAAATGTGTGGCAAAAATGGATTTGAACTCCAAAATCCAAGCACCTTTTTTCCCGGAGACACTGACAGATTAAAGTTTCGAGACCAACTGATTTGAACTTTATACCAAAAAATGTTTAATTATAAAACATGGTGCTCAAGAATCAAGATAAAGTTTAAGATAATCTTATCCTTTATATAATATCTTAATACTTTAAATTATTAAAGCTCCATATCTTGTGACTTTTGTTTATTTTTCATATTTAAAAAAGAAAAATAATAATAATAATTTTATCAAATTATCTTTATTAATTATAAATAATAATAATTATATGGTACAATTGAAAATATATTAATTGATATTACATTGAAATCTGAAAATATAATTCATTTTGAGACTTTGTTGTTGTTAAAGTGATGTTATTGTGAGACAATTGAAGTATTAAATAACAACTTAATCATTGCTTCAAACTCAAACTAAAACCAGATAAAAACCTTACTCAGCTCTTAATAAAACAAGCTTAGCTGAATAAAACACTTTAAAATTGTATAATAAAATATTTTTTGAAACATTTAAATATCCATCTTTTTATCACTTCACTTATTAAGGCATTTATGCTTACCACCAAATCGACTTTAAAACTCCAAAAAAAAAAATATTTATTAATTTTATTAAATCAATATAATGATATATTCAAATTCAATATCCATTAGTTATGTAGACGTCTGAATTAATTAAATTTAATGTATAAGTTAGAAAGTGAAATAAGAGTGACAAAAGTTATTATTTGAGACCATATATCTCCGCTATATACTTTTATATATGTAGATAATTATTTCGAGGATAGTGATTTTCATCACTAAGTAGATAGTAGTAGTACCATAATAATACATGAAATTCATTTTTTTTTCTTCTAATTAACAATACATGAAATAAGATTATCACGCATATTAACACGTAAATTCATATGAATTTATATATTCAATACTATTTATAAATATGAAATTTTATAATAATTTTATATATTTTTACTTTATAATTAAATTAAAAAGTTTCAATTATCAATCAATTTATAAAATTATAAAAGTATATTATTTTTATAATAATTTTAATATTCCACGAATTTACATATCAAATTCACTTAATAAAAATAAATATATTTAAAAATTCGAATTCGAAAACCTTGTATAGAAATGAATTAGTGAAGTTATGAGGGGGCGGTGGAAAGATTACGATTAAGGGTATTGAGAAGCTGCAAGGAAAAAAGGAAGACAGTAATGTATACTAAGTATGAGTGAAACTGAAAGCAGACTATACCCTTTTACTTTGACAAAAAAGTTCCCGCGTTTCAAACTTTTATCTTTTTCGATGGATAGCAGCAAAGCATACCATACTATATCACACACTCCCATAGTAACATAATATAACTCTCTCTCTCTCTCTCCGCGTTAACACACATTTCAACCTTTCTTAATTCTTATTTGGATTGCATTGCATCATACTATATATATATATTATTCTCCACCTATCTCTTTCTTTTCTTTTCTTTTCTTTCTCCATATTTTTTAGATTTAGAAACAGAGAAGAAGACTAGTACTACTAATTAACTAATGCTTCTGCTGTTTTGTATTGTGTCCCTCAACTCAAATTAAACACAACTGCATGCTTAGTTAATTTCTCACTTTCATATGGCTCACAACCACCTTCACTCTAATCAATTTGGTTACCTTTTCTTCATTTCTACTATTATTTCTTTTTCTATTAATTAATTAATGCTTTTTTTTTAATACAAATTGTTTAAATGCCTAATTGCTAGTATGATGGACATAACAGATACTATTGAGCAAATTTTATCAGAAGCACAACATCGATGGTTACGTCCAACTGAAATTTGCCAAATTCTCACTAATTATAACAGCTTTCAGATTGCTTCACAACCTTCACATATGCCTCCAAGTATACATATATCATTCTCATTCTACTTTCTAATTAATAGCTTCCTTTTCCTTTATTTGGACAAAATTAAGAGTCTTTATTATCATGTTTTAATTAGGTGGTTCAGTTTTCTTATTTGATCGGAAGGTGATGAGATACTTTAGAAAGGATGGTCATAATTGGAGGAAGAAAAAAGATGGCAAAACTGTTAGGGAAGCTCATGAGAGACTCAAGGTATATAGTATATAAGTCAATTACAATCTTATAAATTACCAATAAATTAATGAAAAGAGATGCAGAAAATAGAAAGTGTTGCAGTGTCTTTTAAAATCAATTTCATATAATGTTATCAGGCTGGAAGTGTGGATGTATTGCATTGCTACTATGCTCATGGAGAACAAAATGAAAATTTTCAAAAGACGTACTTACTGGATGCTTGAGGAGTAAGTTTCCTTTTTTCAACATTTTCAAATCTCACACTAAAGAATCTCTCTTTTTATTTGATATTATAGAGCTTATTAAATGACTTATAATCTTCAACTTATAAGGGCTTAAGTGATTAATAAACTTGAGTTACAGTCAAATCAATCAGAAGTATCTGAGTTTGATATCTAATTGAAACAATTATCGATCAAACTTTACTTACCTCTCAAATGAATTTTGGATTACCAGACTCTTTCCCTTGAGAACTAGATAGTAAAAAAAGAGATAGCTTATAAAAACAAGTAATACATAATTTATGCAGAGTTTATCTTCATTTCCTCTTCAATTGTATAAACAACTTAATCATTAGCTCCTATATGTTAAAGTCTCGGTTCCTATCTCTGAAAGTACTTCTTACTAGAACCTCTCTTTTCACTCGTTGTATGCAACATTGTTACAGGGAACTCTCACACATTGTTCTAGTCCATTATCGCCAAGTGAAGGTAACACTATACAATTATACACAGTCGTTTTTATCACCTTTTGCCTTAATTGTTAATATTTGATGAGAATCTCAATAAGAATTTCTTATTTTTACACTCCTAGTACAATTTAAGGTACAATGAACTAATGACATATACTTTAGTGTAATAATTAAATATGAAACGAGAAAGAAAAACATAGAAATCACAAAGCTGACACTGCTTCCATATCAGTACTTGGTAAATCTGGTCCTTAAAAGTAATATATAGGTTTCCATTCTCATTAAGCTTTTTTTCCAACTCCTCAATTGATTATAATCTTGATGTGCTTTCTCTTCCTATCTGTGGTTAATTTCATTTCTTTTTCTGCTCCCTCTTGCTCTAAATAATCAGGGAGTTACCAAGGCTAATTTTTTATGTGGCAAAGAAAATGAAGAATCTCATCCTTATGCTCAACAAACAGACAAAGTTATGCCTAACACAGAGATGGAGACTTGTTTATCGTCTAGTCTTAATCCACTTAGTTACCAGCTTCATTCGCAAACTATGGATACAAGCATAAACAGTTTTCAAGCATCAGAATATGAAGAAGCTGAATCAGGTATGCCTTTTGAGCATAGCCTTATTCTTTTAATGATTTCAAATGTTTAACATTCGTGTATAGAGAACATTTTGAATAACCTTTTTTATGTTTTAATTCTTCATTCACTTTTTATGGTGTCTATTTTAATGTTGTAACTCGATGTAATGTTTATAGCATTCACTAGCCACGAAAACTCCGATTTGTACTCGTTTCTTGAGCTGCAACACCCTTTTGTTCATAAGATTAAAGCTCAACTAGCTGATTCTAATTCTCCTCTACCACTCAAAGGTACATTTGTTCAATATAAATTTTTTTCATGATTTATTATGAGGCACTGTCAGTGTAAAATAAAGTCTTTACAGGTTTCTCTTCTATCACTCAATCATGCATTGCCACATCATTAAAAGAGGGTGACTTTCGAGGTGATTATTGTAAGAATCAAACTTAGTGACATAGCAATGCATGATTGAATGATATTGTAACGAAATTTTATGCTAGTAGTGCATCAAAGTTTAATCTTTATTTTATACCTTCAATAAATGCTGACCTTTTGATCAAGTGAGATCTTACCTAAATGCCGTACTAATTGTAAAAATGAAATTGTTATAGATGATCAAGAAAGGTTACCTGTCATTCCTCAGGTGGATTATATCTCACTCAGTCAAGCTAATGAAACCAAATACATTAATAATGCTAGATTGACATGTGAATCCTCAAAACTCCTGGGATTTTCATCATGGGAAGATATCTTAGAAAATAATGCTGGATGTCATAATGTGAATTTTCAGCCTTCATTTCCTGAAACACAACACAATAACATGAATTTAAATAGTACTTATCAAGGATATGAGATAATGGACCAACATTTTACCATCAACGTTACTAAACAACATGAGAATGGAAGTCTTATACAAGCTGAAGGAAATTGGCAGGTATTGGATCAACTTTACTTATAATAGTAAATAAATTTGTGTCATTCTGATACTGGTCTGTTCAAGTATTATAGGAAACAACGATGTTTGCAAGTAAAGTTGATGCTTCATTTGTATGTGATACTCATTTGTTGCATAATTTCTTGTTATATAGTAATATTATTTAGTTCTAAATCAGAATCTATTGTCTGTTATATATAAGCTTTGACAGGGTATTTGTCTCTATCAAAAGTAAAAGAAAGAAACTAATGTCTCACAACAAAGTGGTGTTTGTTTGATATTGTAAATACTTCAATATTTCTCTTAGCTTAATTACTTGTTTCATGTTCTTTCAAAATAAAAGACTAACCAAGGAATGAAATTTTGCTTTATGCATGAGTAATTCTTATTGATGTAACTTTTTAATTCTCTCCATCATCAAACTCATTTAATTTCTCAAAGCTTAATTTTCCTTGTGAACAGGCATCTCTTTTTAATTCTTTAAGTTCATCAAATTGGCCCGAAGATAGTGCATGTTCAGGCTCAACATGCGAGGTTGGTTATAGTGACTGTGAGCAGGAAGTTAATGAAGTTGATCTTCAACAATCCTCGGAACAATGTCTTCTTCATCCGCACCAACAACACGAGGTTCTTATGCAAAATAGCCCTCGTGAAATACTTTTAAACGAAGAAGACAAGTTAGAATCAGAACTAGAGGTGGATAGAAGCATAGATGGAATAGAAGACACTCATTTCCCTTCAAAGAAGACTCTATTAGATGTATCTGTGGCAGAAGAGGGCCTGAAGAAGCTTGACAGTTTCAACCAATGGATGAGTAAAGAACTAGGAGATGTCAAAGAATCAAGCAACCGATCCACTTCTAGTACTTACTGGGATACAGTTGAAAGTGAAAATGGAGTTGGAAACTATGTACTGGATCCATCTATTAGCCATGATCAGCTCTTCAGCATAATTGATTATTCCCCAAGCTGGACATTTGAATACTCAGAAATTAAGGTATTCTATTTTGATATTCTGCACTTTCCATCAGTTTTGATCATATGTTCACTCAACTTTCGTAATACCTGTATATATATATATATATATATATATATATATATATATATATATATATATATATATATATATATATATATATATATATATATATATATAATTCTGATTATCTACTTCTTCATTTACATATAAAAAACGATTTTACAGGTTCTCATTTCAGGCCGATTTTTAAAGAGTCAGCATGAAGCAGAAGATTGTAAATGGTCATGTATGTTTGGCGAGGTAGAAGTGCCAGCACAGGTAATCGGGAACGGCGGTCTCTGTTGTCATACTCCTCCACACAAGGCTGGCAGGGTTCCTTTCTATATAACATGTTCCAATAGATTAGCATGTAGTGAAGTGCGCGAATTTGATTTCTGTGTTAATTATACTCAAGAAGTTTACACTGCAGGTGAGAACAGAAGCAGCAACACTTTTGATAGTTTTAATAGACGATTCGGAGATTTGTTGTCCTTGGAGCATGACTTAATCATAGTTTAGATTCAATTAGTGTGAGTGAGAAATCTAATGAGAAATATCAACTGAGAAGTAAAATCAGTTCGTTGCTTAGGAGGGAGGATGATGAATGGGATAAACTACTGAAATTTACTCTAGAGAAAGATTTTTCTCCAGAACTTGTACAGGAGCAGCTGCCAGAAGATCTTCTGAAAGATAAGCTACATTCATGGCTCCTTCAGAAAACAACTGAAGATGGGAAAGGTCCAAATGTATTAGATGAAGGTGGCCAAGGTGTGCTTCATTTTGCAGCTGCTCTTGGCTATGGTTGGGCGTTAGAACCAACAATAGTTGCTGGTGTGAATGTAAACTTTCGCGATGTAAATGAATGGACTGCTCTTCATTGGGCTGCGGTTTGTGGCAGGTGAGCATCTCGATGCTTTTCGTCTAAACTGAATTTATAGTTCATCATACTAATCCAAGGCAATACATTTTGATAGTTTTACATTAACTTAATAGGATGAATCACTGATGTGAATTGCATCTTTGCAAGAATGATAGTACCATATAAGAAATATTTGAAATAGGCCTAGCAGCAGTTAAAATGCTTAAATGTTGATACTCAATATACTTCATTTTGTTGAAGGATGAAAAAGTGGGAAGTGCATGAATTTTTCTTATGAAAACAAAAACATACTAGAAAGAATGCAAAATTGCACTCACCTCTGCTGAGATATGCTTAAATAATACGTGAACTGCTTTGTTTGGTAAAAGACATTGCCATCCCTTCAATTGCATACAAGTCCCTCTAATATATAAAAATAGAAGGAGCGTGTATGTTATTTAAACAAAACTAAGGAGAAAGGTTATGCAATTTCCCTAACAAGTAAAAGTGGTAACAGGGTTCATTTAAAAAATCGAAGGGGTGTACGGGCTATTTAGCATACATCGGGATAGGTGAGTGCAATTTTCCCCTAAAGAAACCAATGTTAGTCTTCTAAATGTGAGTGTTGTAAACCCTGAAGTACCGAGTTTTATCCCTACTAAAAAAAATCTTACTTTCTTTATCAGGGAGCGCACAGTTGCTTCTCTCATATCTCTTGAAGCGGCACCAGGAGCACTTACTGATCCATGCCCAGAACATCCTTCTGGTAGAACACCAGCTGATCTAGCTTCTGAAAATGGACACAAAGGAATTGCAGGATATTTCCTAAGTGCACAACTCAAGTCTCTTGATTTGAAGAGAGACTTGGGAGAAAATTTTGGAGAAAAAATAATACAAAGAATCCAAGAACAAAACACTGCTAAACTTAACAATGAGGTCCTCTCACATGAACTTTCATTGAAAGATTCACTGGCTGCAGTGTGCAATGCAACACAAGCTGCTGCTCGTATTCATCAAGTTTTCAGAGTGCAATCATTCCAGAGAAAACAACAAAAGGAATATGGTGATTACAAATTTGGAGTATCTGATGAACGTGCTCTTTCACTAATAACAATAAATGCAAAGTCACACAAGTTTGGACAATGTTATGAGCCTGTTCATGTTGCTGCTACAAGAATTCAGAACAAGTTCCGCAGTTGGAAAGGCAGAAAAGATTTTTTGATTATTCGACGGCGAATTGTGAAAATTCAGGTACATTTGTTTCCAACCTTTGCATGTAATAATGTGCAAATGATGTTAGTACTATTTTTGTTTGTGTATAATGTTTGTTATGTTACTGCATGTTTCATTTGCTACTACTTTCAAATATAATTAATTGATTTGATTTTGTGACTTCTTGTTATAGGCTCATGTGAGAGGTCACCAGGTTAGGAAAAACTATGGGAAGATAATTTGGTCGGTTGGGATCATGGAAAAGGTTATTTTACGTTGGCGTCGAAAAGGCAGTGGTTTGCTTGGATTCAAATCAGAGACCATTTCTGATGGAACTATGGTGCAAGGTGTATCATCTTCCACAGAGGATGACTATGACTTTTTGAAAGAAGGCAGGAAGCAGACTGAGAAAAGGTTGGAGAAAGCCCTTGCTAGAGTGCAATCAATGGCTCAGTATCCTGATGCAAGAGACCAATACCACAGGCTATTGAATGTTGTAACTGAGATACAAGAAAATCAGGTATTTAACCCACCTTTCTATGCTAAGTAGACAAAAATAAGGGCATAAAGAATGCAAAACTTGATGTCTCTATTATATTTATACCCAACTGAACCAATAGTCAAGTCTTTTGTATATGCCTTTTGCAGGTAAAGCAAGATTGGAATTTTAACAATTCAGAAGAAACAAGACATTTGGATAACCTCGTTGATCTTGAAGCATTGTTGAACGAAGATACTTTCATGCCTGTAGACACTTAGAAGTTAGCTTCCATCTATATTTTAGGTTGTCCATTGTATGTATGGTTAGCATTGTATGTATGATCCTTATAGCAATTTTGATTCACATTCACTTGTAGTTAACAGGAAACCACTGGGTCATTTGCTAATATTTCATACAAAAATGCACAAACTATCACATTCAAAAATTTGCTATGCAGATTTATCTTAGCCAGTACAAAGTGCTTCAAGCTAACTGTGAGGCTAATTTATCTATGCATGCTTCAGTGCTATGAGGAACTGAGGTTGGGTTCACTATAAGATTAGCTTCGGCACCATTGTCTTCACAGATTATGTTGTATACATCACATTGGTTAACTTAAAAATGCACAACATTAAAATAGGTGACTCTGGTAGCGTTTTGATGTGTATGCATGATCTAAGTTTTGTTTGTCATTCATACAGGGCGTTGATTCCCAAAACACACATAATTCAAGAGCTCTTATAAAACTGTAAATATAAAATAATGTACCATGAGTAACGAGCATTTTCCAATTCATTGTGTTTCTAATGTTGGTTGAACACTTGCAACCCTGAATACACATTGTCCATTTCATTGTGTTTCTAATGTTGGTTGAACACTTGCAACCATAAATACACATCGTCGGCAAAATTTCCACAATATATATACTGCTCTTATTGTGAGGAAGGAAAAACGAAAAAAGGATAGTGCTACCACCATCCACTGTACATGCCAACCACCTAAGTATACATTTTCACAACACAACCCATATGATCTAAAGGATGCAACAGCTCCCCCCAACAGGTTGGATATAATGGTATAACATGACAATAAATACAGGAACTAGATGAAAAATACAAGTCCAAATGATTTGAGTACCTAAACGACTCATACAACACCTCCGTCTAATTCTTGTTACCAGGGCCAAGGCTCTCATAGAACAAAATGTACCCATGGTCTGTGTTAGTTGAATATTCCTGTGGTGATCCAAAGAACGTCTGCACTGCAGATTCATCAATTATCTCCACATTTTCGTCGTCAAAAAATAACCAGTGGTTATGGCTTTTCACAAGGCTGACATAATGCCCATGATTGGGCCCACTCCCAACATGAACAACAACCGCAAATAGAGAATACTCATTATCTGCATCTTCAACAGTGTTACTCAACTTCAGCTCTAGGGGAAAAACAACCCGGTAAGACAGCTTCTTGTAGCGGCCCAGCTGTTCCATGTATTTAAACCGCTTGAGATGAATGACCAGAATGTGAGGTGGTTTCTTTATCTTCATTCTCTTTTGAGCTTCTTGCAAGCTAATGTCAAAAGAAAGTTCACATCTTGATCATCAGACTGGTAAATGGACATGAAAAACAGAGGAAGAGAGTGCATATATATATATATTGTACACACTGAATTGACATGGCCATGAAATGCCATTCAGATAACAAATGAAGTATCAATCAGTGGAAAAATGAACATATTATGGTTTGCTTGTTGACAATAAAAAGGAGATAAAATGTCCATAAACAAATACATGATGTTCAAACTATTTAAGAGTAGAAAAGAAAGTCCCGGGAAAACATCAAGAGAAACTATTAAAAATGATCTACATCCCAATGAATATCTGAAATTTTGGTTTTTGATGAAGCCTAATGCATCAATTAAAATCCATGTAACCAACTTCGCGAAATGAGACACAGCTTTATTGATAGTTATTCATAGCTAAACAAGAAGCAGCATAAATCAGCTAAGCACATGATTCAAAATGAAAATATGTCTGTTACATTTTCCCAACCACTCAAGAAACCAAAAGCTGATGCCACAATATAAAAGCCACATACCTGCAGCATTTGTCACAGAAAAACTTGTCCTCGGCATTCAATGTCTCGGTGGAACTGAAATTTTTCAAGCAGCTTGTAATTGAACTGTTTTGCTCAATATCAAGGCTCAAGTCAAAAAATGTTTCATCCCTAGCAGTCACTGTTTCACATTGCAAGCACCTCGTCTCATTGGTGAGTATACCCTAATCACAGCAAATTACAACAATGAAATCCCACAATATAGATATAAATTTCATTTTTGTGATCAACACAATGAGAGTAACATCAAGTCATCAACCACCTCCCCGCAAAAGAAAACATATTAAACAAACTTTGACAGAAGCAAAATTGTTATTATTATTTTCATCAAGTGTGACAATAAAGTTAGTTAATGACAAATTAATAAGAATCAAACAAGTACTTTAGTATCTCACATAATGTGCTGCTCCACAATAATCCAGGTAGAAGCAAATACGAATGGATAATCACAAAACAGGCAAGTATCAAGGCATACAAACTTAAAAGAAGAACACTAATTGACTGGATCCATACAAAGTTCACAATTTATACTTCCTCAAAGTTTGTTGCAACAACAATAAAAAATGACAATTAAATTGGTAAAGCAGGTCACCTGAAAATTTTTGTGTACCCAAGTAATTAAAGGCTCTTTCTGAGGTCCATTAGCATGACCATTCTTTAACCCATTTGCAACCTTTTCAGAAGGTGGCGGTGTCTCTGGATCAGTTTTTGCAGCCTGAGCCTCTTTCTCCAGAATGTCGACAAGTTCATTCAGCAAAAAGTTCAAGAATTCGTGGGCATCCTACCAGAAAGAGAAGACCAACAGTAACATTGTCGTTCTAGTGAAAAACTAGACAAAATACGAGGATATGTGCAACCAATGGTGCATTATAATTAACTGACAATAAACAATCAATGAATGATAATAATGAACAAACTTGTATGCTACAATAACATTTACGGTAAACAACAATCTCATAACAGTGATATACAGTCAAATGTAAGTAACAAATTTTTATCATCTCTGCTAAACGAACATCCAACATCAGTTACTGAATTATTTCATCACAGAAAACCAAATATCAGTCAAACTACCATCAATATAACAGTGATATACAGTCAAATGTATGAGCAAGCTTAATAAAGAAATGGTCCTATATGCCAAAGTGATAAAGGATTGTTTGAATAATGATTTGATGTACAGGAGCTTAATCTTGACATTTAAAGCACATACCTGATGCATATAGCTGCGGAAGAGTTCATTCTGTTTTTTCAACCTCTGTACAAACCGTTTGGGAGCAATGACACCGGTTTTCTTCTTCTGCGAACTTATCTATACCATACCAAAATAAATAAATACGTTGCATTCACAACCAAGAAAGATATAACTAGGCATGAAAGTGCCATTAAGATATAGTTGATAGGATTTATACAAATGATTTGTTGCAGGATCACAAAGTCCTCTCTCTCTGTTGGATGTATTATGTATCTTGCTGATTTTGAAATTTGCAAAGACTAATTTTCATACTATCCCGATGCTGGATAATCATGGTGTGTAGACTCTTTAGTCTGTTAGCAAAGACTTATTTTGGTTTTTATTTAATAGGGTATCTTATCTTTTATTCTTGTACATGTTTGCCTCTTGTCATGCTTGACAAATTCTTTTTCAACCCACAAACAATAACAAAAAAATGAAATAAAAAATAAGAAAATCTGGTAGGAAGTGTTATTAAAGAAAATATGTTTATAAAACCAAAACTAAGGATATCAATAACTACTTTGAGAAATTCAAATAATGAAATGCACTTGTTCGGTAAGACCAGATGAAAGAAGAAGAATGCAAAGTTGGGAAGTCAGCAGCATCTTTGACAAGAGTCCAAGGCATGCACCATAGCCAAAATTAGTGAAGACAAAGCAAACTCTCAAACAGTAAATCATGCTTGAGTTGATCAAATATGACTAAGCGTAGATGCATCATGCCTGTAATGCGCGAAATTTTCAAACTACAAACTGATTACCTGCGAAAACAAGTCTGCTAAGCAAGTCAAAAGATTTTCTTCCGCATCTCCTATGCTTTTGTTATTTCCATAATACTCCAGTAGTTGTTCCCGAAATGGAACACAAAAGTATAGTGCCTGCAGAAAGTGGCAAAATGAGTAACTTGATGGCAAATAACCCATAAAATCTCCACAAAAAATAACAAACACACCCATCCATTTTCAAATTCAATTCTTAGAAACATATTTAGAGCCTGTTTGGATTCAATCATTTGAGCTTATCTACTGTATGGAAGAGTTTATGGAAACAACTTATGACATGTCTATAAGTTGTTTTCAGCTTATTTCTATAAGATCTCGAGGATAGCTAATCAAGATAGCTTAGGGTTTATATGAAACAAGTTTGACTTATTTTATCTTTTGTTATAAAAATAGCTTATATTTAAACACTTTGGGTGTGTTTGAATTGACTTATTTGAACTTATCTACCGACAAAAATAAGCATTTGAGAGAGCTTGTAGAAACATCTTATCACATGTTTGTGAGTAGTTTTCAGCTAATTATCATAAACAACTTATAGCTTATATGAAAATAGTTTAACTTCATTTTATCTTTTGTTATAGAAATAGCTTATGCATAAACACTTATATGATAATCGCTTATGCTATAAGTGCTTAATTAAGTTATTTATCCAAACAGGGCCTTATACAATAAGAGCTAATGCTATAAGTGCTTAATTAAGTTGTTAATCCAATCAGGACTGGATGGTCAATCCTTAAAATGATTCAACAATTACGCACTTCAAAATTCGGGTAAACAGGTCAACTAAACATTCAGAAAATAGAAACATTCGCCGCCATTAACGGTGTGTGTGAAATTGCAATAAACTTTCCATTGAATCAACAAACAATCGAAGCATGAAAAGTTAGTACGATTAAGCATGAATCGGATTGGAAAATAAAAGGTTAAGAGTATCGATTGAAGACCTGCAAAACGCTGTTGCAATAACAAGTGTTGCCGAAATTCTCAAGACCAAAGTAACGTTCTCCTTCGGGGAATTGGTCACCTAGAGCCTTCTCAAGCTTGGAACCAGCAGCACCCATCAGCGCGTCAACCGATCAAAGATAAACTCAGATTCTTATCCGATTCAACTCAGTGATAAGCACCATGAAATGCTTACTTGATTGCTTCGATCGTTAGGGTTTGTTGCAGAGTGAAACAAAATTTTGTATGGATGTTATCGAAGAAGAATGAAACAAGGGTTTTGAGAGAGAGAGAGAGATAGCTAGCTAGCTGAGCACAAGCTGTAAATGCAGAAGGAAATTTGAGTCGCTATAGTTGATCAGAAAATATTTCAATTCTTTATTATTAAAAGAAATAACAAATAAAATCAATTTTCTAAAGCCATAAATTCGATGTTATAGACTTTTATCTAATATATCTACAATTAAAAAAAACTTTATTTTAGAAAAAAAAAAAAAAAACTTTATTTTCTTTCGTGTTAGTAGAGCTGAGTTGATAATAGCAAAAGACATGAAATCAAATTTCCCTTTGTTACCAATTTTCTATATTCACACCGTTAGAATATTATTCGACGTCGATTTAAAGAGCATGTAAAATATTGATTTAATTTTTATTATATAAATATAAAATTTTAAATTTGAATTTAAACCATTCAATCTTAATAGCATGATTACAAATGTGTGATTGCGTGAATTTGGTGACTGCAATGAATCAAATTCTCACACACATACACTACTTAACAAAAAAACAATAGATTTTATTTTTCATGTAAATCTTATCGTGTCTCCTTTGATGCAATTGTGATATTTATTAATCCAATGGTAGAACAAACTTGAAAGTGGTGAAAAATTTATCTTTCTTATAGTGTATAATTGACATTTTTGCAATGAAAATGATAATAAGTGTTGAAAGTTCATATGACAAATTATTATAAACTCAAAATTTAAACTATTTCAAAATTAGTTAAATATAAAATAATGATATAGATTTGTGCTATTGATTGTTGGGTATCATACTCAAATTGAAGAATGTTCACTAAGTCCACATATTAAAGAACTAAATATAAATATATTTTTTTTTAGAATCTACATTTTCGTACAAGTTTTTATGATTGTCCAAGGAAAAAATTGGTCCTTTTATAGAGATAAAATTTATATATATTTTTAAAAATTTACTGCAGTAAATTTTATAATTTTTATTTCTACCATTTTAATAATTTTCACTTTAAATTAAATCAATATGAAGATTTTTACTTTAAGTTGAATCATTTTAAAAAAATTCACTTATTAAACTATGTCAAAAAATTTTACTTGAATATCTTGTATCATAATATCATTGATTTAAATTTAATTTCCAGAAACTAAAAAAATTGACTCTTACACTAAATTTTTCTACTTTCGACTTTACAGTGTAACTTAACATTTTGTATACATGATGCAAGCGTACACCGAATAAATTATGAGAAAATATATGTGAATCACAAAGGACAAGTTAAGCGGCAAGTCTTTTCAACAAATACATGAAATTAATCCAATTAAAAAGTCAAAGCAAAAAAGAGGATCTTATGAAACCAAAGTAAAAGAGTGTCAATACGATTGAAGCTGTTTTCGTGTTTTGTTTAAGAAGATGGAAGGTATCAAACAAGGGTATAAATATGACTAGTCTTCTAATTTCTAAACTATAAACAAAAGGTCGTTTACGTTGAAAGAACATAATTTCTGGAAGAGAAAAAATTTCTCAACTTTTATTCTAGGCACTTCATCATGCCTACAGGCATTCTGACATTAAACCTCTAATATTAATCATAATAAAATATTAAAATATAAACAAAGAAACAAGTTTGCCCGTGCCCAAAGTTGAAATTTAAAAATAAGATCTTTTTTTTAAGTGTGCTAAAACAGCGGGAATAAAAGTATAATTAAATATTTTAAATATTCTAATTATTTATATTTTGATAGTGATTTAGGTAGAGATTGAATTATATATATTTTTTATGAAAATTAAAAATTGTTTTTATTTTTTTTGGCAATTAAATTGAATTTCACAAAATTTCTCATAAAATAAAGCGAGTGTTTATTCAAAAATTAATTAAAAAAATAAAAGGTTTAATTAAATATTTAATCTTCTTATTATATCACACTAGTAAAAATAATATTTCTTTTTTTGATTTTTGATCCCTCAAATTTCATATTTATTGTAATTTTAATCAAAATTTAAAATTTTTAGTTCAAAAAATGACGATATATCATCATTTTAAATGATGTGATATTAAATAAATTCACATAGCAAAATACACATGGTTTATATTTAGTCGTCTTATCAAATATTAAAAATTATATATTTAAAAAATAACGAAAATGTTTTATTTCATAATTCCGTCCTTTTAAATTTATTCTTACTTATTTTTTACGGATAATTTATTTTTACTCTATGAAAATGATTTTTTAATATTTTCGGTATATTATTTTGATGTATGATAAGTTGGCTAAATATAAACTCACATATATTTTCCCATGTCAACTTTTATTGTTTGAAACATTTTGCCATGTCAACTTGTTTTATATTATGTGATTTAAAAATATACCACATTGCTGTTTCTTGAATCAAAAACCTAGATTGTGACCAAATTAAACAAATGAAATTCGAGAATAAAAAATACAATTTTACAAAAAGAGACTATTTTATTTTTTATTAAAAAATAAGACTATTTAGGTGAGACTGGTAAAATAAGAAGAGAAATAAGTGAATGGATAATCATTAAAATCGTAAGCGTTAGTCAAAGTAGTCTTTTAATTTTATAAGTTAGTAAATACATTTTTGAAATTATAAAATATCAATTAAAATAGTTCATCGATAAACTTTTTTCATTAGATATTTTGACTACCTAAATATGCAGCTTGTTTTAATATGAAAAACTTAACTCCTAATAAAAAGAAACACTAAAAATTAAAATCTAATGCATGAAAACATTGTATTCTCGCGGTGAATTATTGCAAAATATCTAATAATTTGTAAATGTTGACAATATATAATGAATATTTTGAGATCTTCTAAAATTTTGGGTTCTGTGTGGTAGTCCAATTTGCATGGACTATGGATCGACCCTATTAATGAATTTTGTCATCTAAAAGACAAATTCGTGAATAATTAAAATTATGCATGAACTAATTATTGACAAATTAATTAATGAAATATTTAAATTTCATAGGAAAATCAGATCATGTTGTGATCAAATTGATATGAGATAAACTCAGAGGGGTTACATATTCAATTAATGGATCCGTTTGTTTAAGATTTTTTAAAAGTGATTTTGACTTTATATTTTAAAAAATGATTTTAATGACACTTTACTTAAAAATAGTAGAAGTTGTTTTAAACTCATTTTTTATTGATTAAAAAGGTAATTTTTACATTCAATAACTGATATATTAATTGTTAAATATTTTAACATGATAAAAATTACACTTTAAAAATAAAAATGTATCTTTCAAAAATGATTTTTATGAAAAACTTATCAAAATAGTTTTTAATTTTAATTACTTTTTAAAATTTTACTATAAATAAAAACTATAGTAAATAGATGAAATATTTAAAATAATATTTTTAAAATAAATTATTTAAATTAATTTTTCATTTGAATTTTTATTTGTGATTTTTTTTTTAAAAAACGTTATAACAAGAAATAAAAATACTATAAAAATTTATTTTTTAAAAAATTTTAAACAATCAGATTCAATATTTCACATCACAATCTTTAACGATAAAAATTTAAATATAAACTATTTTAATATATTTTACAATGTATTTATCAATTAAAAAATTTAAAGATAAAGTTGTCTATTTACCTTTTCAACTTGTTGTAAAAAAAAAAAAAATTGGACTTCCTCGCGCACCATAAAAGATGAAGGAGGATTGGGTGCGGATCTTATCTGCAACATACATTTGCTGTTAACAAGAGAAAACAAAGAGAGTGCAAAAAATGCTGAGCCTCTCCGTTGCTTCACCTTCTTCTTCTTCAACAATTTCCTTTCTTCCAAAACCCTTACAATTCAGAACTTCCTTCAATGGCATTCGGTTACGTCACCCCGGCACGTGCACAATTCCATCGACGAAACGCGCCGCTTCGGTCTCAGTGGTGATGATGGCAAAGAGAGAAGAGGAATTGAAGGAAATAAGAACGAAAACCACTGAACAAATCAATGAAGAGGTTATGGAACTTAAGGGAGAGTTACTCATGCTTCGCCTTCAGAAATCTGCTCGCAATGAGTTTAAGTCCAGTGATTTCCGTCGCATGCGCAAGACGGTATTGTCCTTTTACTTCCCTCACATTTTCTCTTTAAATTATTGCTTCAATGTTGTAGTAAATTGAGTTATTCTTTCGTTACATTTGCTTAATTTTTAGGAATAAATTGCTCCTCTATATTTTTTAAAACAGTTTGAATTTTTCTGTACAATTTTTTTATTATAAACTTGTTGGAATTCAAAATAAGCTAATCTACAGAAATTTATAGCGTTCATTTTTTTTCCATTCTTAATAATGAGTCAGGGGAATGGAGTTTGTGAAATTAGGAAGGAATGGAAATGTAGTACACACAAAAAAAACCCATCCAATTTTGTCATTTTCAATGTATGATTTCAATTGCTCTATAGTTATCAATGTGTTTAGAATTTCAAATGATCTATAACAATGTTGTCAAATAGCCACTATAGCGGCCCAATAACGCTATATCATATCATTGCGTAATTTGAACAAATTGCTATTGTTCCGTGATACGACATGTAGTATAAAGTGGTGTCAATAGCCGCTATTGTGGCGCTATAGTACCATAGCATAGCAGAATTTGAACAGACTGCTATTTTCCTGAATTCGCAATTGACAACATTGTTCTATAGTTATTGTAGATAAACAACTAGCTTGTTTTGGCCTGGGTAAGGTTGTCACTAACATCTTTGAAAATTTTAGTGCGTGGTTTTTTGGTGAGAGTTGGAGTAAGAAGCCTGTATGTCCACATACCATTTGTATTCTTTTCTCTGTGTCTACTCTACCAAACTTAGGGTAAAATTTGAAGGCACCAGAGAAATTTATCTGACGCAACAATGAATTGAACATCGGAAGGAAATGCTAAGGGGTCTGACTTGGTTGTATTTTAAGCAATATACCTTATGTACTCATCATGATGCCAATCGCACATTGCGGCACAGAGCAGCTGATCCCAAACTCATTTGTTGTTTTAGTTGTTTTGTTGCAGTATATAATTTATGTCATTAAAAAGTTAGTATTTGAGGATTCTTGTTTCTTATACTCACAGATTAAATCTATCACAGGGTCATCAATTTGAATCTCTTATGGCATAATTTCCTCACTCTTTAGGTCTTTGAGGAGAGAGTTCCCCTAGAAACCAATTTATGCTATGTTATTCTAGTCTAATCTGACTGAGACCTGCAGCCAATTCTGGTAGTTTAGGCCCAGCCCACCCATCTGTTGCTAGATAAAGGAATTGTGCCAGCGCCACTATACCCCTGGCTCGCGACACTTCACTGAAAATGAAAAGGAACTGATGTGGGTGGGTCTCAGTGTCTCACCTAAGTGGTTCCCATCATCCTTTGGTGATTGACCGAACAAAAAGGCTTGGATATATGTCATTAATTGACTGAATTGACCTTTGACTCATTCATTTGATTCTGATGGCTGGCATAGATCTATGACTCGTGGCCCACTCCATGTAAATTGAGAAATTCAGCTTGTGGGAATACTTGAACTAGGTTTGTCATTTGCACAATCAGTTGATCATCTTGTAATTTCTGCGTGTTTTTAAAGTTTTGCTAGATGCACTGCAGTTTATCAAGCTTAGTTTTTCTTCGCAAATTAGCGTGCAAATGTCTTTGACTTTAGTTATTTTGGACATAATGTCATGTGACTCCACTCCCAATTGTGTCCTCGCAGCCTCTTCTTACACTCTGTACAATTGATTGAAACGGCTTCATGCCCTCCCGTCCCCTTCTCTTTCCATCTTTTAAATTATTAACCTTCTCCGCTCTTTCTGCTGAGATTCTATGATAAGAACTGGAATTACAATTGATACCAACTGGAATTGACTTTAGAAATAGTTGGAGAAATCCAAAGAACTAGCCCTGATTACACTAGACAAGAAGTGTAGGGGTATATAGAACCAGGAAGAGAAAATAAGGAAAACTTTTCTGGCCTGTGGCAGTTTCCACCCCACAATAGCTTAATGATATCCTATCCCTCCACACCTCTATCCTTTGCCTCATATTTACAATCATCTCCATTGATTCCCACATCTCACATTGCCCTCCCCTACTGCCACGTGTTTGTTAGAATCCGGCACAACCGAATCCCTTTCACTAGTAACAGACTCTCCTCCACTGTTCCTACCTCGATTTCTATACTATCCTTGCTCATTTTTTCCCTTCTGCAATACTCCACCCTAACGTGAGGGGCGCTAGGACTCAGTAGGCAAAGAAGCAGCACATTAGGATTTAGAAATTAGAATGCTTTGATTCCATGGTGAAAACAAGATATGCACACAATAGAAAGAGTGGAGAGAATCGCAATATGGCCCTAGCTGGTCCACCATCATTTATTTACAACCCTTAATAAGGTATAACTTCAGATGATACTATAGAGCTTTACTGACAGGTAATAGACCTTTCTTTGGGTCGGCGTTTCCTGTCTTTGTTATTTTTGGATGAATGGTTATTTTTAATTATCAATGCAGATTGCTCGCATGCTTACTGTGAAGCGGGAAAGAGAGATTGAGGAGGGAATAGGTAAGAGGTTGTCCAGAAAGCTTGATAAAAAATGGAAGAGAAGCATTGTTGTAAGACCACCTCCATCTTTAGTGAAGCTTCGGGAAGAGGAAGCAGCTGAAGAAGCTGCGGAAGCTGGAAAAGCTGCATGAGCCAACACATAAAATATGCAAGTTATAGAGTTACGTGGTTAAAATTATTGTTGTTAGTCATTGTTTTTATTGTTTTGGTGGACGTTGTCATCTTGTTGTATAATATCTTGTTTGTAGTAATCAACGTTTCTTCATGCTGTAAGGTTTTATTTATGCCTTGTATTTTGTAAGAAAAGAGACATATCATCAAAATCATGATTCACCGCCTTCAAATTAGGTAAACCAATTTTTTATTTGATAAGGAATTTCAAATTCATTAGATATTTGTTTTTCATACTCCGTATTAACATTTTTTTGAGGTACAAATTGTAGATGGTTGTCAATTAGGTTACTATTACGTATCTTTTTGTTTTTTGAAACAAAAAAGGAATTGCTTAACATTCCAGCACTTACAGAAACAACTTACATGTATGTCCTGGAATCTAGTCCGACTCCATAACCACATAATGGAAAGAGAGGCTAAGAGTATGAGTAAATAATAATATTCAAATTGATCACATACTTTTGACAACTATATCAATTCAATCTATTGCTTTATAGATAATTTAAAATGGTATTTGACGCTTATAGAATGTTGATTAAGTCTTTATCAACTTACAACTATATCAATTCAATCTATTGCTTTATAGATAATTTAAAATGGTCTTCGACGCTTATAGAATGCTTATTAAGTCTTTATTAATTTCTATTACTTAATGAGGGAACAATTTGCAACATCTTATCTAAAATAATTATTGAAATGATCCCTCATTCAATGTCATTCAATGTTTGTTAGTCTTCTTCCGCTCAAGATCGTCCCTTTATTTTGTTTCTTCTTTGTCGTCCCTTTGTTAGTTCTTCCCTGATTGATTATTGAATTCTTGAAAAGAATCCAAACCCAATTCAAGATGGCTCTATGCAAATGCAACGGATCATTCTTGAAAAATAAATTTAAAGCCATCCACCAAACGTTATTTTCAAAATTAGCTCATTGTATTTAATTACAAGAATTATCTGTTAGTTTACGAAATTGCCCTTACCAATTTTGAAAATTGACAAGCTTTGCCCTTACCAATTTTGAAAATTGACAAGCTTTGCCCTTACGGCATTGCTAGGGTTGCGGTTGTTGCATTCTATCATTGATTTCAAATTCCAATTTTGAGCTGCCGCGTTTTCTCTTCCTTCCATGGAGTCGTCATCGAAGACAGTCTCTTAGCTGATGAACCACTGAAACCTCGCCGACTCTCTTCGCCTTCTCCCACACCGCACAAGTTCATTAACCCCATTCCAAATTTCCAATCCCAACTCTCTTCTGCCTGAGACAACACCATTCCTTCCCTGATTATTGAATTCTTGCAAACAAACAGAAACATTACAAAAATGGATGATGAAATGGACAAAGAAACCATTTCAGATGATAAACAAGCAGAAGCAGCGTTACAAAAAAAGCACTTATCAATGCTAGAGCGTCTCTCCAAACGCCAACAAACCCGTTCAATTAACATCGAACCTTCCACCGAATCAACTTCTTCCTTCCTCTCACGTTTCACTCAACTCAAATCCTCCATCGAGTCTCGCCTCTCCGAATCCCAATCCCTTTCTTCCGATCCATTTCAACTCAAACCGCATTTCGATAAAATCTCCGAATCAATCTACGATTTGGAAAAATTCGTCGCTCAAAGCTCCTATTTCCTTCCCTCTTACGACGTTCGATCTTCTCTTAAAACTGTCTCCGATTTGAAACGCAACCTCGAAAACCTAAGCTCCGAACTCATCCCTAAAAAGAAATTCTCGTTCAAGAACAAAGCCAGTAAGAAAGATACAGATTCTGTTATTCCAGAATCCAAACAACCAATAGTTCCCGTTCGAGATTCGGTCCAATCGAGTGAAAGCTTCGCGGCACGTGATTCTCCAGGGTTTAGGAACAAAGTCGGTGAGGTATTGGTTGGGGAGTTTAGCGAAACGGAGGTTGGGGAATTTACAGTTTCGGATCTCGATTCATGTGAAGTGAGAATAATTGGATGCGTTAGGGCGCTATTTGTTCATAGATTGAAGGATTGTAGGGTTTATGTTGGGCCGGTGACGGGATCGATTCTAATTGATGAAGTTGAGGGTTGCGTTTTTGCTATGGCGTCGCATCAGATTCGGATTCATCGTGCTAGGAGAAGTGATTTCTACCTTAAGGTTAGGAGCAGACCTATAGTGGAGGATTGTAGCGGCGTGAGATTCGCGCCATATTGTTTGAGTTACCGAGGGATTGAAGAGGATCTTTCATGTGCTGGTCTTGATGCTGAGACAGGAAATTGGGCCAATGTGGATGATTTCAGGTGGCTGCGTGCGGTGCAGTCTCCGAATTGGTCGATTTTGCCGGAGAATGAGAGGGTTGGGACTGTTGATATATCTAATGTGGACAGTAGGAAGGAGGAAATTTGATTTGAGTTGTAGAGTTGATGTTTTGTAAGATTGTTTATTTTTATCTTTTTAATACTGTTGAGAGCCATTTGATTCTTGTTCAGCCTAGGAATGCTCTCTTTAGAGGAATTTGACGTCGAGATTAATGTGATTTTGGAAATACAAATGGTTTTGGATATGCATCTTTTTCATTATTGTTTATTTTTGCAAAGGAAAATGAGTATCTGTGTCTGTCGTTTTCATGGAGCTCACACTATTGTTCTCCTTACTGTGATGTGAGGATTTTGAAGTTATGATGGTAGAAGGTACTATAAATGTCTCTTTTGTAAAAGTAAAAGCTCCCATGGATGTGTTACCACATTCCATTCGAACTTCTTTATTCTCTACAAGTACCCCACAATTATAAGGCAGGACCATCCATGACCTTATATGTGCACTATAAAGCGCATTATAGCTACTTGATTGTGTTTTTCCATCTCAATCTGGCTTTCTTGCAGATTGGTATTAAATATAACATGTTGAATCAATTAGATGTGCGAAAGGTGATCAGGATTTGATCTGGCTTCCTGACTTATGTTTGAAGTTACTAAACAGGTGGAAGAATTTGAAAAGGCATGAAGAACTCAAGCTTTTTATCACAATTTGTTGTGACTGCCTCCTCCTCTGCCACCCATGCTTCTGCTGCGCCTTTGCCTGCGGCTGTGCCTGCGCCTGCATCTGCTGCACAGGTAATCTAGCTAGTTACCAAGTGAAAAATCTGTTAAGAAATCAAGAATATAAGCAAAAGATGGTGATGTGTTGGACTGTTTTCTGGTCCCTATAGTGCTGGTCTGGCCTGATGTTTTTTCTGTTACTGTAATGATGCCTTGCTGAAAGTGTGTTGGGTTATGGTTTGTTTGTTGTTGCAAAGTGGTGTAAGGCTTTGGTTTGGGGTGGTACTGCTAGTTAGGCTTTAGATCAGTATTGGTATTCTGGTGATGAATAAAATATAAGGGATTGTATCTTGTGTACATGGCAGCATCACGTTGATAAGAGTTATCTTGGAATTTCTGAATATGATATTTAGTTGGTTATTGCCATTAAACTTATTGTAACGGAAAAACTTCCTTCGCCGAAGAAAAGTTTGTTTCTTTTGCAATTTTTTGCTTTGTTGCTTAACCTTTTTGCTTTATAGTTTGAATTATAGTATACACTTGAATAAGGACTGAAACTATTTTCAGTCAGGGGGTATTTTCATTTGTTCATTGCTCTAATTGTAATTAGGGGGTATTTTCATTTGTTCATTGCTCTAATTGTAATTAGGGGGTACACATAGTGGGTTGGGTCATTTTTTTGTCAAAACCAATACCTTAACCGATAAATTTTTATTGGGTTGGGTTGAATTTTCAACTCGTGATTTTTACATCAAACCTGAACAAAACCAACCCGATTATGAACGAGTTGAGTTGGGTTGGGTTCACGGGTCATAAAGAATTTTTTTTTATTTTAAAAACAAATTAATTAAATTTAAATACTTAGCATCTTAAAAATTATAAAATTATGTCACAATGTATCGTTTAATGCTTAAAATACATCCACAAACATAACAAAACACTTAAATCAATTAAATTAACAAATTCTCAAATAAAATCCAACAAGTAAATTATAACTATACATTAATAATAAATAAAAATATATATGTCACATTAATGAGTTGGGTTCGCGGATCCACGAGTTCAAAATGTTAAATCCGTTACCTGAACAACATTGGGTTTAAATGAGTTGATTTGGATTATAATCGAAATTAAATGAGTTGAGTCAAAATCCGAGTTGGGTTGGTTTGAGTGACCAGATTCACGGGTTTATCTGTATCGATGAACACCCCAATTGTAATGCTTATTTTTTTTTATAAATGGCAACTAATGTTGACAATATTGAATGAAAGCTTTGACCTGAGTTTGTAATTAAAGCTTTCACTAACATTAAGGTTGACAAAGTTACAAAACAAAATATGCCAAATGGTGTGTTTAATGTTAGAACATGGAACTCGATAACTACTAGGTTGAATTCCATAACTAATCATTCCTTTAAAATGGATCAACTAAAGGCAAACATGCACTGGCTATGAGCTACGTATCTTGAGTTATGCTCACTTTTGCAAAACACTAGCTTTGGGTGGAATGTAGGAAGCAACACTGTTATTGCAAGTGAAAAGGTCAGGTAAAATTATCTTCAGGTAGAGTTTAATTTTTATAGGTTTTAAGTTACTCATTATCTTTGATCTCCTCATTACTACTAAGTTTTATAGCTTTAATTTTTAGTATTACAGGTGTGATTGATTGTTTAGAGAAAGTGAGAAGAGAGAAATATGTTATAGAGTGTGTAAAAAGATAGAAAAATGTGATAAATAGAGTATATTTAAGGTATTGTTTGTTAAAAGAGAAAGAGAAAAGAAAGAAGTGTTGATTTGATAGAAAGTGGTAAAAGATAAACATTTCTTAATACTTTTACTCTAAGGATAACACTTTATTTGGATATGTGGTGATAGTGAAAGGACATACTTTTCTTAATACTTTGTTTATGGTCTTTATGATTATGTACTTCTTTCTATTTGTTGAACAATTATATGCACTTCTTTCTATTTGTTGAACAATTATATGCACATTTTTATGAGTTGTTTTAGATTTTATAGTTATGTTATCAAAACTTTTATTGAATATGTTGTTCTTAAAGTGATGATGAATTTGCAAAAGCTTTATCTGGTTGTAAATTTGTTGTTAAAGTATTAAATGGATCTGAAACAAATTGTTTTGATCTATTTCAGATGAAGAAAGATTAAAGAAAGAACAATTTCTTAATTTTTGTAATGAATTGAAGGGAAAGAAGTACTTAGCGACTCAAGGAATGTGCTTATTGAAGAGAATGTTGCACTTTTTTATTTTTAATTGGTCATAATTTTCGTCATAGAGTTGCTTCAAATAGATCAAATCACTTTCAACATTCCACAAATTAATCTTACACAGTTTCAAACAAGAGTCCATAGAATTTCCCGAAAGAATTAAGAATAACCAAAAATACTATCACTGGTTCAAGGTATGCATATCATATTATCAAAACTATTTGATTCTTGTTTACTTATCCATATTATTTTGTTATGGTTCTTTTTGTTTGGGTTATGCATTATAGAATTGCAACAGGTGCAATAGATGGTACCCATATAAGTGCATGGTTTCCACGAAGAAAAATGTTCATTTAGAGGTAGAGAGACAACAATTACGCAAATGTCATGTGCGCTTGTGGTTTCAACATGATGTTTACATATGTATATTCGAGGGTGGGAAAGAAGTGCACATGATTCAAATATTTTTTTGGACGCAATTACTAATTCAGATGCATGATTTCCTTGGCCACCTAGAAGTAAATAGTAATATCATAATAAAATTATGTCCTATTGACGAATTTAACAAGTTGAACTAACATATTTTTTATGAAAGTCTATTTTATCTTGCTGATTATGGGTATCTATATACCGGAGGTTTGCTTCTCCCTTGTAGGATTGAAAGATATCATGCACAAGAATATAGAGGCCAGATATACATCTTAGGAGTCTCGAAGAGTTATTTAACTAGATACACTCATCTCTACATGACAATTGAGCGTTATTTTGGGTGTTGAAAAATAGATTTTCTATTTTGAAGTTTATATCTTCTTATAATCCTTTTTTTTCAAAAGCTCCTCATAACTACTTGGTGGATATTTCCTAAATACTTGTGTTGGTTTGGTTTGATGTTTGTTATTGATAATATTTGGGTAGAATTTTTTTCTTTTAAGTTTTTATTATGATGATGAAATAAATCTAGTAGTTATAAAAAGTTATTGATTCAATCAATTAAAATTTTGCTTATTATCAAACAATTTTTATTTTACTTTTTTCTCAAAAACTGTTCTTAAAAATTTATTTACAAAACATTCTCTAGTCACTGTAATAAGTAAAAAAGAAATCTTATCTTTTTTACTATTAAAAGAAAAAATTAATTACTTTTGCATCTATTATTTCTAATACAACTTTCATTTAATTCAAAATATTTAATATAGATAGTTAAGTGTTTGATATTAAAAAGAAATAATTTAGTACATTTAACTTATATTTTATATGAAATTTAGAAAATTAATTTTACTTACTATACATCTTAATGTCTTTAAAAGTAGTTTTTTTTTCTTTTTTTTTTTATAATAGCAACCTTATCAAACAATTCCTAAGTATTTTAAAAATCATTTTCTTTTCATTTTTCAAAGTAGTTTTTTTTTTTAATAGCAAAGTTACCAAACAATCCCTAAGTATTTTAAAAATAATTTTTTTTTTCATTTTTGAAAGAAATTGCCTTTTTTTCTTCTTGAAAAGCACACCTTACAAATAAATAGAAGTACACTTTTTTTGAACACTATTGTTATTAGAAAGCTGTCGCCATTGATGATAAGATTAGACATTCGTTCTAAAATATAGGATTTTTTTAATTAAATTATTGGTATAAAAAAAACTGATAATAATAATAATAAAAAAATTTATAATTTTAATTTTTAAGAGAGAATTAGTTAATATTTTTATTATAATATTTATTATTAATTATGAAAAAATATAAATTAATTAGAGACATATTAGTATACAGATAATGGATGCAGTATTTAGTATTATATAACTTTTGTAGACTACGGTTTGTAGCTATTGTAAAATCACATACACCTACAGTAATTTTACTTGTGCCACCTCTTATTTTTTAAACATAATGATTTTTCTTCTCAACTCTTATTCTTGAGAGAAAAATGATTATGTATTGACGGTAATGATAAAACTGTTTACGCTTATAAGTGTATGTCTATTAAACCATACATTTAAACACTTTTAATTTTAATATTGAAATAAAAACTCTAATTTTTATACATTTATTTAACACCATTTTTTATTTATTTATTTTTTTCATTTTATCATATAACCAACATATCACATTTGTCATTCTATTTTCTTTATTGTTTTCTCTATCAAGATTTAAAATGAATTTAAGTGGGTGAGTTCTTCGTTGCACCAAAAAGTGGTCAATTGTAGTTTAGTACTTAAAAATTACCGAAAATTATAACAATTGATTATACTCTTCAAAATTAATAGTTTGTGATCTTCTTCATCTTTATAAATAAAATTATAACCTAATTTATATTGATTCAATACATAATACAAATTTATTTTTTATTTTATTTTAATTAAATTAAAATTATTTAAATTATTATTTCAATCATAAAAATAAAAAACAATCTCTATAATTATTCAAATTTTTAAACATTTTTTAAAAGCAATCCATAATAGTCGTGGTTCATATTAAAAAAATTATTTTTGGTGAAGCTAAAGGATAAGGAATTGGCCTTGACTAAAGAACACATGTGCCCTATGTACAGACAAAAGCAACGTGCCCTCATATTTTCAAATTTGGACAAACCATTACCATATTTAAAGGAAATTTATGGCATCATTTCACTCACCAAATACTCACTCTTCCCATACACCATTTTTTGACATTACCATACAGTTACACATTCAAAATGCATAATCACACCAAAACACAACAACCAAAATCAAATAACCTGATCATTCCCCTTCACAACCTCTCCAAAATCAACTCCCAAATCGATTCTCTTAAACACTTCATATCTCAATCCATCAACACCAACACTCTCCTCTCCAAACACCACTTAGACACACTCTCCAACCAACTCTCCTCATCCATTCGCCACGTCATCACCAACGCTTCCGCACTTCTCGCCGCATCTCCCGTAACCGTTTCTCCAACGGTTAACGAACATTCCGAAACTGTGGAACTCAACGCGGTTGAACTTCTCGCAAAGCACTTTCACTTCTGCGAGATTTGCGGGAAAGGATTCACGCGCGACGCGAATTTGCGTATGCACATGCGGTCGCACGGGGAACGGTTTAAGACTCGTGAAGCGTTGCGTGGTGGTTGTGGTGTGAGGGAAACGCGCTTAACGGCGACGCGGTTTTCTTGTCCTTTTGAAGGATGCAAACGGAATAAGTTGCATAAGAAGTTTATGCCGTTGAAGTCGTTGTTGTGTTTGAGGAACCATTTCAAGAGGAGTCATTGTCCGAAAACTCACACGTGTGATCGGTGTAAGAGGAAGAGCTTTGCGGTGGTTTCGGATTTGAAGAGTCACGTGAAGCAGTGTGGGGGAGAGTCTATGTGGAAGTGTACGTGCGGAACCACGTTTTCAAGAAAAGAGAAACTGTTTGGACACGTGGCAAGGTTTGAGGGGCATTCGCCGGCGGTTGAGGTGGGGGAAGAAGAGAAAGGAAAATCTATGGAGGCGACGCCGGCGGAAGGGGATGGGTTACCTGAAGGTTTCTTCGATGATTTGGAAAAGTTTTGGGTTTGACTCTTTAGAACAAATAACTTTGGATTTAAGATGATATTAATTATTGGAAGAATTTTTATTTCTCTACAATTAACGATCATCAATGTAAAATTTCACTTCATGAAAGCAAGGCCTCAACCCAATGTGCAACTAACCATTTTGAATAAATTGATTTAAATATAAAATAATTTATATTAAGAAATACCTTAAACCTTCAAAATACTTATTAGTTTACGAATATTTAGAGGCAAAATAAATTACAATCAATGTCCAATTTTATATGACTGAAATTAGTTTTCACTCTCTAAAACCAATCCTACACTTAAGTAATATTTGATTCCAGTTTTGACAATATATTTAAGTGCTATCAAGTAAAATTGATTTTGTTTTTAAAATTAGTTTCGAACTTAAAACTAAGATTTATACTTTGAGTCCAAACGTGATTTTTAACTTACATTTATTATTCAACTTACTTTTGCACGGATATATTCAAACATAAATCATTTCACATTTAAATCACTTTTAACTAAAATTAATTTAACAAAATCAATTTTAATAACGCTTTAACTAAACATTTGCTAAAGCACTTCCAAAACAAGGATTTGAGTTCCTGAAGTTAACAGAAAGAACAAAAGAACCAAATTATAAGTGTTTCCTTCTCCAGTGCAAAAATTGATTATTTGTGTAAAATCGATTTTGGCTAAAAGAAAACTTAAGGTAAGTTGATTGATTGTATTTGGGTACATACATATTGAAGTGAGTTAAAAGATAAATCTAAGATTAGAAATCAACTCTAGAAGCAAAAATTATAAATTCTAAATTCAAATCACAACTTATTTTAGAGACAAAATCAATTCTACTCGAAAAAACTCAAATATATTAAAATTAATTTTAAATATCTGGAATCAATTTTGCTTCAAAATGGAGTCCAACATCCACTAAATAATTAAGCCCACAAATCATAGTCCAGTATGATGTCCAATATAAGAACGAGTGAAAATTCAATAATGAACTACAATAATTAAAATAAGTGAAAAAACCAAACTCAAATCTTTCTTCCTCAACTTTGAAAAGCTACAACTTTTGTAAATTCACTGTAGTTCACCAAACTTACACTAAGAAGGATAACACATGACTCTAGAAAGTTAATAAAATGTATCATGATAGATTTAGTAAAAGCATGTACAATTCTTTTCTCGAGGTACAACCCAGAAAGGAGATTGTTCATTATACATTAACTGAAATGAAAATATTGAATATGGAACCAAATAATGTAGCTGACTAGATAACAACACCACCAACACGGTTTCTTTGTAAAAACCTTTATGTACAACAATCATTGTTAGGGTACTTGCAGCACACCACCATATGTTACAACAGGAACATTGCTAAAAGCTCACCAAACATCTTTTCCTTAATGATTTTCTGTACTTTAGAAAACCTCAATAATACCTCAAGCATCACTGTAACATCAAAATTATAACTCCTCCTCCTTTTTCTTACAGTTGAAACACAATAAACTTCATCTCTATTCATTCAAGCTAAACTATCAAAAAAGGAAAATGTTGTACAGCTTATAACATAGATGGTTGAAATCTATGTATCTTCTCATCTGCCACCAGACAACTCAATGGCATCTTGATTATAAACTGAATCTTCTCCCCAGTCAAATCTTCTTTGTAATCTCTCGTATTCTTGTCTCCGATGGACCTCCACGTGCTGCCATTCCTCCCACCTTTCAGCCAATCCTTCTCCTTCTAGCATTCTTACAACCTCAGACATTGGTGGACGGTCCTCTGGCGTTGCTTGGGTGCAGAGTAGCGCAACTTTTATCATCATTTCTACCTCTTGCATGTTGAAATTTTTCTTTAGGTTGCGATCAACAATAGCATCTAGTCTTTTCTCTCGTTCTAATTTCTTAACCTATAGAACACGATATAGCAAAAAATAGTTACAGACAAGTATAAACTGAAAATTGATGATACATATGTATTTTTTATATATATGACAAGGAGAAAAAAGAGGTCTTACATGGTCAAGCAACAACACATCATCTTCCTCTTCCAAACGTGAGAAGTCAATTGCTCGTTGACCTGTAACAAGCTCCAGAAGCATAATCCCATAACCAAAAACATCAGTCCTTTCTGAAGACTTTCCGGTTGACAAATACTCAGGAGCTATATGGCCCATTGTCCCACGAACTTGAGTTGTCACATTAGTCTTTCGAATATCTACTAACTTTGCCAAACCAAAGTCGCCGACAACTGCCTCAAAATCTTCATCTAGTAATACATTAGCTGCTTTCACATCCCGATGAATAATCTTAGGACTGCAATGCGCATGAAGATATTCTAGGCCACGTGCAGTTCCCAGAGCCACTCGTTTTCTTGTAGGCCAATCCAAAACAGATTCCCCAGGTTTGAGTTCTGCATCAGTATTCACAGTAAAATTTTACAAGGCAATACAAAATATGGGCAACAGATATCCTATCTATCCATACATACAATTCAATACTTACAACAAGGATACATGAATTACAATATTTAAATTGTTCTAACCATATATATACTTTTATGCTTTTATGATGCAATATGCGTTGTAATTTGTAACTTAATACCTCGTAGACGATAGGCAACACTTAAGTTTTGCATGAAGGGATAAACTAAGAGGCGTTCAGTTGGAGTAGTACAAAACCCGATCAGCCTTAACAAGTTCCTATGAACAGCTACACTTATCATCTCAACTTCACGCTGGAAAGCTGCATCTCCCCCAGGGCTTTCATAATCAGTTAACCTTTTGACAGCAACTTTTGTGTTATCAGCAAGGACACCTTTATAAACCTTTCCAAAGCCTCCCTGTCCTAAAACATTTTTCTCGCTGAAGTTGTCAGTAGCTATTTGTAGTTCTCTCCATGCAAATCTTTTTAGCTGTCCAAATGCAATTCGCCGATCAACTTCACCTGATGAAACAAGAAAAAAAAATCATACAATAAAAATAACAACAACAACAATAACAATAATAATAATAATAGTATTAAAATTGACAACAGACAGAGCCTAACTCATCCCCAAAAGTTAGTGCAAGGATGAGGATTGTCCAAACCTTCCTTATAAGGACGACTTTGTTCATATCTAAATCAAGTTTTGAATCTCAATATTAATAACACGATAATGGTTTTATTTAGAGTTTCAGAAGAGAAAGTAATATGAATTATTTCTGTATTCTAGATTGAAATGAATTGTTAAATGTTTATGATATGACCCTGGGTTAGGGCCTAAGCCCAACAACAGAGATGAATAGGCCAGATGAGAGGATTTAGTGTTAGTTAACGAGGTTCTTCGATTTAAGGGGAGTCGGTTATGGGGTTTATTATATGATGTAGTGAGGCTAGGTGGTGGGATTCATTCCAACAGATTGTATTAAGTTGGTTTAGGAGAGTTTCTCTCTAGATAGGAATACCTTGCTCTGGTTAGGAGTTCTTGAACTCTGGTTTATCCTTTCTTTAGCATTTTCCACCATTGTAGATCTCTTGAGCTCATCTTTTCCATCCAATAATACACTGTTTCATTACTCTGATTTTGCAGGTTCTATCAGTTTACAATAAAGTTGAGAGCTATTTAAGGACTTCCTAGTGTGGCTGAACTGATAGTAGGTTACTCTAATAGTAGTTTTAAATTCCTAGCACTGGATCCAGGATTCGATATATACCACATTCATTAGACATGAAAGGTTTAAAGGAATGGAAATGGGTATATTTCAATGAGTAGTTTTAAGGACCGGTTATTCCAAAAGATTAAACAATTATATGAGAGCCCAAGATTGGTTTAAAATCCCTATCAATCTAGTCACTGGATCCAGTGGACCACGGGATGTGAAGACACTAGAAAGAAGGGGAAAAATACGATCAGAACTCATTGCCTTTAAAAAGAGCATGATATTGGAAGAACTAAAACTAGATAAAATGAACATAGCACTAATTAACCAGATGCTCTGAATGGGAAAAATAATGCAGCAGCTAGATGCTGTTGACCATCATGGAGAGGATATGGTGTTTGGTCAGTAAGAAATAGTGCATTGTTTATGAATATGATGAGCTGAGCAATAAACCATTATTATATATAAATCAATCTGAATTTTGGATAACAAAGCCTAAAATAGGAAAATTTGATAATATAATATTGCTTGACTTTAAAGCATGGTTCCATTTTAAGACATACATAGAGTCTCATATCAATACTTTAAAATGCTACAACTACAAACATATTAACATATGCACTAATATATTTCACTAAAGAGAAGCATAATACATAGATACAAGAACATTGGAGATTGAACAAGAAACTCAAACCTGCAACATCTACAAAAACTTCACGCTTGTATCCCTTGTGTCTAGCCTTGCACCAAAATAACAGCAGACCAACAATAACAAGGATAGCAACAAATGCTACACTAATTCCAATTATGAGGCCAATTGGTTTATGTGATGAACCTGCCATGTGAAGGAAAATTAGTATTCAGATTGTAGAAAAAGCAAGGAAGAAAGTTGTGGATAACAACTCATCATATAGCAGGACAAACAAAATATTCCCATCAAATTACCTTGATCGGCATTATTAAATGCACAAGGCTGATCATAATTCACACCACAATCCAACTTATTTCCGCTGAAACTGCAATAAGGAGCACAGTTAAAAAAGTGGTATCAGATTTTGTATGTCCTGACTTAAATATATCAAATAGATCTTATTTATATATATATGTGTGTGTGTGGTTAAAAAAGTGGAATGTAATTGGGGGTCGTTACAAGGTGTTTGTGTCCAATAGGTCCTATTCCCTGAACAATGGACAAACTGTCACTTCTCTAGCCTCCTAGCATTCAATATCAAGTAGTAAGTATACGGAAAGAAGTCAATTTATATGAACAAGGCTTAGTTTCTTGAAACAAAATATTTTATGATTGCCATTCTTTCAGATGTAAATAAAAAAGTGGAACCAGAGATGACTGCAATCATCTGCTTCTGCTCGGTTGAAATATAATGTTAGTAACAATAACCATTTTAACTATCTGGGCTCTTTGGACGCATGTGACCACTTTTCAAATTTTTCAACAATACACACATCTCATCCCTGGGGTAAGGGATAGAAAGACATGTTTAAATGGTGCTTGAAATGATCATTTAAATACTAATCTACCATTCATACTTGTATTTAGGAACTTCAAGTAACTGCTCCGGAATTCGGCCGCTAAGATTGTTTGAATCTAGCTGACTGCAAAAGAGAAGTTTGCACAATCAGTCAGATACTAAATTAATGGAATATACTTAGAAGTAACCTGTAAACTTCTAGAAACCATTATTTCACATACATATCGTTCAAGCTTGAAAGATTGGCAAGTGATCCAGGTATAGACCCACTGAGATTGTTTTGACTCAATGTCCTGGTAGCAGGAAAAAAAACCGACACTTTTAAACATTACACAATAAAAACATATGCTAAGACACATTATATATCAGCAAAACCTCCCAAATAGAATGCCATACTTACAAGAATTGTAGCTTTTTAAGATTACCAAGGGACGACGGTATTTCACCAGTTAATCTGTTGTTTTCCAAATCCAACCTGATCAAGCTTGTCAGGTTTCCCAACTCTTTTGGTATGTCACCGGTGATGCCATTTCCTTGCAAAGAACTGCATTGTAATTGCATAACATGCATCAATAGTTACACTTAAAATCTTGCTTGTTTTGTTGTTAATGATAGATATTTAACAGAAAACAATTTCCCATAAAAAAAATTCAATGATAATGAAACCATAGCGTGAACTTCTGTAACACCGAAACTCCTCCCCCATATAAAAGTGAACATTTGCAAAATGAGGAGCGCCAGAAACATACTCTCTAACATTCTCTCAATTATTGGGGAAATTTCATGTAGGTCCAATCACTTTGGAAATTAGTCCCACATGAAGTGATGAGACATTGAGACCCACATAAATTTCAATCAGTAAGAGAAAAGAATCGAAAAGAGAGTATTAGAGACTGCATTAGTAACATTTCTCTTGCAAAAGAGTGAACTATTGAACAAAGAAAAAAAAAGTTCTAACATCACAAAATTTAAACTAAGGTTGTCAAATAACTTTTCAAAAATGACCAAATTAATATTGTAATAAAAATATATATCTGAAGCACCAAGACTTGACGGAGTAAGGATCATAACCACAATATGAACTTCAGAATTAATTAATCCTAACAGCTACAGTTCTTCAAATGCACAGCGTACACAACCGAAAAAAAAACTTAAATACTAAAATAAGTAATATAAAATAAGAGAGATGTGTACACATACAACTTACCATCAGAACACTAGAATGCACAAATCAAGAACGATAAGATTAGTCAGAAAAAAGAAAAATAGGAAAAGTGGGCTGCAAGAACAATGTAAGCAATTGGTTTTTTATAATTAACAACTGAAGTTATCTCATAACTTCCCAATCATCTAAAATTGATTGAGTGGAATACCAAACATATTATTATCAATACGGAATCAACCTGAATTGTGTGGATATTTGATGATATAAAAACTTACAGAGTTGTGAGATATTTTAGAGTTCCTATCCTTGGGGCCAAGCGTCCTGTGAACCCCATCATCGCTAGTGAACTGCAATGAAGCAATTCATAGAATTACACGGCATGCATAAACTGGAGATATAAAAGTGTGAAATACCCCAGAATAGCATGAATATATAATTTCTGACAAACAATGAAAGTAATGAATGACTGGCTCATCTTCAGGTTTAACCTTTTTTTATGAAAAAAGTCAATAGAGAATATCTTACACTTGAATAACATTGTAGTTTGAGTCACAGTAAACACGTGACCAGGTACAAGGGTTGACTTGATTTTCATTCCAGTCACTAAGCTGGTGACCTGAAGCATTCAGTGATAACTTCAATGCAATCAGTGCATCTCCTGAAATGAACAAAACCATTACTCGCCTACTAAAAATACACTACAACGTACATAAAACTAGAAAGGCATTGATGTTTCAAACCATAATATTTTAACTGCATTTTTGGAAAAACAATGAGACATTCATTAAATTCGGTCAATATACAGTTATAAATGTATTTATTCTCATAAACGAACTGGAAAATAATGTTTGAGAGGCTATGTTTTATCCACATAATAAGAATATGAATGTATGCACATTCAACAACTAAATATTACATAGGATACATTCTTTTAGAATGAGTTAGTGGCATGCAAATATAGGTGTACCTTGCGGATCAGGCGACACTGAAGAACACACGCATGCCAAAATTAATGATACAAATAACAAGAAGTCCATATCTACTGGCTGGCATCAACCACTGAAACAATGAACATGATAATCAATTATCATAGGAGCAATCTCCATCACTGCAACATAGAATCATAAAAACCATTAAGGAAAGAAAACTGATTAATAACTGTTGATATTTAAATACAGGAATATTCTATTTATCTGGAAATAGCATATTCTATTGTAATTAGTGTTACCGAGTGCATATCGATTTGTTTCTGAATCTATATAATAAAATCTCTGTGGTGTAGTTTAGACACACGGTTCCATCATATGCCTCTCGTTTTCTCTCATTCAACAATAACAAATAACGCCATATAAAGATAAACAGCACGAAACAAACTACTAGTATAACGAAAGCAAGATTATTCTGATACATGGTATATATGGTCAATCACGCAGTTGAGTCTATCTAAGGAGAACATAATGGAACCGCGTCTGTTTTATTCTGTTCTGTTCCGGCGAAAAGTCCTATTGCATCACTGAGCAGTTCTAAAAAGGAAAAGTGAGCTGGAAAGCTTAACCAGTATCAATGTAAAAACCAAAAAAAGAAAAAGCATAAATAATTGTAAATCACCAAACAATGCTTTCTTTCTTGAACCAATTTCAATTTATGAGAGAAAACCATATAGTACCACAGAGTTCAACTTCATTCAAAGATTTGTGCAGAACATATCCATAGACATAAATAATTAAAAAACAACACTTAACCAAGTAATTGGGCTCAAGTGGTTAATGAACTTCGGTTAAGGGCGAATAATTCGGGAGAACCCGAGTTCAAATTCTAACTAGAACAATTCTTGACCAGGCTTTATTTACCTCCCGGAGGAACTCTAGACTACTGGGGCCCTATTCCCATGTGAATAAGAGGGTTAAAAAAAAACACTAAGAATAAGCTTGTTTACAGAAAACACCGTTTGTTTTTTTGTTTTTGTTTCTTTTATTTTTGGGATAAGATGCAGAAAACGGATATGTAATAATTGAGAAAAGAAGAAACAAAAATATTCAACCAAAAAAGGCATAATAGAAGAAGAATTCCAGAAACTTCAATTGAATACGGGCAAAATCATGGAACAGGAAGGGGAAATCGAATCAAGCAAACACAGAATCACATACAACAAAACAAAAAACAATAATAATTTATATACCTAAACATTAGTCAAAAAAACAAAACAAAAAATCTTGAAGAAAAGTAGAAATGCAAAACTTACAAAGAGGAATCAACAGAGAACATACATATAAAATAGTGAAAATCGGAATCAGTAGAAGAATAATGTGCAGTGTAGTTTATTTATGGTGGTTAAAGTTGAAGATAGATTTAATTTAAGGGTTAAAAGAGGGAAAGGTAATGTCGAAAGAGAGAAACTCACATAGATAGCTGGCAGAATTGGTGAAAGTAGTGTTATGACAGCAAATCTGGAACGGAACCTTCTATTCGTCTAGTCTATAATCTACGTTTTGGTATTTTTTTTTTCTTCTTTCTAAATTGAAATTGTTTATGAAAACAAAAAAATTTGAAATTGTTTATTGCATTTTTGCTACTTTACCAGAAGAATAGTTTGTAAATTATAATATATGGTTGCGCCAAGAGATTTGCAATAAAAGGGGTCAAAATACAAAATAATATTGGTGGCCCACTCTCTTTCTCTCAGCAGTGCCTTGGACTTGGATTTGACTACAGTATCGTCGCTCTTCACTCTTTGTCTGTCTGGTTCAGAATTGAACAAAATGCCGTCCATTTAATTTAAATTAGTATCGCCATTCCATTATTTTGCTTTTGGGAATAAGTGGAGAAACATGCATTCACTTTCATCCACTACTTTCTAAATAAATAAATACTAGTACTGTACTAAATATCAATTAATTAATCAACAAATAAATAGTGAGATATTTTGTTAAATAAATATATCATATAATATAAATAAAGATAGTAAGACTTGTTATTCTAATATTTTTAAAACCAAAACTTGTAAAATTTAATCTAAATTTGATATTGTCTCAAAAATATTTAATCAAATAATTTTATTATGGATCAAAAAAATATCACATGATATTAACTATATTAATCTAATAAATATTTTTATATTATAAATTTTAAAATGTCTCGTACTAAAATTTATTTTAGATCTTTAAATGCGTTGAGTCAATGTACTTGACTATGCTCTCGAGAGACATGTCATGTGTTTACTTGACACAAGAAATTATATAGTGAAAAATTATGAAATATTATTTAAAAAATCATAATATTGTGTGTATTTGTTTTAGAAGATAAAAACATAGGCAATATCTATAATTATGAGTAGTTATACAACACTACAAGCACAAATATATATTTCCTAAAATAACAAAATGGTCATTCCAAAAGAAAGAAAAAACAATATTTTAATAGATTAATTTTTTTTTTTATCTATTTTGTAACAAGTTAATCTTTCATTTCAAAACAGCAAAATTGAAATTTTAAATTTATCTCAATTTTTTCAATAAACTCGTATAATTTTTAAGCGATTTTGATTGCAATAATTATAATAACATAAGACCTCAATCAAAATTTAAAAAATAATTAAACAAAAGAGAATTTGAGTGAAATAGATTTTGGAGCTATTGAAATTAAATGCAAAATTAATCATGAAATCACATAAAAATTTATTATATTGTTCTTTATATGATTGATAACAAAATTTATAGTACCATTTTGAAAATTTATGACTAAAATTGATTAAAATGAGATTAAAATTAAAAATAATTTAATATTATAACATTTTTTAAACATAAATGATGAATTTAGTACATATAAAAGTTAAATGATAAATTTAATATTTTTGTGAAATTAAAATATTAAACATGTATTTTGCCTATATTGTATGTCGTTACTCACAATAAATAATATGTATTTAACATATCCATAAATAATCATGTTTGTGCACAATTATACTGCCCGGTCAGGTAAACAATAATAATGTTCCCAACGAAGGAGTCGTATCTTCATGAAATTGGAATTGTTTTTATTTTCCATAAACAAATAATCGTGTTCAATTAGAACTTTTATTTTATATATCCAATAAATTAAAGATTTTGATAAAAGAGTACAAATTGTGATTTGCTGTAATTATTTCACCCAGTCGAATGTGTATGGCATGAGTTTTCATTGCAATTGACCTTTTTTAGCATTGAGATGTCTACAAGGTAGGAACTGCTTTGCTTTTTATGCCTAATTGATAATGAATAGTTAAATCACATGATTTCTGAATTGGATAAGAAAAAACATGGAAACCGAAATAATATGGGCATTGCTAGTGAGTGACATTCTGGAATGTTTTGTGATTTGGCATAGTGTGGTTTGGGTTGACACATCATAGGAGTATTAAGAAAAGACGAAAGTGATTGAAAAATTGAGGGTAACATACATTTCTTAATAGAATTAGTCACGTGATTAAATTTGCAAGTGGTATTAACAAGTTAATTTTTACTCCATTTGCTATGATTTTATTTTTTAAAATGTTAGTTTATTTGACCATTAAATTAAATCATTGTCACAAAGACAATATGAAATATTAGTTAATAATCATACATTTTTTTTATAGAATATACAAAATCTTCGTATTAAATCATGGAAGAGAAAAAAATAGAGATAATGTTAGTATTAATCAAATGAGAAATATTATTATTATTAGGTATAAGTAAATTTATATATCCAAATTAAAATAATTAATGATTTATAATTATGGTATCTAACTTTTAATAAACATTTAACTAAAGTGATTAACTTGTAACTAATTTTACATCTCTAATATTTCTGCAAATTAGAAAGTGTTCTTCACATTTTTAGTTTGGGTTGAATATAACAATGCTGTAAAAATGATAAAGAAATACAATGAGAAACGTCGAAATATATTGACTAAGAGATTTTAAAATGTCGGAATAAATTGGCTAATTTTTCAAATAAAGATTTATACTTCGTTTGAAACAAGTACAAAAAGGATTATAATGCAATCTTGTTTTTTTTTTTTGTAATAGGTGTTGAATTGAGTTTACACCTTGCAAGATA
>JBBPBQ010020323.1:5953215-5966585 GCA_037974755.1 Cicer yamashitae | reverse complement strand
AAAAAAAAAAAATTAATTAATTAAGTAATAAGAGATGTAAATGCAATAAATATAACTAAAAAACCCTTTTTTATATTTATTTTTAAAAATAATTCAAATAACACCTACAAAATTATCTTTTAATTTTATTTATTTAAAAGAATAAAAAATATTTTATTATAGAAACTCCTAACAAAAATCACAAATATTAAATATTAAAAAAGTTTTGGAATAATAAATTTATCTAAAATATGCGTTATTTTTACGAATTGAATCCTAAAAATACATGTTAATAAGACTTTTATTTATTTACGAAAGATAATTGTTAACTCTTTAATAACGGTATAGCTGAAAATGTCATTAAATGAATTTTGATATATGAAATATAGTTTTTTTTTTTTTACTTAAGAAAGATAAACATTCTGTCTTTAAAAAAGGAAAGTAAATATTTTGAAACAAATTTAAAATGTCAAATACATAAACTAAGAAAAATTGATAAATAAAAGAGAGTGATGTTACCAAATTATAAATATTAATTATTGATGTATTTCAAATCAAAAACTAATGTTCTTAATCTTTTTAAGACATTATTTTGAATCGGACGAAATAATTTGTTCTGTTCGGTTATTATCCCAATTTCCCAAAGGTGTTTCAATGACAATTAGTGCCAAATTCAAAGCGCATTAATAGGTTAAGAGAGATCGAACTACACTTCTTTCCTTGTAATTAATTTCAAAACGAAATCTTAAAACTAGCAAATATTTTGAGTGGTTGCTTGAAAATGTCAAACAAAAACTTTTCTATAAATAACTCTTCCACTAATTTGGTGCCTACTTCATATTAGCAATAACATCAACAAAACCCTGAGTTAATTCTATTCCACAAGCTTTCAAATGATATATTCATCACTAATGTTGATTGGAATGAGAACAATTTAAATGTTTTAAGGGTGAAATATAGATTAAGAACTCATCATTGTAAATAGTAGGATCATACCCTTTTTTGTTTTTTTTTTATCTCCCATCTGCACATATTCCAACAAAAAATTCCAATGAGCTCACATAGTTCTTACAACATGAGATCTAAAGGAACCATTGAAAATGAAAACAAGGGCACATCTAAAGAAAGTGGGGTAAGAACTTGCATAGTTGAATTTCCATAGTTGTATTCACTTTATAATTTCAACAAAATTAGAGTGTTAACTTGATTTCTTCAAATTCATCTAATTTATTTGGAATTGCGGTTACATAACTTTTGATGTGCAACAAATTACAAACTATTGTTTGTAGTTTCACTGTTTTCATTGGGATGCGAGAAAGACAATTCAAAAGTAAATCCCAACATTGATATTGTGATTCCAAACACGTTCTAATTGCGAGTGTTTTGAATTGTGTCCAAAAGGTTACACAATGTGCGATGACATGTAAGTTTGAAAATATAGTTTCACAAAATTCATGTTGAGAATACGGTGTGATATAAAAAAATATGAGACAAACACAAATTCAAACACATATTAAGTGTATGTTTTATTTTACAACCAGATTGACAAAATTACAATGAGTAAATGAAATTTTGGGCACAATTTCACCCTACCAAATATAAGCTAAATAGAATAGAAACTCTTAGAAAAAATATTATTAAAATTAAAGAAAAAGGACAATTTTTTTCTCTGTATATCTTCATTTGTGTAAGTTCAAAATGATGACATCTCGATGAACACATTGCAAATCCAGGGAGGCAAATCAGGGAAAATGGCGACTCCAAACAACAAAGAAAACATGTTCATATTTTTCCTTGTATCCCTTTGGTACTCATCAAACATTGGTGTCATTCTCCTCAACAAATACCTTTTATCAAACTATGGTTTCAAGTTCCCAATCTTCCTCACAATGTGTCACATGTCAGCTTGTGCTGTTTTTAGCTACATCTCCATTGTTTTCTTCAAGATTGTTCCTCAACAGATGATTAAATCAAGGTCACAGTTCATAAAGATTGCAACTTTGAGCATTGTTTTTTGTGGGTCTGTTGTTGGTGGTAACATCTCTCTTAGGTATTTGGCTGTTTCTTTCAACCAAGCGGTGGGTGCAACCACACCATTTTTCACTGCTGTTTTTGCTTATTTAGCTACCTTTAAAAGAGAGGCTTGGATTACATATGCTGCTCTTGTTCCTGTTGTTGCTGGAGTTGTCATTGCAAGTGGGGTATGTTTTTTTGTTTTGTTTGATTTGATGGAAATTTGAATCATTTATAAGCTTAGTGCATTTGATTTATCACATGTTTATGTGTTTTTATTATTGGGATGGACATAGGTGTGGTAATGTTCATGTTCATGTGTGAATGAAATTATAAATAGATATATAGTTTTTAGTTAATTCATGCAGATCTGGTGGTTGTTTGTGCAATTGAGCTAATCTATATGATTTTTATTTATGACCTGAAATGTGAAAGTGTAATCTGCTTGCAAATCTGTGACATTTGGAGCTTTGATTTTCTGGATCTGCATTCTTCTGATTTATCATCATAATAATATCTGATAGCAAGGTTTTTGGGTATTTTATAATCAATTAGCATTTTAGTTATTTAACCAATTGTTGTTTAATCTATTCATGTGGATAACATATAAAACCTTACTCTATAAATTTTCATGAATTAGGCTCTTTTTAGTTTTCTTCTTCTCTATTATCTTGGGATTTCATGTATTTCCACACACACAACATTATAGTTTAATTTGTTATAGGACCAGCACCGTGTATATTTTATTTTTTATTTTTTCTGTGTATTCATTTTTATTTTTAATTCTACATAGCCTTAATATTTTGTTGGTGATTGCAGGGTGAGCCAGGGTTTCACTTATTTGGATTTATTATGTGCCTAAGTGCAACTGCTGCAAGAGCTTTCAAGTCTGTCCTTCAGAGCATTTTACTTTCTTCTGAAGGGTAAAATATTTTCCACTATATCTATCATTTCTGGTTTCCGTTTTGTCAATTACTTTAAATGTTATAGTACTGTTCTAAAGGCCAATTTTTATTATTCAGCTCTTTGTTGGTATTACAGTCTGTAACACTTTAATTGAAAGTTGTGTTGATGATGATTGTTGTCTAATATGTTCCTTGAATCCCATTTCTTCGAGTCTATGTTTTTCGCAAACTGCACTTTTAGCAACTAAAAATCATTTGGGAGAAAAAGACCCTTTTACAGTTTGTGTAATTAAGTATTACTGATAGAGCATAATACTTTATGCATCAATACCCTGATGTTTCTTGCTGGAAATTTTTCGTTGTTTTCTATAACAAGAGGCGCCTTCCTCCCTATAATCTCTTGGACCCTTAGTACACCAAAATTTGCTTAATCCTTTTTCTTAGTAGCAAAGTACTGCTGCTTATAATGTTGCATCCATTTCAATCTACCAGGGAGAAGTTGAACTCAATGAATCTGCTTCTTTATATGTCTCCAATTGCGGTCGTACTTTTGTTGCCTGCTGCGCTTATCATGGAGCCGAATGTTTTAGATGTCACAATATCACTTGGAAAGGAACACAAGTTTATGGGCGTGCTTCTTTTTCTTAACTCGGCCACAGCATACGCAGCAAACTTAACAAACTTCTTGGTGACTAAACATACAAGTGCTTTGACACTCCAGGTTTGTCTTTCAAAATTAGGAGCACTTACTTACAGAAAATTGCATCGACTAGTATAACTCGACGCAAAATCAATAATTCATGTCAATGTGTGCCTATTGCAAATTTAGATTTGCTAATTTGTGTAACTTATAGACTGAATTTCCTATCAAATTATGTTAACCAGGTATTAGGCAATGCAAAAGGTGCTGTAGCTGTTGTTATCTCAATACTCTTATTCAGAAACCCCGTCACATTTATTGGCATGGCTGGCTACAGTGTTACTGTAATGGGAGTTGCTGCATATGGAGAAACAAAAAGGAGGTTTAGATGAACAAATCTCTTACATTCACCAATTGTCATACTCGTGTATTTTAATGTAGTTTATTTACACCATCAATATTATTTGTAACTTGACTAGGAGTAGGGGTGACACGAGGGAAGTGATTTTATAAAGTTGTTCTGTTGTATCTACCATATAAATATATTTATTTATCACTAGTACATTATGATCTAAGTTAATGTGCCAAAAAATGTATGGGATGATGACTTTTGAAATACAGAAAATTGAAATAATGTAAAGGAAGGCATCCTGTGCAACTGCTTCAAAATTGAATTAAAATAAATTATATCATATAGTGTTAAAAATTAAAGATCTATACAATTTTATTGGCACATTACAAAAATTACAAAAATGCACTTATAGAGATCCCTAATTTCTGCTTGGCAATTATAAAAGTCACTATCAATGTTGCACGTGTTGAGATCTTTGTATTACAAGCCAAATCAAAGTAGCTTGGATAGACGTTCTTGTCAATGTTCAAATTTAATTCAAGTCTAAAAATATTGAATTAGATAAGAACAAAAATATTCAGGACCATATTCTCGTAATAATATTTAATTTTATGCTAGCTCGGGACCAGATGGAAGTGCCTCATAACCATCATGGTGTTGTTGTTTACTTGTATTTTTTCTTTCAATTGGGATGCATTTTAGGACAACAGCTACAGGCATGCTAATTGCTCCAATTAAAACACTGAAAAACCAGAATTGCCAATTTAGAGGCACAGTGCTTGCAAATGCTCCAAGGAATTCAACTATCACCACTTGAAATGCAACGGTGGCGATAATTATCAACAAAAATATCCAGCTGTCAAACATGCCTCTAAATATGTTTATCTTTTCTATATCTCTGCTGTTTATCTCATTAAACACCTGCAAAAAATGGTGACAAAGAGAAACAGCAAGCAATAAGTAGAAAACAATGTGCTGTACCATACATACTAAATGATCATAAGAGCCGTGTTATGGTATTTCTGTTCAAAATTGATGGACATAATAGGTACTGCATGAGAGTATCAGGTGCTACAAATCATGAGCTTTTATAATTGAAATTTTAAATTGAAGATGTATCCACGTGTCTAATATATTCTATTTTTTAAAATTATTATTGACATCTACTTGTTATTGTTAGTATCGTGTTTTATGTTCACGTATGTGTCCGTGCTCCATAAGCTTTTAGTCACACTACTTGTAACTAAACACAAATTTTGTATTTGTAATTTCATAGGGCTAACTAGCTAATAATATTTTTATAGAGACCAAAATCCAAAAATATTATCTTTGCAAGGATGAGTAACATATTTAAGTCTAAAAATGAATTACAATGGTGTTTAAGTTATTGACATTTTGATGAATTGCAAAACATTAATTGGTAGTCTAATCTCTCAATGTTCTAATGAGAAAGATCTTCGTTACTTCATGACAGATTTAACCACCATCGACGAATCTTGAAAACTAACATACCCGCTAACTTATTAACATTTGTCTATAAAAAAATATCAAAAAATACTAAGACATTAGTACCTGGCAAAATACGAAGGAGTTGAATATCAAAGTGTTGAGCACTTCAGTTGAATCTGATCCACTAATTCTGAGTAGCCTCTTCCCATCAAAATTTAGAATCGCAAGTACAATTAGTTGATAAATACTTTGACCAATGATATTCCTCCACATGGTTTTGGTGATAAAGCTTGTTCCCCTTCCAACTGGGGGTCTTTGCAATAGTCCATCATTGGGAGGTTCGGTAGCAAGGGCTAAAGCCCCTAGAGTATCCATAATCAAGTTGACCCAAAGCAACTGAACAGCTGTGAGTGGTGCAGACCCTGAAAATAAGGAACACGAACACTATATGTTAAAATTCAGTGTATGTTTTTTAATTTATTCTTTGATTGTGCAACATTTTAAGCTAATTATTAGCAGTCAATCAATATAACTTCCTAAACATTGAATGCAATTATTGTAACACAATTATAAATAGAAAGTGTGTGATCTCATTAGACACACAAAAATTACTCATATTTTACACTATATCATATCACCTATGTTCTTTGAAAGATTTCAACAGAACTTAGAAGAAAAAAAATCTAAAAAACAACATACCAGTGATGCATGCAGAGAAGAAGTTGATAATAAGTGCAACAATATTAACTGTTAATTGAAACTGCACAAATTTTTGAATGTTTATATACACTGCCCGTCCCCATTTCACCACATTGACAATAGTTGTGAAGTCGTCATCCATTATAATTACATCAGCTTTTTCTTTGGCAACCTGTAAACAGTGTTAATGTCCCAAAAAAACAATTCATTAGATATCAATAGCATAAAAGGATTGCATATATAAAGTACCTAAGCAAATAGTATAAAGGTCTAAATTCTAAACAAATATCAGAAGTATAACTGCACAATCTCTATAGAGTCAAGAAAAATGGAAAGAACTTTTAAATATATAACATAAATTGTAATTATAATAACAAAATATATCATCTAATGCCTGTAAACATAATGCATGACAATTATACAATACTAACACTACACTTAACTGACAGAACTCAGAAATCAGAATCAACATAGTAAAGAAGAGGCACAAACCTCGGTTCCAGCTATGCCCATGGCAAGTCCAATGTCTGCCTCATGCAAAGCAGGAGCATCATTTGTTCCATCGCCAGTAACAGCAACAACCTCACCAAACATATTCCTCAAATTGATCACTAACTTATGCTTGTCGAGCGGTAAGGAGCGTGCCATCACCTGATACCAAATTTAAGCACAAATTACAGAAAGTTGTGCATTTCAAGAGAAATTTGAAAGTCACAAAATATACAATGAAATAAGAACCTGGATTCTTGGTATGATATCCTTCATTTGCTCAGTAGACAAGTCACGAAAACTTGGTCCCTCTATCACTACACCATCATCGGTAAGTATACCACATTCTTTAGCTATAGCTTTAGCTGTATTTATATTATCACCAGTGACCATGCGGACGGTTATTCCAGCTGTCATACAAGTTTGAACAGCTTCCTTAACACCAGGGCGTACAGGATCCTTGATTCCAACTATTGCTATTAGAGTATAACCACTATCAGGAATGTTAGCTTCTCCCTGAGTTTCATTTATATCTTTGACAGCCAAACATAGAGTTCTTAAAGCTTCAGATGCAAAGCAATTTATAACATCTGAGATGTTATTCGCGTGATCGGCAGGAAGATCAACTACTTCCCCGTTGCAATCAATAATTTTGTCACACATTTTTAATATTATTTCAGATGCACCTTTACAGAAAGCTTGAACTGTTCCATCAGGGAGACCGACGAGTACAGACATCTTCTTCCGGACTGAATTGAACGGCTCAATCTTAAGAATCTTATAAGCTTTACTACGGTTGCGTGCGTCAAAATCATAACCCAAAAGCAAGCCAAGTTCCAATAATGCTGATTCTGTTGGGCTACCCAATATCGTGTTCTTTCCGTTGTTATCCTTGACTACTTCAGCTGAAGTATTTTGAAATATAGCCTGCAAAAGGATGCTTAGAACTCCTTCAGATATGCTTGTTTTCAGTTCATCTGCACTTTCATTACCTTTCAACTGGGTGGTATTTTCACATATCCATATTTTGTTAACCACCATATGGTTAGTAGTCAATGTACCTGTCTTATCTGTGCAAATGCAACTAACTGAACCCATAGTCTCACAAGCAGAAAGATGTTTCACAAGTGCTTTGTCATTCATTAATTTTTTCATAGCAAAAGCAAGACTTAGAGTCACAGCTAGTGGTAATCCTTCAGGAACCGCAACAACTATTATGGTTACAGCAATAGCAAAGAAGTTCAGTAGCTTCATTGCATCATTTGAAGACCAATTACCAATCTCACCATGAAGAGCTTTTTCAACCAGAAACCTTATAGTCAATACCAAAAATGTCACAATGGCAAAAGCCAAACCAATTTTACCAATAATAGTAGCAACTCCATTCAATTTCACCTGCAATGGAGTCTCATCCTCTCCTCCCTCGTTTAAAGTTTCCATCAATTTTCCCCATTCAGTCCTCATGCCAACAGTTGTAACCAACATTTTTCCCTGACCATCCTGCACTTTAGTTCCTGAGAGAAGGAAAGGGTGTTTTTCGTTTATAAATACAGGTTCACTCTCACCTGACAAACTCGATCCGTCGATAAGCAAAGAGTAACCGGATATATAAATTCCATCAGCTGGAACTTGATCTCCAGTTGACAAATGAACAATATCACCAACTACTATATCATAAATTGATATCTTCTTTCTTTTCCCATCCCTTATGACCTGAACAAAGATCTTTTTCTTCTCTTTGTCCAAATCCATGAACTGTAATGATTGCTTGTAGTCACTGACAGCAGTGACAATTACTACTAAGAATATACTGAGTATGATTCCAACACCATCATACATTCCCTTTGGCCACCCTTCAGTGGCAATCCCAACACCTATCGAAATTACAGCACAAACCATGAGAATGGTTAGAGTTAAGTCCTGCAATGCATCCCATACAAACATCAGGAACGTTCTCAAAGGCTTTTCCGTGTAACGATTGGCCCCATAGATTTGTTGTCTGCAATCTATACTTGCTTCACTGACACCTTCATCCATAGAAACCGATAGTTTCCTTGCAACGGCTTCAACTCCACCCTTATTACTCAAGTGCTTATAATCCTGGCTACGAACAATATTAGCGATTTCATTGGGATGAATGTCAAAACCAGCTTCTGTTGCCTCTTGTGATAGCTTGTATTCAACTCGATTGCCAGCTGCATAAGAAAACCAGATGAACTAAGAAAAGCAGTTGAACATAGAGAGCATACCATTCAACTCAATGGCATGAACTTCAACTACTGAAATTTGAGTAGCATACCATCAATAAATTGCAATGCTGCCTTCTGAACATAGAGAGCAATACGAATTTTTTCCTGATGGAGTAAATCAAGTTAATATAGCCAGAGGGGTACTAAGGAATTGACAATATATACACAATGATAGTATAACTTAATTATATGTATAAGTCAGAATACATTATCCTGTTATTTTAAAGGTATTTCGTGAAATCAATGCTAAAATTGAACTTTGTAAGCAAAATTCTTTCAGGCAGTATCAAGTATATGTTAGTAAACAAAAATAACACAATACTAATACCACCACCACCAACAACAATAAAAATAATAATGTTGTTGTTGAATTTTTATTTTGAAATCTTTAAATTATATGGGTATTGGTGTAATTAAAGACTTGAATCCATTGGCATACATAAAGGTTCCAGCCCATTAGTCTTTTTTGAGGTAGGTATGTTGCCTTTAGAGGATAATATATTCAATGATTGGTTTATCTTATTTTATTTCCTAAAGTGGAAATCCTCTTATTTTAAGAGCCTTGCTACAAAAGTTAAAACACCTCTAAAGTAAGCTTCTAAGTAGAATGAGCAAGTAGGGCTGTATGCACCTTTGAGTCAATTTAAAGTGCACAATACTAATCATAACCCACAAATATCTAAAGGTAAATACACCATTTTATGCTGGGTGGACATGATCATTTTAGAAGAACTTTTTCCTATTATAAAATATACCTTTATATAAGTTTATGTCAAGTTATGCGGTGGACTATTTTGATAGGCGGTTCTCCATGACCTGGTATTTGAAGATCGTCTCAAACGATGATCGATATCACCTTCCAAAAGTAAAAGTTTATAGTCCTCTTCATCCACATATCTAAAAAGTAATCTAATTGGTGTTGATTTGGCGTGTGTCTTAAAATTCAATTCATATCCGTTTCTCTTGTTTTTGTCGAACTGTTGTCAATCAAGTCACATTCTCAACCATGAAGATGAAGAGCACCATGGGGTTCTATTTCCAATGATGTGGTGTCTTATATTTCCAATGACATGGTGTCTTATATCATCATGGGAGTTTCGGATTGTTTTTAAGTATTGATCAACCGTAAACCATCTATCAAAATAGTCCACCATAGAATCCGCCTAAATTTATTGTTAATGTGATACTTTCAAAAAGATAACTCTCAGAAAAAGACCTACTCCCTGCGGTCTCAAATATAAATGAAAGTAGGTCAATAAGAAATTAATGTATCTAGTCTAAATTATGACTGTATTGTTGGTACTGTACCCCGGTTGGTGGTCAATTTTCAGAAGAAAAAAAACCGGGGAATGAAGCAAGTAAAATAACCGAAAAGGAAATATTAACTCTCCCCAACCCAACCAGTATCCGCCATTGTTGAAAGCAAAACTTTTGGCGGCAACCACTTTACATGCAAAAATTTCAATTATTGCGTGGCTTTTGATCAAATCCAACATTCAACCAGCCGCGTTTGAAGAATTGAAGTATATTAGTCAATTCAAGACCAAAAAATAAAATCAAGAAAAGAAGTCAATGGTAGTTATGTTATGTCATCTAGATAATTTCCTAATAGACTGCAATACAATACGTGACTGAGTACCCTCCGTGTCAAGAAAGCTATTATGGAATCATGTCCTCCTTTAATAATATAGATTCTATTTTATCCTCTTCCTTTTCCAAGTGAATTATTATTTTTCAACTAAAGAAGATCCACGAAAGATAAACACAAAATAAATTTCAAAAAAATAATAAATGATTTGAAATAAAAGCCACACAAATCTCAATTTCAAAAGTTGCTAAATACTACTATCACTTTCACTTGTTTACTATGTCCCACTAGTCGTCACATTGTCTATCCAATTTATTAGTATTTCCTTTCGCAAACAATGTTCCCATATTTGCTTGGGAAATTTCGAGGAAATTTCCATGGTTTCCCCGATCACTACCTTGAATAAAATCTACCTTGGATAAAATTAAATGCTAAAAATATTTCTTTTATAATTTAAGTATATATATCCATCTCTATATTTGTCTTTAAGTATATCTACATAGTACATATATTTATCCCAGATATGAATAATGTTTAAATTCATTATACTTCAAGTCATCACAAGAGCGATTACAGGTCAATGAGAGACTTTAGGACTTTAGTCTACATTTCATTTTGATCATGTTGAGATTAAAAATATAATAATTTTAAAAAAAAGTTATAATTATATTTCATCAATCTATTAAATTATAATACTATTTTAGAAAGAAAAAAAGTCTAATTTTATTTATAATAAATAATCTATATTTTCATTTTTTACTCAAAATTATATATTTTCATAATAAAACAAAAAATATGATTGAATATTTATTTTGTAAGTCTATAGGTTATTATGCTGATTTTTAGAAATAATATTAATAACTAGTGTGAAACTCGTAACTTGCATGGATAGATTTATGTGCAAAAAATACATCTTTTGTTACAAATTACATAACATTGTCCTAACAAATATTCAAAACAAAGTATACAATCTAAAAATTAAAAAATTACGTAAGATAATGTTTTAATTATTTGGACAAATAGAACAAATTAAATCAGTATATGATTTAAAAATATAATAAATAGCATCAAGTTCAATGAAAACACTTACAATAGATAATACTCTCCTTTTTATTTGGTACGAACATGCTATTATGCTAATTAAAATCCCCCATTTATTTGTTGTTTTCTGTTTGTCTCTTTTATGTTAGAAAAAGTAGATTATAGTTTTCGCCCAAGAATATTGCGAGTACCTTTTTCTAGTCAAATTCGTATCTGCTTTGATTTATTCATTCATTCATTGTGTTGGAAGTTTCATCAATATGAGCTTATTACGCTATGGCGGTGAAGTTTAGGGATAAAATGAGGAAATGAAAGAGACAGGTAAATAAGGAAAGGAGAAGAGAACCAACCTTGATTCCCTGCTTAATATGTTCAGCTTGGGAGCGCTTTTCAAGATCGGCAACCATACGGAATCGTCTACGGCGGTTTTTGACGAGAGTGACGGCGGATCTCCATCTCCTGAGAGCTTCGACGGATGGATTTTTGGGGTCAAGCTCGAAATCTTTTAACAAATGCATCTCCATTGCTCCTCCAGTTAATCGAATGAGAGATTTAGATTTATATAGAGTTAATTAATTAAAGAGGCCAACGCGAGAACGGAAACCGCGGAATTTTTGAACATACAAAGTTGTATGCTTGCTCGTTCGAAAGCTTAAAAAGACGCAGCAAGAGGGAAAAGAAGGAGATTGAGATGTAGTACCATTCTTCTACCCTATATATTCAAAGACTTTTTATATATATATAAAATTAATGGAAGGAAGTCACGTCCTCTTCTTCTTTTTGTCAAACGATGCATTATAGTATAATAATTGTGAATTTCAAATACATGCTGCCGGATTAGTATTTCTAAAAGACTTATATTGTAATTATATCACCAATAGTCTTTGAAATTTAATATATTAGATTATGCACAGAAAATAATAAAGTTTCTAAAAGGGGATTTACAAAAAATAATAAAGTTTCTTCTCCTGATGATTTTATGCAGGATTCTGTCTTCATCTTTTCTAATTGTTTTTTATGTCGTTTTTTACTGTCTCTTTTTTCCATTCTACATCGTTTATCTCTAAAGTTAACAATTATTAAAAATCAAAGACAAACTTGGAAATGACGCCACCACAATGCCAATGTGTGATCGACACACAAATACGACAGCGACGTAAATACGAGCAAATTGGAAGTGAGACAGAGGAGGAATCTTGTAGTAGTGGTGGAAGAACAATATAGAATTATTCTCATAACAAGGATAGCTTTTTGAGGAGAGCGATTTTTTTCAGTGATGGAACTGAATAATTATTTTAATTTTAATTAAAATAAAAAAATTTAAGAATTTTTTTTTATCAAATTTAAAGAAATTAAATTAAAAAGTTAGTGTACAAATTATTTGATCAACTTAATATATAATATATAAATAGAAAAGTAACAGATTGAAAAATTAAATATTACTACACTCTTCTTTTTTAAGAGTATCATAGAAGTTGTCTTTCTTTTCTAAAATAATCAGATATTTGTATAGCATATTTAACGTATTAATATCCATACAGTAGGTATTTTGTTTTAAACTTTTATCATAATTTTATATTATAAATTAAACAATTTAATTCTTTTAATTAAATTATTGAGATACGTGTATTTTGATTTTTTATAAAATGTGTACTCCAATAGTATCATTAACTTACCCGTACATTTGGTGACCATTAAAATTAATCATCGCCATCTATATTTATCATGATAAATTGAAGTATTGTTAACTTTCAAATTAGTCACTTGAGTAAAAAGAAAAATCAAACTAAATTTAATAAAATAATTTAATTTATATACATCGTCAATATGAATAGTTTTTACACCGTGAATAAATTACAATTGTTAGACATATTTAATTTTTATTATAATTATTTTAAAATTGTGTTTATGAATGATTGTGGTGCGTTGATAATATAAAAAAAATTATTAGTAATACATGACAATT
>JBBPBQ010020323.1:5937372-5953148 GCA_037974755.1 Cicer yamashitae | reverse complement strand
AAATTTTGAATAATATTTTATAATTATGTTAAGAACGTGATAAAGATCTTCTACAAAAAAAAATTTAGAATTTTTTCTTTTGAAAAAATTAAATATGAATTTTTAAGATTCAAAATTAAAAAATGTGTAAAAAAAATTAAAATTTCATATATAATTCTCCACTTTTTAAAAAATTTAAAATTTTTTATGAGAACTATAATATCCTAAAACATTAGTATAAAAAGTCAAAATATACACTTGAGTTGACTTAAAAGTATAGATAAAAAGTAAAAAATTTAAAAGATTAAAAAGCTAAGGATTTTTATATAAAAATTAAAAAAAAATAATATTTTATAAAGATTAAAAACTTATTTAATTCAAAATTTGTTAAAAAAACAAAAATAAATAAATTATATTGCACCAAAAAACAGATATTTCATAAAGACGTTGGGTCAATGTTTTGGTTGCTTCACTTGCTTAACCAGTTTTTTATTTTATTTTTTATCTCGTGAAAAAAAGTCATTTACTTTTTCAAAGTTGTATAGGAAAATGTTGACACCAATAAACTTAGCTGCTTTTGTAATTCCTTTCATTATAAAACTTTTCTCCTTAAAATCGATAAAATCAAATTTGCCAACAGTCCAACACCTGTATAGCTTGCTTTGTTTCAACATTTTATAAGTAGAATGTTTGACAACATTATATTACACTTGGATAAGCTATTTACAAAATAAATATTTTTCAATTTTTAATTAATTAGAAAATTGTCTTTTACTCTTGTAAAAAAATTATTTTTTATGAATCAAAATTATAACTGATATTTCAATCAAATTAATTTTCGAATCAATTCAAAATGAATTAGTTAAAATAAATAAATATTTGAAGATCTTTTATAGTTTTTTTCATCTGAATTATAACCATCTATTCAAATGATGGAGTATTTGACAGAAAGATGAATGTAAATATTATTTGATAGATGGTATAATATGGACTAATGTTTTAAAATTATTCGAAAATGTTAATTTTTTGTTTTGCAATTATCAATGTCAATAATTAGCAATGTTAATATTGTTAGTTTTTTTTATTGTGGGTGAATATTAAATTTGTGATTCTTGTGACTTCATTCTAGCGATTAAGTCAACTTTATATCCCCTAAAAAATTGTTAACTTATATACTTATGAAGACAATTATAATTCGTTGTGACGCATATCATCCTCTTTGAAATATTTGTAATCTAAAATAATTATTCAAGAGTGTCTTGCAAAGATATAAATAAATTCGGGAAATTCTGCTATAGATCATGGTACATGAATCTAATACTTAAAAAAAATTTAAAACTCCAATGACCACAAACATTGTCTCTTTTAAGTAGACTTTAAATGCTATATTCATTTCCATATATGAGACATAGATATTGTTTGGTAACACCGATAAGTTAGTTTATAGCTTATTAAACTAGCTTATAAGTTTGTCGAATTAAAAGCGATGTGCTCGATAAACAAATTTTGCTCATCAACTTATAGTTTGTTCTGATATACTATTTCAAATAGCGTTTGAGCTTATAGTTTTTTATATTTTCTTCTATTTATAATCTTATTATTTTAGTTTTATTCGTATCTAATACAAAATAATTATCTCACTCACCATTCTCTTACTCACTAGTTCACGGCTTCACGTATATCTTCTTCTCGTTTCTTTAATTCTATCACCTTCACATTTCTTATTCTCCATTGCTTTTGCATACTTTTTCAAAGTACTGTTTCTGAATAGATTTATATGCTTTTTTCTTATACTCTAGACTCTCTCATTTTTATCAGAAAGCTTTAACTTCGAGTATTATGGATTTCTAATGAAAAGGGATAGGATTATTTGCCCTCTTTAATAATGGATTATTTGCCTTATTTGGGGGAGGATTGGTTTTGGAAGTAATTTACTAATATTATTTCAATGAATATGAAATATGGTAGTATCGGATAAACAACTTAATTAAACTCATACCCAATGGCTATAACTTAATTAAACCTTATTGTAACTTTAGTTGTAATCCCTATTTTCTCATTATAAATGAAATTTTCATATTCTACTTTTCTCTCATCTATGATTTATATCAAGAGTTTTAATAGATAATGACTATGTTTTTATAAACAACTCAATTAAGAATTTATAGCGTAAGTGTTTAAGTATAAACTATTTTCATAAATAACAAAAGATAAAATAAAGTCATATTATTTCATATAAGCTATAACTATTTTCATAAGCTATTCTGAAGAGTTTATAAAAATAAGTTGAAAACAGCGTACAAACATCCATAAGTTGTTTCCATAAACAACGTACAGAAAGTACATCAACTGTTATACCCTCTTGATTTCAATCAAAATCATTGTTGTAAAATCATTCAAGTTGTTGTGTAAGTTGAGGAAAGTGGTGTACTTTTTTCAAGTGGTATAAACTAGAATAGTGGTGTACTATCTTAAGGTAACAAATTTTTTAGAATTAGACTTGTATTTATTCTAACAATAGTGGAAAATATCTTGTGGTGTGCAACAGGACTGAATGTACCTTTGGTTTAAAAGGAGAACCAGCATAAATTCTGTGTTCTCTATTGTAATGGGAGGAAAGGTGTGGGGATATTCTTCAAATGAAGATAGTGATGATGATGAGGTTTATTTGCAAAATGCAAGTGGTGAAGAGGACCTTTACTTCACATCTGGTTCTTTGCCCAAGTTGCAGTTCAGGTGAAGCATTTTTTACGCTATGAGTAGTTACTTACTGGTGAAAATATTTCTGCTTTAGTATTGTTTTGAAAATGAAGTTTTTACATTTCATTCCCCAGGAATGTGAAATCCAAAAGCAGATGGAATGAAGAGATGGAAATGGCAGAGGCTATTGAGAAGAATGGAAAAATGTTGGTAACAACTGGAATAGTTCGCAGTGGCAAGATTTATACTTCAATCGAGGAGACTTTGTAGGTGATATGTCATCTGGTTTTCATATATATCTTCTTTTGTGACATTTAGAAGGAGGGAAGAGTCTCACAATCTTTAAAGTCATGGCTTTCTGTAAATAATATATTATTTACTTAGGTTATACACATTTTGTGAGAAAAAGTATGTACTGAGATTTCATTACACGTTGGAAGTTAAATTCGTCAAAGAGGAATCTGTGATGTATTTTTTTATAGGACTGAATGTTTTAAAGACTTGTGAGCGTGTAAATTTTCGTTTGGCAGGTATCTTATGGAACTAGGAGCCTTACATCTTGTAGACAATGAAAATAGAAGTATATCTCTAATAGAAATGTATGAAAAGGCATTCTTGCACAACAGAAACCCGTATGCACTGGCATTGCATGTTTTTTATTGTGTGCATCTGTGTGTGTGGCAGCCTGGGTGGGCGGAGGAGGTTGCAAGGGCCAAAGTGCAGCCGGTTAGGGTTTGTGCATTTGCTGCTGTGTCGCTTGGGAGGGAAATATTAATATTTCATAAGGTTTTTGAATTTGTATGTTCTCTAATATGAATTTAAGGTAATATCCAGGAAATATCTTACTAGAATAAGAAATTGCAATTTTATATTTAAAAATAACTTTAGTAATTTCTTATTGTAATTGTTATGAGTCTCACATTGAATGAGATATGGCTTGAAAATGTGTTTATAAGTTGGAGATACTCCTGAATTTACTAGCCGTTTTGTAAGGACGAGTTAGTTCAGATATAGAAATATAATATGATATCAATGCCTATCCATTTAGGCCACCCAAATTCTAAGAGTAATTTATGTGTTTTATAGTTTCCTTGATTAATTGGTAGGCATTTTGGAGAAATAGATTTAATTTATGGGGTAAGAAGAGTGATGAATATAGTTTATCTATCAGGACTTTAAAGCACACATTATAGTTGTTCATTTAAAAATTTGAACAGAAAAAGCCACACTATATTTTTGTCCTTATAAATGAATAGCCTTGCAAATTTGTCCTTGGCTCAAAGTTTCCTTTATTTTTTCCTCCTCTAACAGGTTTTGAAAAATCATTTGCATGTATAATTTGTTAGGAGTCATCTGCCATCTAGAGCAGAAATTGAATCCCTTGAGAGACACTGTGGGGGGATTCCTTTGAAAATCTGCCTGGTCACAGAAGGAAAGACCAGCTTCTTTTCCTTTGACAAGGTTGAATTTCCTCTTCTACCCTAAACTTTTAGTATACCAATCCTATATTTCCAGTATTTTTCATGTGCTGTGAGGGAAAAGAAGCTAAGGATTGTAATGATATAGCTTGTAGGATCCAATAAGGTGCAACAAAGCTGCAGAAGCTGCAAATGGGCTCAATGATCACAAACTGGAGCTTATTTTTTAGTCAAACTGATTATAATTACAATGCATGTGCATGTTATTGGCCATAACAAAAAACTGAAGGCAAGGACTTAGCAATACATGCCTCAGTTTATGATGTTATAGACCGGAGATTTAAGAAAAGTATTTGGTTGGATGGATAATGATATCACTAGAGGATTTGGGATTAGATTAACAAATGTAGTACTACATGTATTGTTCAATTTATTATGATACTAGTAGTTTTTTCTGTTGATTTCAGTGACAGATTGATCTGCTTTTTTGTGTAGTTGTTTTGGAAGACTCAAACATAATCATTAATATGATATCTTCTTTTTGGGATGAAATTGATAAAATATAGATTAATGAGGTGAGTTAGGGAATTTGCAATTGACAATATTATATTTATCACATTTTCTTTATTTTTCTTTGCATTTCTCTCATGAGGTGTAAAAACATGGTTTTCCTTTACAATTATGTGCATGCTGGTGCCTTCGTGCTCTGTAGACAATTATAAGATGCAGTGGTTTTGGGTTATTTACCCCAAATGTCTTTTTAGATGTGTGTTATGACAAGATTTTAGTTAAAACAGTCCCTTCAAATAAAATATTTTAATTTGATAAGTGATGTATATACCTAGATGGTTAGCCTCAGAGTTAAGGTGTATCATTGGTATTAAAAATATTTATTTAGACTAATTCAATAATATTTATTTTGAAATAAAAAAAAAATTATTTTGACACCCAAAAAAATATTGGGAAACCTTAGTGCATAAGTGCGTTTTTTAAATAAGTGTGATTCACAATTATTAAAACAATTTTGTGTGTGATTATGGGTGCGTTTGTTTCATATTTTTTCATGAAAAAAATTATTTTTTCAAACTAAAAATTATTTCTTATTGTTTGAATGGTATTTCTTATAGGTTTTCATCAATTTGATGTTGTTCTTATTTCTTTTATTTGAATCATTTTACCTTTTCTTATTCATATGTTAATACAAATTTATTTTTGCTTTTGTGGGTTTGTTTATTGCCTTTTAATGAGTACTTAAGGTATATTAATCAATTTTGAAATGAGTTTAAAAAATTGATTAAAATAATAAATTTTGAAGTGACCAATTCGAAATATTTCAATTTTTGACTAACGACAAATTGTGGATAATCAAACTATGACAACGTGGTTATTGTAATTTTAAAAAAGAGAGAAATTAATGTATTTAGAAAAGTCGTGTTGTTAATGATAATTTTGTAGTTTAAAAATCATTTTTATAAAATTGTATACAAACAGATTAAAAATTATTTAAAAAAAAATCATTTTTATGATAATAAACAAACGAAAATAAAAAAAATTATTTTTAAATAAATTTTGAAAAAATAATCTCTGAATTTTCTAAACTAAAAGTTATTTTTATTTAAACATAAACAAACGCACCCATGTTGTATAAAAAAACTGATTATTATTATTATTAACAAAAAGAATCTGTCAGAATTTATTGCAATAAAAATTGACATTATGTTTCTTAAGTCATATTTCAACTGAAAAATGCTGATATTGTTAGATTTAACATATTCTTCTAGATTTTACGGTGAAATTGACACTTTTTTAAGTGTGTGTGATGTATTTAATATACCTTAAAATTTATTACAATATTTATTCTTATTTTTTTGACTAGTTCAATAATATTTATTATCACCTTAGAATTTTTTTTAAGAATAATTGACACCCAATAAAAGAATTCTCAACGTGGTTTTGTGGAGTATGGATCTTACATTTCTGTGGATAAGTATGTTATTAAAAGATTTGGGGTGGATAAATAACATATAAAATACTTATTTTTAAAACTGGTGATATTAATTAAATTCTTAATTTTTTTTATACACTAAAATCATAGTCATGTAGTTGTTCATTTCTTTTATAAAATAGTGAGAAAAGTTCTACTCGATTAATCTGTGTGCGCTATTTTCCTCCATATATACACCACCGCATTTGTATTTTCGAAATTCCAGTAAAACCTTGATAATGTTGCAGTGTTATTCACCACAAGTCCATATGAAGTTATACGAATAAACCTTGAAAATAATATGCATCTCCAGCATGTCAAATTTGAGACTGAGGATAACTTAGAATAATATGATATGGTTGTGGTGAACAGCATCCAATGTAATGAGCATGATGTTAACTTAGAATTTGGCTCTCTAAAATTAATCAAAGCTTGTAAGAATATTATAGCCGCACATCTAAACAATGATGCTTGTTAGCTTTATGGGGGAGGAGGTAAGTGAATGTGATCGGTCAATGATCATCTTGACTCTTCATTCATAAAAATGTTTTTAATTCCTTCATGTTTTTAATTCACAATGATGGAGTATTGATTTTTGTCTCATCTCTAATTCACCATTCGTACAGTTTTCATGTAAATTATTTTGTACCATCTTGTTCTTTTTAATCGTCTAAAAATTAAGTAGTTATAAACATTTAAATCATCTAAAAAAATTTGTATGAGTGGAAATAGACAGGATCGAGTTAGACTTTGCAAAATTTGAGTATGTTATGTCAAAAAATTTAAGGTTTAAGTCTGACTCATAGTATGTCATAAACTTAGTTTTTAGACTTGAATATGACTTTGATAAAAGTCTTATACGACTTGTTAGCCTACTTAAAAGTTTACTTTATTTTAAAATTTTTGAATAATCAAAATATCTTTAAATAGATTAATGAGCTAACATGTCAATAAAATTAAGTTATATTTTGATATTTAACGTGATATTTTGAAAAATATGACTTTATACACATCATACTTTAATTATATTTTATAATAATACGTTTAAATATGTAAAAAACTAAAAGAAGGTTAATATGTGTAAATTACTAAAAGTTGAATATCTAACAAAAAAATTAAAATTTAATTTAATAATTATAATAGTAAAAAAATATTATTTATATTTATTTAAATAGATCGGTCTGATAAATCTAAAATGTTTATTATGTGTACCCTTACTTTTTTAATTAGATAGATTTTTTTAGAATATTTGACCTTGTTTGTTTAAAATAAAAGTTTGATCTAACATAAACTTAATATAGATTAAACTGTAAATTTTGATCAATTTGACTTATTCTCACTTATATTTATAAGGATAATCATGAAGACAATATACGAGAATAATAAAATATCCATTTATATAAAATTATTCTAGGTGTCATCTTACATATTCAGACGTATAGGGTCAACATGTCATCATCCACACAGCCGCATGTATAAAGGACCAATCCACGGGACAAATTAATAAAACAAGAGTTTTAGATCGATTGATTTATTTGACTTATTCTCACTTATATTTATAAGGATAATCATGAAGACAATATATGAGAATATTAAAATATCCATTTATATAAAATTATTCTAGGTGTCATCTTACATATTTAGACGTCTAGGGTCAACATGTCATCATCCACACAGCCGCGTGTATAAAGGGCCGGTCCACGGGGCAAATTAATAAAACAAGAGTTTTAGATCAATTTTGATCGATTTGACTTATTCTCACTTATATTTATAAGGATAATCATGAAGAGAATATACGAGAATAATAAATTATCTATTTATATAAAATTATTCTAGGTGCCATCTTACATATTTAGACGCATAGGGTCAACATTTCATCATCCACACAGCCGCGTGTATAAAGGGCCGGTCCACGGGGCAAATTAATAAAACAAGAGTTTTAGATCTTTAAAATAAAATTAATTTTCCATGTATATTTAGACTTCAAAATAATAAAAATATTTAAGTAGTACAATAAATAAAATATCTCACAATTATAAAGAAAAAAATACAACTATTGTTATACTTAATTAAAATATATTATATTTCAAAAACAAGAAAGGTTGACTTTAAATAAAATTATAGTATATTGTTGTTAGTATTAAAAAAGTCACTATTTTATTTTTTATTAAGGCTTTATTTTAAAATTTGCTTTAGGTCTCAATAAGTGACCCTGCACGTATATATATGGGTTAAATAATTTTTTAGTTTCTATAAAATTTTAAAGTTTTGATTGTATTCTCTATAAAAAAATTCTTCATTTTTAATCCCTAAAAAGTTTCTCAGTTATGTTTTTGGTCCATGTTTTCAAGTTAACTCCTATTTATCATTCAAAGTTTTGAATGATTTTTTCATGCATATTTATAATATTATAAGAGTTTTTCTTACAAAAATTTAGAATTTTTAAAACAGAGATGAATTAAATATGCATTTTTAAGTGTCAAAAGCTTAAAAGTTCATATTTAATTGATTAGTTATTATAAAATTATAAATTTTTGTATGAGGTATTTTTATAATGTTCTAAACATGTCTATGATAATTAAATCAAAAATTTGAATAATAAATATGAGTTGACTTAAAAATAGGGACCAAAAACAAAATGTTGAAATTTTAGAGATGCACCACTTTTATAAGTGGTCTATAGTGAATCAATACTTAAAAGTCATAAAATATTCTAACAATAGTTGACAATATTCTTCAAAAGTAATAAGTTGCGACCCTCCTCATCTTTATGAATAAAACTCTTACCTAATTTATGTCGATTCAATATGCGATACATTTTTCTTTACTTTAATCGAACTGGTATCATTCAAGCCACTATTTTAATCATAAAAATCAGACTTAAATAAATTTTTAGTCCCTATAAATTTTAAAATTTTGCTTTTAGTCTCTATAAGAAAATTCTTTATCTTTATTCCCAAAAAAAATTCCAAGTTTTAGTTTTGGTCCTTGTTTTCAAGTCAACTCATGTTGATAAATCAAACTTTTGAATGAATTTTTTCATGCATATTTAGAAAATTATAGGAGTTTCTCTCACAAAAAATTTATAATTTTCAAAAAAAGGGATGAACTAGATATGAATTTTTAAGTGTCAAAAGCTTAAAAATTCATATTTAATTGATCGTTTATTAAAAAATTCTAAATTTTTATATGAAATGTTCTTATAATGTTATAAATATGCATGAAGAAAATCATTCAAAAATTTGAATGATAAACATAAGTTGACTTGAAAACAGGGACATAAAAAAAATTGGTTTAAATATGTTTTTGATCCTTGCAGTTATAACATTTTTTTATTTTGGTCATCGTAAGTTTTTTTGTTTGATTCACATCTCTATAAATACAGATTCATTTTAAAATGGTCCCTCAATTCAACTTCGGTTAAATAAGTTCTAACACCGTTAAGCTCACGATACAATGTTTTATATAATATTTTAATAAAAAAACAAAAATAAATTAGAAATTAAAAATTAAAAATTTGATTATTTTTTAAAAAAAAGACCAAAATTAAGAACCCTAATTTCTATTGTCTCCTTCTTCTCACCTTCACTCATTTTCTCTCCATCTTCTCACGACTATCTCACCTTTACCCTTAAAAAGATACTATTACACATTTTTTAATTTTATTTATGCTCAAACGTGTTATTGAAAATTGGGGTAAGGGTAAAGAACTGATTGAAAATAATTTTTTTTCTATTTCGAAGAGGTGTAGATCGAATATTTTTTCACAAAAAAATAAAGCAGAAATTGAGTGGATATATCTTCACTACTTTTTGTTGTTGAAGATTTTAGTTTGACTTCTCCGGTTATTTCTAAAAGAGACTAACAAGGCAAGATATTCCTTGGCAGTAAAAGTGATTTTGCTGGAAAATTTAAAGATTCTTTTACTCGTGTAAAAAAGTAATTTAAGGAAAGCAAATCAAATGTATTTTCATTGTGATTTGTGATGTGATTCAACTAAAAAACTGGTAAACAAAACAAATATGGTTATCATAAATTGGTAAAAAAAACAGATATGGTAAAAAGAATGAAATTAAGGATGAATGTGAGAAGATTGTGAAAAGAAGGAGAGAAAAGGGGTGAAGGTAACAAGAGAGAGACAATTCTCAATTTTGGTCTTCCTTTTAAAAAATAATCAAAATTTTAATTTCTAATTTATTTTTTGTTTTTTATTAAAAACATTATTTTAAACATTGTGACATCAGCTTAACGGTGTTAGAATTTATTTAACAAAAGTTGGACTGAAGGATCATTTTAAAATGAATTTGTTGAGATGCTAATCAAATAAAAAACTTACGAAGAGCAAAATAAAAAAATGTTATAATTGCAAGGATAAAAAACCTATTTAAACCCAAAAAAAATTATATGGACTAAAAACAAAATATTGAAAACTTATAGGAATTAAAAACATATTTAACCCTAAAAATAAAAATTACTATTAGTGTAAACTTATAAAATACGACGTTTGCGATCGTTGGAGTTTTAAACATTTTTTAAAATTAGTCTATATTAGAATTTGTCGATATTTAATAATGTACTCCCTCTACTCACTATTATAACAAGAAAAACTGTTTTCATGAGCATTAAAAAATATAGTTAAATGTAATTTATTTTCTAAATTTCTTGTAAAATACAAGTCAAATTTACTAAATTATTTCTTAACGTCAAACACTCAACTATCAATATTAAATATTTTTTTAAAAAAAATATATTAAAAATAATAAAAATTAAATAATTTAAAAGTAATTAGTTTTTATTTATAATGGGGAACAAAATTTAAATAACTTTATTATTATTTATAACAGTGACAAGTGACAAGAGGAAATATGTGTTATATGTTGGTAAAAGAAGGTACATGTGGGGAAGAGCTCACGATCTCCCCCTTTAGATCCTTCTTTATGATGTGATACGATGAAAAATAAAATACTGGGGTCGGATCAGAGCTATTGAATTAAATGAATCTAGGTGAAGTTTTATTAGGATTAAGATCCAAATTTCAATTACTCTAATAGCAAAACTCACATGCACTAAAGATAATATATTAATATATTTTGGCTTTGAATCGTGTGTAACATATTAAATATTCTTGCGGATAGAGAAATAGAATATGCAAACTTGATGCCAAAAAAAGAAGATAAGAATGTAAGAAATTCACACGTGCTTCATTAAAACCATATGTTTTATTTAATATTTATTAACATGCATAATTGAGCTTGCGAGAGTAATTGGTCAAAATAATTTATCTAGTGATATTTTGTTGACTCAACTATCTAGTGATATGAGCAATGAAAGAATCCAATTCCACGTTACAAACACCACCAGCATCTTTTGACTTTAGAATTTCATTTTTTAATTTCATTGCATTTTGTCTCATTTCATCACCTTCTTTTGTTGCCATCAATCTCCTCACAACATTCTCCACAACAGATGCTTTCACTAACTCATCTTTGTGGGTCCAATCATTCACAACCAAACCAACCTTAAGCACTTCAGTAACTAAAACTCTGTTCCTTGGTTGGTCAGAGTGCATAGGCCATGCTGCTATTGGCACCCCCATAGTAATACTTTCCATGCAAGAATTCCATCCACAATGACTCATAAACCCACCTATTGAAGAATGACTTAGAATTTCTAATTGTGGTGCCCAATCTCTCAAAATTAAACAAATACCTTCAACTTTTTCTTCAAACCCTTTTGGTAACTCAACTCTTCTAACTCCATCATCATTGAAAACATTTCCTCTATCGGCATCTCTTAGTACCCAAATAAATTTTTGTTTACTTTGTTCCAACCCATTTGCTAGTTCTATGATTTGTTCCTCTTTGAAGGTTGTTGTGGTTCCAAAAGACACATAAATAACTGAATTAGTTTCTTGTTTATCAAGCCACTCCATGCAAAAGTGTCTACTTTTATTGTTTCCTTTCTCAATGTATAAAGGGTTGAATGGTCCTAAAGCCCAATGAGTCTTGCTACTAATCATGCTTTCTATTAACTCCATGTAAGGCTTTTCAATTACCCTTGTTGTATTGTAGATGATACCATTGCTGAATTTATGAAACTCATATTGTGAAGTTATGAAATCAATGAATTCAGTAGTAAAGCATCCTTCTAGAGAAGGAACTTCTGGGACAATGGAACTTTTCACTAAATGTCTTTTCAAATATGGATTTTCTACCTTTTGGCTGCAAAAAAGCATAGTCATTTTAGTCAAAATTTTAATAAAATAGGAGGGATAATGATTTCGGATTGCCAATCTGAAACAATCTCATACATTCATGCAGTCAACATATTGAGATTGAACAATCTAATTTTTAATGTAGAATTTGATTATATTTTAAATTTAAATTACTAAATTTGAAATATGGAGCATACAATTTAGATCCAACTATATGCTTACTTCAAACAATCCAAATTACAAAGAAAATTATGTTTATAATGGAGAGAGAAAATAAAGAGATGCCTAATAAAAAGAGAAAGTAAAAAGTAAAAGTTAGAAAGCCCTTACCTTAGTTTTTCCATCACATCCCAAAAGTACAAGAACATAGTGAAAGCAGAAACACTATGAAAAGTGTAACTCTCACAATTTTTTATATGAATAGCATCTTGTACAACAGAAGCCACAAGAGAATCATAAATGACTACAACCCTTTTAGCCACGGATGAAAGAGATTGCAAAAGTGTAGCTACATGTTCACGAAGATTAGAGGAAGCTTCAAAGGAAGGAAAAAGATGTGATGGAAATTTTGATTTTGAATTTGGGTTAGGAGGAGGAGAAATAAAGGGTGGAACTTTAAAGTCATGAATATGAATATTTGAAATTGATTTTGGGTCCCAACCTTGAACACGAACTATGGCTTGACGATTATGTGTGGTTGTGCCAACAAAATGGATTGGTATGTTGTATGTTAAAATAAGACGAGAAAGGTGGAGAAGTTGGTTGAGATGTCCTTGTGCTGGAAAAGGAACCACAACTACAACTACTTGGGTTTGTTGAAAGACTTTGGTGCCATTGATAACACCTTTTTTGTGGATTTTGTAGTTAGAAGCCATAGGTGAACTTTGGTAGCTAGAAGCCATTGATCATAAATAATTGTGACAATAGAGGAACGCAAGAAACTATATGACTAGGTAATTAGGCATGTTGCCATGTTGGGTATTTATATATTGATACGAAGCATTTTCTATCGTGCACAAAAAAATATCTTTCTATTATGCCCAAGTTTTTTTTTTTTTTTACTATTGTATCAATTTAAATCAAATTATAAATAAATTGTGTACGGAACAAACATATTTCATTTGTGCACCATAAAACTAATTTGAAAAGAAGTGAGTGTGATACACGTTTGATGAATTTTTTATGTTAATATACTTTTCCTTATAAAAACATAAGAAATTATCCACTCAATTATCCACACGGCTACTCCTCCCAATTTTTTAATATTTATTCTAGAATATCTCATCCCAAAATGCAAATGCAAATGCAAGCTCCCTTTATTTATTTATTTATTTATTTATTTATTGTTAGTCCCGCCATTCTTTTTTTAACTTATTTTTCTCTAAAAAAATAATATTTTTTTTAATTATTTTGGTCATCAATTAAATTAATTACAATGTTAATTAGGTGATAAAAATGTGCAAAATAACAATGGAGACAAACAAAATGCTTGATTTATTTTTCTTTAAGATGTTTACAAATTTGAAAAATAAATTAATCCCTGAAGTGTGTAGTATTTCTTGCAAGACACAATGTGCATATTTTTCATGGACATTTTTCTCTGAAATCGACTAAGTTTTGGACAACCCTTCTTCATTTTTTTAAATAGTACTTTTGTTTATGTTTATATATATATATATTCATATATATATATATATATATATATATAATTTCAGATAAAGTAACTTGAAATAAAATAGTAAATAGTAATAATGTACATTAGTGGGCGTCTGTGCTGAATCATACAAACAACTTTTAGATTCGTCCTTTGAAAAGCTCGAAAAGAGATATATGTCCTGCGTTGAAAAGGACACTCGCCACCTTATAAACTAAAACCACCATTGTAAAAATGAGTAAATTTCAATCCAAATTTACATAAAAAATTTAGTATCTGACTCATCATTCCTTAAGTAATACATATATCGCACGTGGTTATCATACTTTCAAGAGCAACCCCACCTCGTTCTAGAAATTTTACATTACAGTATATGTTTCATTTTTGGTTTAATCACATGAAAAGATGTCTTTACACGTTTGTGACTTTTGTCCCATCTACATCCCAATAACTTTGGTGGGAAAAAATAGGTTTAAGTAACTTTATGATGTAAATTTGTGTTTTTTTTTAGCTCTTGAAGAATAAAGAAAATAAAGTAAAATACTCTTTTCACTCTCAAATATAAAAAGAAATTAGATCAATAAAAGTTTATTTATTTTTAATTAAATAAATATTATATATATATATATATTTAATTTTTTTCGTTTTGGTGTAATATCTTATTTTTTGTTTTGATGTGATGTTTATTTAATTCAAATTGACATGTTAACTTTAATCAATAAGAGATTTAGATTTAATCAATGACTTTAGTATTGTCAATCTATGGAGACATATGTATTTCATATACTTCTATTTTGTTATATCTATAGATTTTATTACAATTGTAAGTATTTTTCCGTTTTATGTTATTAATTTGGATATTGTGAGTTTGTTCGTAAATTATCTATTTTGGTGTTAGAAATTTTGAATTATATTATTCTCGATCACTATAATTTATATCAACTTAAATTAATAAATATCGTTTTTAGTAAAAAAAAATGTATGAATTTAGTTCAAATTTTATACTACATGTATTAACTTTGAATTTTATCTTATATTTAATATTAGATGAAGTATTGTTTAATCAAGTTATTTTCTTTGTTGATACTTTGGATGAACCTTAATAATGACGTTGAGTAGGAAATGTTCACATTTGAAACTAAGTAAATAATTTTAAAGAAGCATTTCCTAAAAAAGTCAAACAAAAGAATAAACCTCATTTAACATTTTTCAAATTTTAGAGACCATTTTATAATAGTGAGAATATGAGAACTATATTTTTTTTTTCGTTAACATTGGATATATTAGCAGTAAAGATTGAAATTTGGACTTTCTATATTACATGTAATACTTTTGACGTCTCAACTGAAATGATTGCGATTATATTTTTTGGGATCGTGAGAAATATTAAAACAAAGTAGGTTTCACCACATCAATGCTTTCAATGAGTTTTATGTTCTCATTCTTTTTTTTTTATATATAAAAAAATAATATTATTGAAATATAAACTTTTATAAGACATTAATATAATATTTTAAAAAATACAATACAATGGAGATCATATTTTATTTTTCATAAATATCGAATTATTGTATTTGTTGTATTTTATATTATATTTTGTATTTTAATAATATTATTCTTTTGAAAGTCAATTAATATTATATGTATATTTGGCACGATTTATGGGTGTGATTTTGGTAAATTTAAAATAATACGGACACGACATTAAAATGAATTAGGCCAGTTATTTTTTATTTTTTAATAAAGGAAGACCAATTGTCTTTGAACGTAGAGAAGTGTGATTATAATAAAATATGAATTGTTTTTTTTTTTTGGTAGAAAAATATG